>CP092092.1:24770755-24835755 GCA_029203775.1 Neoneuromus ignobilis | reverse complement strand
TTAACTAGTTGCGCTGGCAATTAATTAACATGCACGCGTGGCAAATCCGTCCAAAGCAATTCGCAGCGAGTTGGCATTTGAAATTATTTTTTTTATAAAGTTTTAGACACATACACACATTAACATTATAGCAAAACTCTTAAATTGATTAACAAATTTATTAATAATTTTTGAAAAGGAGTATTTTTTGGGTTTTGGTACGTTTGTTATTTTACCGAATAGAATAGAGGTATTAAAAAATTCCATATCCATTAGATAAAAGAATATTTTTCTGCAACTTTTTGCAAATTTTCTCATTAAAGGAAAAGATGATAAATAGCTATCTTGCAGGTCTATTCCACCCATACCATCATTGTAATCTAAAACTATATTAGGTTTTGTAATGTTTCCATTTTGGTGTATAATTTCTACATTTTTTCTTTTTTGTTACAATGATTTCTGCTTTGGAATGTTTTGAAGAAAGTAAATATGTATCTTTTTTGTCCTTCCATTTTACAGCTAAGATACCATTGTAAGATCTTAAAAGAATTTAATTTTTTTTAATTTTGTCGCTGCGAGATCTTTAGCATATTCTTCTATTAGATCTGACTGTTCCGGTAGTATTAATTTTTTGCAAATGTAATTTCCGATACAGTTTTGGTGACGAATACCAGTTATCTAAAAAGAGGGTGTGTACAAAATCAACTAAAGATCTATATAAATCCAGTACAACATTTTCTGATGCGTTATTATCAGAATAAAATATTTCTTTGATAAAATAGTTGTTTATAATAATAAAAAAAATTATTGTGTATTATAGTTACTTGATTATTATTCAATGAAAATATGTAAAATTAATGAAGTTCTACAAAAAAGCACTTGTATGCCTTCAAAACAGAAATGTGACACTTGCTAACTAAACTCCGATGTTATTTTAACTTAGCAAAAATCACACGACGTGCTATGTACGTCTTATCGACATTTGGTACAGATAGCAGTTGACGTACATATCACGTCATTCCAGCGCTACTGGTTAAATAATTATCATTGTACCGCTCTATTAACTCAGATTTGGTAATAAAGCGTTCTGATAATGATAGCTGGGCGTCGAAATTCTCATAAACTAATAAAGTCAACAATCAATGATTATTAAAACTTATATAAAATATTGTGGTGTTGGAATAAGGAATATATTTTTGTTAAATACTGAAAAATATTTATAATTAATATTAAAAATCTTAACATTTTTACATGGAACATCTATTGACAGTAAAGATATTTTATATTATACCTCATTTATTTATAATTATGTCTCAGTAATTTTACATATTTATAATTTTATTTTATTACTTTATCTTTTATAATAAATTAAGTTTCTTAAAAAATATAGAAATATAAACATATCTTTTATTAGATATAATTTTTCAATTTTTTTATAAAAGACTCAGAGAATTAGTAATAGGAGTTTGAAAATATTGTAGAACACAACAATTATATAAAAAATATATTTTCATATATAATTATAAATAATATTATATATATATATATATAAATTATAGTTGGAAATATTAATTGTAATTAAGTACCTTATCTATTTAATTCCCACATCGTTCTAAATAAATACAATAATCCTGCCTCACGTATCAACCACTATAAAGTGTACCGCATGCGCCTCCACTGGTTGTCACACACAAACTTTATCATCGTCGGTGCGTCTCGTCGTCCTGGCTGAAGGACGTCCGCAGGATAACGACAATACGCCGAGCGTCGCAGAAAAGATTGTATGAAATCTTTCGACCCAATTGCAAGTCTCGTTCAGATACGATATGCGCTCTGCCAATCATTTTTTTTTTTTTGTTTGCTTCCAAATATTATAGCTGTACAAATTCTATGTACATATATATATATATATATATATATATATATATATATAATATGTATAAGTTTACTTCGTGTATAGATGATATTAAAAATTATATTTTTTAAACAAATTTCAAAAATATTCATAAACTTTTAGTATTTTCAAAAGTTTTAAAATTTAAATTACAAAAATATATAACAACATATAACCTTTTCAAAATTCAAATGAACATTAAAAAATATCTTTTTAAAGTAAACATCGCTTTATAATATTTTTATTATGTAAAAAAATATTATCAATATTAATTTGAGCTTATAAAATTTTTGAAAAAATCTTGTTAGCAGGATTTTTTTGTAAATACTATAAGAACATATGGAATTTGACAGTTTAAAATTCTAGAATATATTTTATTTTATTAAATAGTTATCACAGTTTTGGTAATGCTAGTAAAATGATAACGCAGAATTGAAAATTTAAAATGAAAATAAAAATTTGCGATTTATATATATATATATATATATATATATATATATATATACCCGTCCCTCAATTTACGCCGAGTATCTGTTCCACGTGGATTTGTTTTACGCGAATGAAAATCGCGTAAATTGAGTCTGTCAGTATAATAGAAAAAATAGTGGAAATAAAAGCTAGTAAAGTTGTAGAAACACATATTTATTTCACATAGCTTAACAAAAAAATAATGACGTTTTAGAAAACAAAAGTAGATAAATTTTATTCGGTGTCACTATCGCTACTGTAATTCAAAACAATCAACCTTTTATATATTTATATCGTGCTTTTATACGTTCAAGTAAGAATTTGCGTCACTCTGATATATAATAAATTCCATGAAAAATTATATAAAATGAAATCTATCTGACCGCGTATAAAAAGTTCCGCGTAAAAAAGTCCCGCGTAAATTGAGGGACGGGTGTATATAATTTAATAGTAGTTAATTATGAAATAAATGTATTCAAAGAATAACTTTTTTTTAACATAAATAAATTATCATCTCAATACCACAAATGATTATAAAAATATTCAATAATTTTATTAAATAATTTATTGTTCACTTTATTTTTTTTTTAGAATCTGATGTCCATTTCGATGTCCATGTAATCATCATCACAGCACTATATTATAGATTAATTTTATCTCTAATGCAACGTTGTGACAATGATGACAGCCATCGAAATATTCATCAGCTTTTATACTGCTAAAGTAAATAATAAAAAAAAGTAGATTACTAAACACTTGTCAGATCTTGTGATATTAGAGCGATGATTCATTTTAGTTAAATTATAATAATTTGAATGTTCTTATCAAACTTATCCTCTATATTTCATAAACAAAAATAAAATTATAACATATACTAAACTTGGCTTTTAACTACTAACGTACAAATAAAACTTATATTTACAACTTTCTATTCTCAACTTTGAAACTTAATTTTCCAAACTTATATACACTAAAAGTCATAATCGTGTATATGATAGGTGTATTATATATATAAATATATATATATATATATATATATATATATATATATATATATATATATTCAAATGATGAAAGAACATGTTTCATTAACAACTAATAATCCATTTATTAAAAAAATCATATGAGTAGAATATCTTTTCGTATATAATACTTTTACTTTATTTTTTATAAGTAATTGTTATTGTAAATAAACCAGAATGAATATACATTTGAATGATGTTTAGACAAAAAAATGTATGAATGAGATACACAACTAATAGATTATGAAAAAAACAACTTCTTCATCAAACGTCCACGAATAACAAAAAGGATAAAAAACCGAATCAAACAAATTCACTAACAGCTAAACACGACAATAACAAATGATCTGGTTAAAAAAAATCTAGCCACGATCAAAATACATTTAACGCATTTATATATATATATATATATATATATATATATATATATATATATATATAATAACCGCCCAATACTGAATGTTGTTGTTTCACAACTACAACACCAACGAGCCCTCCGCAATCCGAGAGAGAGATTTTTGACTAAGATTGACACCTGACAGTACGTTTAGAAGGTGCCATGTCCATTATTCATGAGAATGGATTTGTATTTAAAGAAGATAAATCAATAAATCAGCCCGGGGTTTCGGCGCGTACGACTGATTTAAATATTTGATCGAAGCAAAAACAGCCACGTCTGACAGATAGTTGAGTTATTTTTAATTACCTGGACTCGCATAGGTAATATATTATGTCATGAAATTTCGGTTCCGGGTTATGGATCAATACGTATGATTGATGCTGGTTACAGCGGGGGATTTATGGGTTGTTTTTTTTCGTACGTGAGTGTATACGAGAGTGTGTGTATGTCGCTTTTTGGGCTTATTTCTAGTTTGATAGATTATTTCAATATTTGAATTTTAATGCGGTGAGTCATTAAAGAAAGTTCATTATATATATATATATATATATATATATATATATATATATATATATATATATATATGGATTTATTTATTATATAAATAAAATTTCCAGACATTTTTTTCGAAATCACTGAATCGAAATATTTTTTATATCAATGTATTAAGAAAAATAAACTTTTTCATGTCAAGAAAGTCTTTACAGTCAAGAGATCAGTGAGTAACAATGCAGACTAATGTACCGTAGATTCAAATCCGAATATGTATTTATCATCGATATCATATGTCGTCTTTTGTTAAGAAAACGATTCTATTGAACATTTATTAAGCTTCAAACTTGACTATGGTTTAAAATCACATTTATAAAAATATTTTTCATTGAACTCTAGAATTCTGCCATTAAGTAAAAATCGTTTACTTCAATTATTTAACCAAGTGTTTAATTTCTGAATTTTTATTTCAACCAAACATTAAATAATGATTACTCCTTATGTAATAGTGATTATGATAAAGTAATTTAAAATAAATATTAGGTTGTCAAATATCTCCCTTCCGCCTTTTTGTCTTTTGAATTTTGCGGCTATGTACATTATATATAAAAAAAAATATATATATATAATATATATATATATATATATATATATGACAGACATAATATAATAATATTTAATAGATTAAAATTAAACTAATTTTTTGAACATAAAAATTATATATACAATATATATATAGAGTCATCCAAATGTGACGCCTAGATTTGTGTTTTACTAAAAAGAAAAAAAAACAAACCTTATACATGTTTCCCTATACATGTATACATTCCCTTTGTATACATACATATATATATATATATATATATATATATATATATATATATATATATATATATATATATAATACGCCTAGATTATATATATATATATATATATATATATATATATATATATATATATATATATATATATATGTATGTATGTATGTATATAATTTTATAACATATATGAAAATATTTTGTTTCCTTTTTATAAATATTACTCAATGTTATTTTAATAATTACTTTTATAAAGTACTTTATAATTGTAATAATGATATATAATAATAACACATTAAAAAATAACTTATTTACATAATTGCTGTTATTGAATGTAATTTTTTCAAAATATTTTTATAAAGATAGAAAAATTTGAATATATATATATATATATATATATATATCCTCTCCAACCCACTCACCGTAGCAAATATGACTATATAACTGTAAATGGTAACATTCAATGAGGCTTTCACCCAGCAGTGGGCTGACATAAACTGATATGATGATGATATATATAATTATAAATTGAATTTTTAAAATATTAGTTTCAAACAAACTAAAATAAATCTATTTTAATGTTTTAATTTAGTTGTAATCAAATATTTGTCAAAGCTAAATTCATTGAAAATAAAATATTTGTCAATATATAACGTATCATTTTATCACGTATATATATATATATATATATATATATATATATATATATATATATATATATATATATATATATATATATATATATATATATAAAATTGTTTATTAAATGTCATTAATTCATTCATCAAAATTTAACTGATATTAAATTAAATAAACTCATATATTAGAAATAAAATTACTAATATTTAATAATAACACATTTAAAAACAAAATTAAAAATATTTTTATTTAAACTATTATTTTATAAAATTAACATACTTTTTCTCTTTCTATCTATTTCTATGTCTTTATATATATATATATATATATATATATATATATATATATATATATATATATATATATATATATATATATATATATATATATATATATATATATATATATATATATATATATATATATATATATATATATATATATATATATATATAATATACATATATACTCGTATACATATATATGCATATGTACAAATATGAGAATTAATAAATTATTAAAAAAATTTAAAAAAGTACAAATATCATTAAACGCTGGAATATTTTTCGTTAAATTAATAAAAAATTGAATATTTTTTAAATAATAGTTAAATAGTTAATGTTATTTTTATTTATAACAATTTTTTATTTGTCTACATACATTATTTATTTTAGTACTAAGTTAAAATCAGTCGAATACAAATATAACACTCACCGCAACACCAAAATATTTTATAAAAATTTTGAATATTCATATTATATTCATTATATATATATATATATATATACTTATATATATATATATATATATATATATATATATATATATATATATATATATATATATATATATATATATATATATATATATATATATATATATATATATATATATATATATATATATATATATATATATATATATATATATATATATATATATATATATATATATATATATATATATATATATATATATATATATGTATATGTATATATATATATGTCAATGACCATACTAACCATCATAATATTTCAAAATCACATTATAAAATCTAGGATATTGAAATGTGGTATTAGGATGAATGATTCATTTATGTGAAAATAATACGTACTTACAGTTTAATTATAAAAGTTAACAGTGAACAATGACATGTCTATATATACTAATATTAATTAATGAATGACAAGTGTGAAAATTTTATTATTACTGATCTAAAAATTTTTTTTTTCGTATGAAAAAAGCTTAAAATAATTTTAATATCAGTATTCATCATTCCAATATATTTTCAATGAAGAATTTTAAAACTCTCTTTTTAATTCTCTAAAAGAGGTAGCAATAATTAATTAAAAATCGTTTCCTATTGGATCTTCTTCCATCGAATTTGCATTCATATTTATATACATATATATATATATATATATATATATATATATATATATATATATATATATATATACATATATATATATATATATATATATATATATATATAATCACACATCATAAAGTCCATATCAATCCACTACTGGACGAGAGCCTCAATGAATGCTACCCATTTACTGGTATTTGGTCATATTCACCACGCTGACCAGGCGGATTGGTGAAGATTTTTTATTCGGGGTTTACTCCCTTCTCGACAGTTATTTTTACAAGATGAGGTTGTCGGCCTTCATACTCAACCCTCGAAAATGAGGGACTCTCCGACTGGGATTCGAATGCAATCTCCCGCATGACACGCGGTGATGCAAACCACTGTGCTAATATATATATATATATATATATATATATATATATATATATATATATATATATATATATATATATATGAATGTATATATATATATATATGTATATATATATATATATATATATATATATATATATATATATATATATATATATATGAGGGTCGTTTGATAAGTATGTTCAAAAAATAAGAAAAATAAATTGAAAAAATTAATTAAATCAATTAATTAATTAAATTAAACAATAAATAAATTTATCATACTTATCAAACGATCCTCGTATATAGATGTATGTATAAAACGTTCCATTAAGATCACACAATTTAATTTTTAATAAAACTCATCTTTCTTGAGTAAGCGAAGATATTTTTATTTCATTGCAAAGTAATGCACTCCTGGTAAGACACCATTTTGATATATATATATATATATATATATATATATATATATATATGTGTGTGTGTGTGTGTGTGTGTGTGTGTGTGTGTGTGTGTGTTTTCATATCAAACACACACAACTAAACAAACAAGTTTATTAAATATATCTAATTTATAATTTTAAAATTAAATATCATAGAACGTAATACTTAAAAGAAAATTAAATAAAATGAAACTATGCTATCCGAGTAATAATATATATATATATATATATATATATATATATATATATATATATATATATATATTAAATATATGATGATGATGATGATAAATATATTTAATGATTATGATGATTTAATGATGATGATATATATATATATATATATATATATATATATATATATATATATATATATATATATATATAAATATATATATTTAAATTACTAATTTTTTAAATTATAAATACTTAAGGAATTAAGTTTCTGTTATAAAAATTAAAATTTTAAAGAATAATAGTTTTATGTATAGGTAGATAGAAAAATTGGCTTCATAAAAAAGATATGAGATGTGTATTATATTTCCCAATTGTCAAAAAAATAATAATGGAAGAAATCAGGTCATCTCTATATTTAGTATTTAATGATACCAGATAAATTTTGAAAACCATTCAAATACATTTGTATTAAATGGATTTATTGATTTGGTAACTTATTGTAATGAAATGAATCTAGAAATTTATTATATAGCTTAATAAGTTTTGAAACCTTATTTTCAATGAAAATAAAGTTAATCCAATTTAGTGTTAACATTTTAATCGGAAGTCTATCAAATTTAAATTTATTGTAAAAAAGGGTGATAATATGATAATATGAATATATAATATATATATATATATATATATATATATATATATATATATATATATATGTATATATATATAAGCTTAGATTTGTTATATTTTTAAATTCATTAATAATAATTAAGAACAAAAAAGATATCCCCTAGAACAATACACTGCTGAAACATATTTTTTCAACGATAATAAAAAAATGTAATTTCTTGCGTTACACTTTTAATCAGAAATCTATCAATGAATAATCCGCTGTGTATAACACGACTCGATCGAAAAAGTAATAGTTGCGTGCTTTTGAAGTAATTAAAATGAAAATATGTAATTGAAGCGTAGTTTATGATTCGCGCACAACATACGACGATGGCAGCAGCTGTTGCGACGGCGTTCTGTCGAAGGCGGCGACGACAAACACACAGCCAACGTGATTTGTGTCGTCGACTGTACACCGCCGGTCGATATCTCATTTATAGCAAAATAATAGAATTTATGGAAGACAGAACGCAAGCGAACGCGGCGACGGCGACTGCGAGCCCCCGTGGCAGGCAGGGGTCGAACGGGAACCGTGCGGGAAACGACGCCCGACACCGGTGCCACCGGCTACGACGAATCATCGTACGCCGAACGACAAGAAATTGCTTCGCCGGTGCATTTTCTTCGACACGATTCTCTGTTTTAAAATAATATTCAAGAACCGTTTGGCAATTAAAGTTTGATAAAATTTAAAAAAATGGTTTTCTGTATACTTCAAATATAATAGGATATTAGTTGTTTTGGAACTGTGGCTGATTCACTTTACACAAATTAATTTTCACCCCAACACCACAATAATTTAAAGTGTTCAATAATCATTTATTGTTCACTTGTTATTTATAATTATATAATTTATAATTATATCGGCTGATGCATTTCGATGGCGATGCCATCATCGTCAGAGCCTTTCTGTTAAAATCTAGACTAACTTTTTAATATATATCTATACTAATTCGTGTTTTTGTGTCGTTATTCAATCCATCTACAACTGGGAGTTGTATCTTTCTTTTCGTCATCTGGTCTGCAAGCATGAAGTGCTTTACTTTATTTATTGTCTTTGCAATATGTTTTTCATAGATTTGCGACCTTTTTTTGATGACATGAATTGATTTATTTATTACTTGTGACGGTACTCGAAAATTTTAACCATTTGTGAGGTCTGTTCTAAATGAATTGAATATCTGCATGCGTTAGTTTTGTGATTTATTTTTTTAATAATAGGATAGTATAAAAAAGCTCTAGCAACATTCAGAACTAATATTTTTTTATAAAATGTTCAATTCATACGAGAAATAACTATTCACATTTAATTTATTAGAAATTTTAACAACCTTTCTTTTCAACAAAATCAATTATTGCTCCAAACACCTATTTTTCATATTTAATTTTCTTTTCAACTTTTAAATGACAATGACATATATTTTATATATTTATATCCTAAAAATAATATTTTAATTGAAATCTCAAAAAAGAAATATAAATCTAAAACATGTACGTTTTTATTTTAACAAAAATTAATCACCCACAACATTATAAAATTCGCTAATACGCATTTCAACAGCTGTGCCATCATTGTTAGAATATTACATTATAACATAATAGAAAATCCTAAAAACCTGTATAAAACATTAATGACATTTTGAATATCTCATAATGAATTATTTTTAGGGAAGTGTAATTGATGCTCTTCTTTATATTTTCATTTATAACTAATCTTCTTGATGAAATTAATAATTCAAAAATTAAACTGTTAACACAATTATCAATTAGATAGTATAAAATTAAATCCTTCAAAAATACATTTATTCGGTTTAGTTATAAGTAAAATTTTATTTCTTTATCATGTTCTGTCAAATTGATAAAAATCCAGCATTTGATTCATGTGAATATTTTGGAACCATCATTTATCCCGTGATAATATGCACTGGAAATATTATAAATAAAAATCAACAAATCTGAATTTTGTAAAAAAAATACAATTGAGAATATAATACAATTGTAAAAAAGAATTGACTCTTATAAAACCTTGCTTAAATACTATGAAAATTTATTGAATCTATATCTATATTCTATATCTATATTCTATTCTATATCTATATCTATATTCTATAATAAAAATGAGAAATGTAGAAAAAATTTAGGAGAAGATTGTTTGTTTCATGCTGAATATTTTAAGATAGATAGTCTTAGCAAAACGATAGAATAGCAAGTAAAACTTTAGAAAATAAATGAATACTTAGAACTTTAATTTGTACTTTTAAAATATTCATGAAGTATCCAGTAAAGGATGATTTTAATCAAAGAATAGTTTCTCTATTTTTCAATGACAAAATAGTCATTTATTGAAAATTAAATTGGAAAACTATTAAAAGAAAATGTGTGAAAGTTTATATTTTCTTAAAACTTATTGAACTCTAACTGTTCTTCATAAAAATATTTTCAAATTATATCTTTTATCAGTAAAATATTTTAAAAAATATATTAAAAGAAATAAAATTTAATTAATTAAATATTATTACAAACTTGGAATTTCTGTCTCTGGAATTCAAATGTGACATTTCTGGAATTCAAATGTCTCTAGAATTCTGTTCAAATATATTGTTGTTATTAAATAAATTTTAATTAAATTTATAATTTTTATACTCAAATAAAATTTGAAAATAACAAATATTTTACCTATATTTATTAAACAGTAAGTTTGTCATAAATGTTAAAATTTAAAATTATCAGTAATTATAATTAAGTAATTAAAAATATGTCTTTTAAATTATAAAAAAAATATTTCTGATTACAATATACAATAATCAAAAAATAATTTTAATAGAAAAATCATTTAAGAAAAATGCATAGACTAATCATTTTTGTAATTTTTTATCTTGAGTAAAATTTAATATATTATTAAATTATATCAAAATTCCATTTGTTTAAATTAAAATATATATTTGAAATTAATAATATAAAAAAATTAATTTTAATTACATAGTATTATATCTATTTATTTTTATTTCTTTATATATTTGAAAAAAGAACAAATTAGTTGTAATGTATGATGTGTAACATAAAGGTAGTTTATTTGCAAATAGAAACATCCAATAATAAAATAAAATTATTTCACAATAATTTTTTATTTCAAAAAAACTGAAATTCTAGAATTAGTTGTATTTTATAATTAATTAAACAAATGTATAATATTTAAATTTTATCATAATGATATTTTTTTAAAAAAATAGCACACATTTAATATATCAAATCATTCATCAGTTCAATGAAATTTTATCAACATATTCAATAATATATTATGGTTCACTTCTTTACTTGTCTGTATTTCAATCGCTCCAGAGTGCATATAAGTAAAAAATAAATAATAATTAATTATTGAACATTTTTATAAAATCCTCTCGTAAATTAGTCACAGCATCAAATAAATTGTGGAAAATATAGCACATATTGTATAAAAATATAAACATAACTAGAGAAATGTTAATTAGTTTATTAATTTAATGATTTTTAATTTTTACTATCAAAATATGATCATAAAAAATATCTACTATATTATAATAATTACTTCAGTACATTATTAAATATTTTCAAATATGCTATTCTCTCAAAGTAGTTAAAATTCGTTGAATATAAAAATTAAGCTCTATAACGAATTAACTTGACAACAAATCAATTCAACATTAATACTACTAGTTTTTGCTTGTATACAAACAGTCATTTCTGTCAAATTCAATCCTAGGTATTCAAATATATTAAAGTACGACATTGACGTACGTTCATTACATATATTTAAATAATAAAAAGCCATGCTATTGACATTTATTATAAATAATTTATTCTTTACTTAGATCATCAATTATATTATATCAAAATTATTATATTTACAAAATAAACTTTTTTCAAGTTATATTTACAACTACAATTATAAATTTTATTACTTTATTAAATAAAGTGCATACATTAATAAATTTCAATCTTAATGCTTGACCAGTCAGTAATTGGATACAAACAGTCAATTTATTTTTCTAATCTCGTCTAACAACTTAAACATAAATTTAACTGATTTATTTTTTCAAATACCGTACATTTTAATTGAAATGAAATTTAATATTAATTTTTTCCTAATCATCTACTAAAATTGAAAAAAAAATCCAAATTCAACTGCATTTACAAATTTTAAAATTGGTTATCACTAGTAGAAAAGGAATATTGTATAACAATTTTTAATATTTATTTTTTAAATAGAGGGTTATCCAAATATGACGCCTAGATTTGTATTTTATTAAAAAGAAACAAATGAAACTATACACATGTTTCCCTATACATTATCCTATACACATGCATCTTTTTAATAAAACAAAAATTTAGGCGTCACATTTGGATGATGCTACATATATATATATATATATATATATATATATATATATATATATATATATATATATATATATATATATATGGTTTTCCAATAAGAATGTTAAAACTGACAGCTGTTAGCAACTATATTTGATTTTTAAGATTATTTTGGCATTTCAACTAAGTATATTTTAGCAAATTATCACGAAACGTTTAGTACTTCAACACCGCTTATAAATTGTAAAAACTTCAATAGACTTATTAAAACAAAAGTTTAATGAGTCCATTATTTTACGAAATAAAGCCATCAATTGGCCACTAAGATATAACTTCAGTAAATTATTTTTTGTGAGATTATGTGAAATCATTGGTTTATGCTGATAAATCGCAAACAACAAAATCATTAAAAATAAACATTGAACGTGTAATTAATGAAATTGGATCACAATTATGTGAAAGAGTGACTAAACATTGGACTAAACGAATTCACTATGTCTAGCAAAGTCATAGTGGTCATATGAGAGAAATTGTGTTCGATCATTAATGTCATAGAATATTTTTAAAAATTAATAACTAATTCATTAAATACTTTTTGTTTTATTTCCATTTAAACTTGTGTAGCACTTTTTGGAAAACACTATATATATATATATATATATATATATATATATATATATATATATATATATATATATATATATATATATATTAAGAGATAGAGTGGGGGAAAGAAATAGAGACCGATAGGTGGTGTAATAATTAACATTATTGTCTATCATGCAGGAAGATAGTGTTCGAAATCCGGTAGAAGATATAGGGCAGGTGAAGTTCTTTAGTCGAAATTAAAACAACGTGTCTAAGGGAATAAACCCTAAATAAAAACACTTACCAATCCTCCTGGCCATAGTGATGAGTATGACCAAGTGTATCAATGAATATTTCAAAAACATTCAATGAGCCTTTTGCTCAGCAGTAAGTTGATATAAACTGATATATATATATATATATATATATATATTTGTGTGTGTGTATGTGTGTACATATATGTATATATGATATCACATCAGTTTATATTTACTGAAAGCTGTATGAAAGCCTCATTGAACGTTACCATTCACTGGTACTTGTTCATACTCACCACGTTGACCAAAAAGACTGGTGAGGATTTTTCTATATAACGATGTGTAAATTAATAGGTTGATAGCATCAATTAAATTAAATATTTGACTCCAAATATATGAAAATCTCATTAAAACAAAACATATGAGATTTTTGTAATATTAGAAATTGGAAAATTCTTCACACCCATGACTAAATTTCACAAGAATTTTTCGGCACGTTCCAAACCGACAGCTTCCACGCTGACAGCGCGAGTCGGGTCGGGGTTCAAGGGGACACGGGTTCAATTCAAGCCGAACTGCGACACATACAAACACACGTACACATCCACACCCTCATACATACATATATATATATATATATATATATATACGTAGAAACCGTCACTCCCACTACTATTACTATTGCCACCGTACAAACGTTACTCCCGTACCATCCATCTATCCAACACCGAAATCCAAAATGAAAGCGCAAATAAATCGTCTGTCAAATATGTAGATTGTGACGTGTACCAGATTTTGTGAATATCGAAACACGTGCAATTTCTTTTTGTCTCTGTCCGACCCGCTCGTTTTTTCCATACCCGTGCATACTTGTCTCGAGTATGAGTGTATATTTACCTAAATATAAATTTATTATTATATTTTTTTGCTCTCGTATTTCGTTACATCGATCGAGCAGAAAAAATGTCTGCGTTGACATTTGTTTTAATCTATTTTCAGTGAATACACAGCGTCGAGCTTTCAAATGTTATGAGTTGATGAAAGTTTATCTTTATCGCGAGGCTTTTTTATTACTTTTATAGATCATAATTTAACAGTTATAATTGTCGAGTGAATTTATATAAACGAGTGTTTTTATAGCTTCCTAAAACTCGTAAGTTCATTAAACTTATCGGGAACGGTTTATAACGTTGCAAGATTGTCGTACACAAATGAGTCATGTGATGGAATCAGCGAACTGGAAGTTGGGAAATCGAATCGTTATGAAGTTTTTGAAAAAAATATTTTTTTTAACTTTGAAACTAAAATGTTTATGACGTAAATAAGAGTCTATGTTTTGTGTAACACAGTAATAATCTTTTCAAATATTGATTTTATTTACACAAATACAATAAAATAAAATCTAGGCTACAATTTAAAAACATATTTTTATAGCAATATTCAATAAATAAATCTATTTATTTTTCTATAGTCTGCTTGTTATTTAATTTAATTTTTTTCATTACTTTACTATAATCGTAAATATTAATTTAGAAATATTAATTGTACATGTTTCTAATTACAAAAATACGCATTTAAATATCAACTCGTTACATAGAAAATATCAATTTTATATTGCAAATTAAATGAGTTTCAACGTAAATATTATTTACTAAAGTGAAAATTCATTTCTTAATATTACAAATCCTTAATTCCTTATTATCCTATAAATTTATTTTATACAATACTGCATGTACCTTATTTAGAAAACATATTCCACATACAATACTCGCAGACAACTTACCATTCTATGATTTATATTATTTAAAAAACTGTATTACCTATAAAAGTATTGATGGTAAAAAAATTGAATATATTAAAATTAATATTAAATTGAGCATTTCTAATAGAAGTATAAAAACTCATCCTCCTATATATTTTTTTATTAAATAATCAGTTTTTTTCTCTCTCGGAATGTTCTGCATTTCCGTTCTAATAATTCAAATAATTTCTACTTAACATTTAATCAATTTCTACGAATACAATAATTTTATAAGATGCTAAATAAGTTCATCTAATCCATCAACAATTTCTCCGACGCAGTTTGAAAAATCTTCATTTGTATCAACAGTCGTACACAGGTGTAGCGTTGTGGTACAAGAACACCCTGCTAGTTCTGTAATTAAGTTCACTAAGTTAAATACGACTTTTTTTTCGTTCTGTAAATGAAAAATGTTCCTTTCAATCATAAACAAACAATATGTGTTATTAGATAGATTGCTTTTTGATGATTCTTGTAAGCGACGCTATATAATTAATAACAAACCATTTTAGAACTTGTTAGTAATTTTCATATTCTTTGAATTTTGTTCAATTTTAATTTATGTATTTAAATTATAAGGTATTTTATGTGGGATATACTAACAGGGTGATAATGTATATTACTGTTTATAACAAATAGCTGTTTGTGAACAGTTTTGGATTGATTTTTTTAATTCTCTAAAATCTATTATTCATATAAATAATAAACTTTAACAATAAATTAATATAACAGTACATAATTATCAATAATGACAATAAATTAAAATAAAATTCATATATTATTATAAACTCTAAAATAATATTTTAGAAAAGAAGATAATATTTTTTTTAACTACTACAATTTTTTTTTTAAAAAAATTAAACTATATTATAATTTATAATAAGATAATTTATATCTTTAATATGAAATATTTTTCGTAATATATTTCTTCTTAAATAAAACAATAATAAACATTTTATATGAAATAAAATACTTTAATAAATAACCATTATTCTACAAATAAGTTCTTCTAAAATGAGTTGATAAAAAATTATCCTTTCAAAATGGTACTCGATTTTAAAATATCCTTCATTAAACTCTATTCAATTTTTTTTTATTTAGTAAAGACCTATAAATACCTAATAAGAGAAAAATACAATAGAAATTAAAATCTTCTTCTTTGTTATAATCCTTGCCATTATTTTTTGATTTTATGAAATATTATTGTAATTATTATATAAAAAATTATAACAACATATTATACTAAAATATAAACAATAAAATATTAATGAAATATAAAAATATTAATTAAAAAGAAATACATGAAATTTCTAATAACTAACAAGTAATTCATTTTTTAAATATTATAAAAAAAATAAAAATAATTGTATAAAACAAGAGTTCATCAATCGTATAGGGTCATCCAAATGTGATGTCTAAATTTGTGTTTTATTAAAAAGAAACATGTGTTTAGGGAAACATATGTATATTTTTTTTTTGTTTCTTTTTAATAAAACACAAATCTAGACATCACATTTTGATAACCTTAAGTATAAAAATATTCTATAAAATGACAAATAACATTTTAAGAAATGAAATTTACTTTGATTACTCTAAAATATTAAAATTTGATAATAAAATAGAAAATATTCCAATTTATATATTATATATAGGAATCCTTGTATAAACATTTGGTTAGAATTTTATTTGGGTTATATTTGAACTCGAAGATCAGTTTATTTAATGTTTGAGATAATCATTTTCCAATTGATATGATATTTGTGAAAAATTCAATTTTGAACTAAGATATATAAAATATGTTTGTCTCTGGCCTACGACCAAGTCAAAAAGATCTTAATAAAAAATCATATATTATTATGTAGATATTATTTTTAAAAAATAATCAAATTGTATATAAAATTTCGAAATAAATTATATCATATTTTCCAAGTATTTGGTTTTTCTTCAAAGTATCATCCGACTGTACAAACTAACCTAACCTCTCCTATTAAGACAATATGTTTATTTGAAAAGTGAAAATTGATTAGAATCGCTTTATATACAATCAATAGAAACATTATGTACGTGTGTAGTACAATAAACAGTGAAATTAATACAGCGAGAGCATAACGACTGCCAGTTCGGCCGATTCTATTGAGTAGAAATGCCACGGAACACATAAATCTTCTAGCCGTGTTTTACATATCGTATGTCAAACAGTTTACGTTTTGATTAACGGTTTAGACATATAACCCATAGTTAATGATTTTATGGATGTATTAATCATAATTATTATGTGCTGCAATCGTGTCCGAAACAACTTCGAATCGATATTTCGGGAATGTGTTTCGATTGCCTTCGGGCGAACATGTTGTGTATCGGTAGTAAGAGAGTAGCAATGGTCAGGTAAATGGCTGATGAATAACCGTCGTTCTGTTTTTAGATGATGTTTTCAATATATCTAAAAAAAAGAACCATAATAATAATAAACTCTTATTTAACGTGATTATATCTTGCTAGTTTTATGTAGGTAGACTTCCGTACTAGAGACTTACTGTGCTCTTTTTTTCATTTATTATCTTCTCATGTACTTCTTTTTTTCTGGGTTATTTCTAAATGTGTTTTCGAATCTGAAAGTAAAGGTAACATTTAATATTGCATACTTATATATATATATATATATATATATATATATATATATATATATATATATCGATTTAATTATAATTCTACTCGTGGGATAAAGTTCAACTTTACAAAATATATCATGTACAATATTATTTAGATAAAATTTTGTTTCATACTTGTACTAAATACGAATCATTAAAATATTTTAATAACTAGAACTTAAATAACAAAATCATTTTTGTTACTAATAATTAAATATTTTTTTATATTTTTTACTTACCACTTCATTAAAAATAATCTTACACTATACTACCACGAAAAATAAAAGGAGAAAATAAAATAATAAGAATACACATATAAGTTATTAAAAGAAAATAATAATAAATTATTGAATTGCATAGTTTGTTTTATTAAATCTTATATATTTTTAAATAAATTAAAATTATCTTTTTATATGCTTATAGATATTTATTATTAAATAATAAATTCGATTTATTTTTTATTTAATGAATATAACTTATATGTTGTAATATTTCAAAAAAAAAAAATTTATCTTATAAAATAAATATAAAACTTATTTTTTATTAAATACGAGAAATATTTTTTTTAATAAAAATTAGATTTTATATTTTGGGTTAAAATGCCTGAAATATTTTTAAAATTACAATTATTTTAAATTATTAAATAAATATCAATGAATATAAATTATTCACAATTTGAAATTGATTTGATGAAACATTCAGTTTTACATAAATATTATTAATTAGTTTAAATGAACTAATATTTTTTATTAAACCAAAAAATGTGATTTATTTGTTAAAACATTATATACTTATTGATTTGAACCCAGGTTAAATATATTAAATTTAAAAATCTATCTCTTCAACGAGTATACAATCATTTATTATTATTAAAAGATTAAACACTTGTTAATATTTGTTATTGATTCAATTAAAATATTCATTTAAAGCAATCAATTATTTATTCTTTATTAAGATATTCTATAATTGTTTGACGACTGAAACTCGTTATTTTCATTGAGACAAAACTTTTTTAATGAAAGATGGCATACATACACTATAAGATTGAATTCGAACTCATGATACATTGGTGTGTAGCCCACGCGTGTGTTGTTCTTAATTAAGCCTTCAGGTTACATCGAATCTTTCTTCTTGTACTTAGTTTCAACATATATGTCTCTATTAACTTACTTTATTCTTTTATTTTATTTACGGGTGGTAATATTTCTTTTTACTTTTATGATCGTATGATTTTTGATTATTTTTAATGAAAGAATATTTTTTTTACAAAAAAAAAACAAAAATAAATATTAAACGTTATTTAATTATATATGAAAAAATTAAGTACTTGCTTAAATTTAAATTATTATGATATTTACTTATTTAATTCTTTCTTATATCATCAATGCCATTATTATATTACTAACTTATTTTATATTTTTATTTTATTTACTATACTACATCATAAGTGTATATATATATATATATATATATATATATATATATATATATATATATATATGAGGTCATCCAAATGTGATAACTAGATTTGTGTTTTATTAAAAATAAATATGTGCATAGGGTCTTATATAGGCAAACATGTGTATAGTTTTTTTTTCTTTTTTAAAAAAAACACAAATCTATGCGTCACATTTGGATGACCCTATATATATAATTTAATTAATTAAACTTACATATTATTCTATTAAAAAACTCAAAATAGAACAAATTCGGAAAAGGAATACTAATTCCAAAATATATGTACATTCCATTACAAAGTTCTTTTGATATTGGAAAGCAGATAGAATAAAAATTTAAAAAATAAACAAAGATTCACAATTTTAATTTACGTTTTTAAATTTTTTATTGAGAATCTGACTTACAAGAATTTTAATACAATAATAACTTCTTTTTGTGCCAACGATGATCATTCATTGAAAAACTACAAAAAATTTATGAAAGAGGTTAAATTTTTGATTTTATTTCTACGATCATGTTTTATTGTAGTAGCTCTTTTGTTGATTAGAATTTAAGATTATTTTTTGTGATCGGAATTTTATTATGATTGGTTTCGACAGCATGTTTCATCTTCATATAGCTGTGAAGGTACTAATTATAATCTTAATTATATATATTATATCAATATAAAAATTATAAGCAGTAATCTAAGTCTTCGCAAACAAAAAAAGTTATTTTATATAAATACTCTATCTTGAAACTCTTTATTGCAATATTTTTTCAAATTCTTTTTTTTTATTAAAGACTTTTAAAAATAGATTAAAAATTAACTAAGTCAATATTATTCCATAATTAAAACACTTGCTACCGGATTTGCAATTTTAAGTAATAATGATTTCATTATTTAAAAAGTTAACTAAATTTAGGATTTCTAAACACAAAGAAAACTAAAAATAATAGATAATTTTTCTTTTCAGTTGACAATTATTAATAATTATAATCAAATGTTACAATAGTAGTATATTCTTAAAAATAGAAATAAAATAATCCTAAACAGACATTATTATTATTATTAAAAAAGATAGTTATAAATAACAATATATGAATAAATCATTATAAACTCATACTATTGACTTTATATAAAATCTAACAAAACAGTTTCAAAAGTAAATTAAATATATATATATATATATATATATATATATATATATATATACAATTTAATTAATAGCATTTGGTAAATGGAGCGAGTGAAATGTATTCGTACTACTGAATCCAGTCCAGTTTTTGTGTATGCAAAGTCGTTTGTATTTCGCAACAAACATAATTGATCGACCGGAGAGTATATGATTATCGTACATCGAGCGGCCGTGCACGTTGATTTTTTTACGGAAGCATCGCGACAAAAAGAACCGAAAAATTATTTAATAGTAAGAGCGGTAGCCGGACAATTTACATAATATTAAAGATTGAAACACCTGATCGAGCATGTATGGCCGAAAGCACACACTTAATTCCCGACTTAATAACCGATTTCCAACTCTTAAATCAAACATGATACGCATCAATGCTCGCCTCTTCCCACGGGCGATTTGTTAAAATTCGATATGTTGACGGATGATTTATGACGGGTGCCACGAAGGCCACCGTTTTAATATCTGTCACAGAATTATCATATATTTTTTTCGACGGTGGGTGGTTTTCATTATAATGAGCTCGTGTAATTGGTTGACTCATGATGTGGATGTTAATTACACTACGCTTGATATGTATATACGTAAGGTCAGTTATTTGAATTTAAAAAATATATAAACACACACACACATACACTGATTTGGTATATGTTAATATTTTTTTTACAAACACAAACAATTACATATTCACACATACACACACATACGCACATATATATATATATATATATATATATATATATATATATATATATATCATGTTAAAGTATATCAAAATATAATTTCTGTGGGATGAAGAATAAACATAATATAATTACTACTACATATAATTAATTTTAATAAAATATGAATAAATTCAGAATTAAAAATCTAGAAACTCTCTCTTTTCTTTACATATATATATATATATATATATATATATATATATATATATATATATATATATATATATATATATATATATATATATATATATATATATATATGGTTAGCATATGAAGGCCGACAACCTCATTCTTGTAAAAATAACTGTCGAGAAGGGAGTAAATATATATTGTGGCTTTCGTCCAGTATGGACTGATGTGGGCGTTATGATGATATATATATATATATATATATATATATATATATATATATAAAGTTATACAACTGACCGCCGCATTCCCTCTCTAGAACGTCAAAGTATACAATTGTGGTCATCTTCTTCGTAAAGATCGTGTTATTGCATTACTTGAGGCATGACTTCATGCCACGTTCTTCTTGATAATCGTCGTTTTTTAAAACCAAGTGGATTTCAATAATTGAATAGAGTTGAGAAGGTAATCTGTACTTAGGTATTCTAAAGATATAGCCATATCAACGTCGAAATCTTCCGTATTAGCGATCTATGATTGTTAGTTTATATTCTCATAGTTTGGCGAATTTTGACGTTAGTAATGTGCAGCAATCTATCCTTAAATCATTATATAAAGTCAGACAAATAGGACGCCTAGATTTGTGTTTTATTAAAAAGAAATATGTGTATAGGATGGTGTATAGAGAAACATGTGTATAGTATCTTTTGTTTCGTTTAAAAAAACACAAATCTAGGCGTGACATTTGGATGATCCTATATTTATATTAGAAGTTAAAATATTTCACATTTGTAGAAAAAGAAGTAAATCAACTTGTCTTTGGAATTTTGTTCGGGGTGGGGGTGGGGGGTATTTATAGTGAAGTACTATTAGGTTAACAGAAAAATACAAGAACAATAAAAATTAAAGACAATTTTAGCTAAAAACTCACAATTTAATATACAGTTACATTATTTTTATATACAAATAGAATAGCTTATTTTTATACAATTTTTATTATACATAGCAAAAATTCTTGTACACCAAAATTTATAACAATAAAATATTCTTGAGTCTTGAGGTTAACAGATTAAATTAACATTTAATTTTTTTTTAATTCACTATGTATAGGGTGTTTTTAACCCTTTAACTGTTTAATTTTATTTCGAAAAACTTTTTCTGCCTGCTTAATTATTTTCCAGCGAAGACGAGTATACTCGACATAAACAGAGTCAAATGTTTCTGCCTATAAAAGTAGGCAATTATGATTAAAAATCAAAAGTTGCGTGTTGGTTTTTTAGAAAATATATATTTTTATTCGTTGTTAACAAACAAAATTTATTTCATTGATAAAAAAAATCGTTTGTGACGGTACTTCCCCAGAATTTGTTATTTCAGCTTAAAACAAGCTATTGTGTATTAAAATAAATAAGGTTGCCAGACTAACGAATATTCTAAAATGTACATTTTTTAAAAGACCTTTATTTGCCCTTTTTCAGGGAAAAAAATTACAGTTGATTCGTTTAATAATAATACGAATGCGATTTTTTTTATCTTCACGACGAGTATACTCGACATTATGCGAAAAATTTTCGTTCCGCTCTGACGAGTATACTCGACATAAACAGTTAAAGGGTTAAGCATAATAGAACATTAATCCCTATCGAAAGTTATATCTAACCTGAAAAAATCCTTTATCATAATTTTATATATACACACACACATATACACACACTTGTGTATATATATATATATATATATGTATATATATATATATATATATATATATATATATATATATATATATATATATATATATATATATATATATATATATATATATATATATATATATATATATATATATATATATATATATATATATATATATATATATATATATATATATATATATATATATATACATGTATATATATATATATATATATATATATATATATATATACATGTATGTACATATATATATATATATATATATATATATATATATATATATATATATATATATATATATATATATATATATATATATATATATATATATATATATATATATATATATATATATATATATATATATATATATATATATATATATATATATATATATATATATGTATATATATATATATATATATATATATATATATATATATATATATACATATATATGTATATATATATATATATATATATATATAAATATATATATATATATTTGAAATACACTAATTAAAAAACTTAAGATAAAATATTAATATTTGGTAATCATGGTAATATCAAATAATATATTAAAATCAACACATAAGAAATTTAAATAACATAATTATGAAACCTCAATATAACCACTTTACTATCCTAGTCTTGTACCTTTAAATGATTACCCATTTCTTTCATTATAGAATAATTAAAATTAAAAAAATATTTAAAAAAGTATTCAAGTATTGTACAAATTTTCAAAATGTATATAAAAAAATTTCGGTATATCTTTTTGATTTTTAATAATATATATATATATATATATATATATATATATATATATATATATATATATATATATATATATATATATATATATATATATACATATACATATTATACACTTAATCAAATATCGAATAAAATTCAAATTAATGATAAAGCCATATAATTACTTGAAAAATATATTTGAAGAAAGAAATTAAATCTATTTATTTCTTAAATCGAAATTATTTTTCACTAATTATAATAGAAATAATGACAAAACTTTAATTATTAATTTACCGAGCAGAACGTAATCTTTTTTTCTATCGTCTTTTAAATTACATTATTTTAATTTCGATCTATAATATTCTCTCTCTCTCTCTCTCTCTCTATATATATATATATATATATATATATATAATTTTTATTCTAAAAATTATCTCAGAAATAATGACGTAATCCTCAAAAGTACGTTAAATTATATAAAGGTATCATCTAAAATTCAAATCTGAATTTGAGAATTACACTGTCTGATGGGATATCTATCACGGGATGATAATAAATCAAATATGAATTAGATAAGAAGAAAATTATATCGAGAAGAAAAAAGGGAACGAAGGAAAACATAAAAAATGCCGAAAAAATATGTGTGCGGCGTCTTACCCACACGTAACTGGTAAATTTTCATTCACGTCAGGCATTGTCTTGTTGTCGGTAATAAAGCGCACCTACCTGCCGACGAGACACTTAACAGCTCCTGCGATCATGTTTTATACCATAAAAGTATAAAAACAGGATTGGACAGCAGCACAGAACACCGTCTGGTTGGTCGGACGTAATACTTCGATATTCTCGCCGAGATAGGGGTTTTCGCGTAAAGTTTTTGCCTCCTTCTGTTTGTTTTCTGTGTCGACGTCTGTTGATACATATTCTGTTGCCATATTATTTTTTTTCTTATTTGATATATAAAAATGTTTCGACGAATATCACTGAGGAAAACATATTTTACACATATATACACATACATACATATACACACACACATACACACACATACATATATATATATATATATATATATATATATATATATATATATATATATATATATATTCTTTATACCATCATTATTATTTATAATATAATTTTAAAAATATATGTATACCTAAAATATTTTTTTAAAAAAAAGAACATTATTTCTTTAACTAATATAATATAAAATCAAGAACATTTTTGTTTTGAAAACTGTATCCAAAAATGTAAGGCAAAACTTGAAGTATATATCAAATAAATACATACTTAACATTTTAAAAATATCTTCAGTGTAAATTTATTTATATCTTATATAATTTTTAATCATAAAAGTTGCAAATAGCATACACACACACACACACACACTCACACACACACACACACACGCACACACACACACACATATATATATATATATATATATATATATATATATATATATATATATATATATACAATAACTTAAAAACCATTCACATTAATATATTAAATCCTTATTTTATTCTTTAAGAGGGTATTCTAGTCTAGACGCACGAATTTTAGATGATTTTTCGGGCGCTATAAAAAAAACAACAAATATTTTTACTATCCATTTTTTATCAGTTATTTATTGACATTTTAAGAGTATAAAAAAGTATTATTAAAAACAAAAAATTCAAAATTGAAAAAGGTACAGGTTGCAAAGTGGGGGCTCGAAAAAAAAAGTGTTTTCTGGTTGATGTGGTTTCAACCCTTCCAGTCATTTGAAACAAAAATTTTTTTGAAATTATTGAAAAAGAAGGTTGTAGTAGTATTCCCGCCTAGGGAAATTTTAAAAAAAAATTTTCGCAAAATGGCGGCAGTGTGAAAAACAGTCATTTTTTGCCCTATTTTTTCAACTTTCGGAATTTTTTAAAAATAGTAAAAAACAAAATTTTAAAAAAATCCTAGGCAGAGACAATCAATATTATATTGAGAAGCTCTGTACCAAATTTCAAGTAAATCGGTCCATTAGAACTTGAGATATCACGACAACCGTGTCGAAAAAAGTAGTTTCGAGAAAAACGCGTTTAAAGTTGATTCGTTCCGGCCAGACCGGATTGGTTGACGCATCACAAAAATAGCTATAACTCCGAAAATAATTCGAATTTCGAAAAATACTCTTAAGGATATATTCTTAAAGGTGTAAACTTTGAAAATATGCAAAAAAAAAATCGATTTTTTCGAAATTCTAGACTAGAATACCCCCTTAATTCTACTTCTTATATTTGGATTATTTATTATACATTTAATTTTAATAAAATAAAATAAAAATTCATTAAAATTTTAATTTTTCAATATTAATTTTGTTTTCAGTAAAATTATCAATAATTTTGTTACTAACATTTTTCTTTTATTAGTGTTTTATAAAAACTCGTAGGCTTCTTCTTTCATAAAACTGTTGCTATCATTCATAATATATTTTTTATTAAATTGTTGTTCGTATGTAATAATTTTTCAAATTTGATTAATTTTTACATCTAAATGATATTTTAACAATTTTCAAAAGTACTCGCAGAAATTTAACTCTGAAGAATATGAAGTCCGATGTAATTACTATTTTTTCAAATATTAAATAATTTCTACTAATTGAAAAATATTCTTTTTTTTAAATTTAACGCTCTCAACCAATTTCAATTAATAATACGCCTATTTATGTTAGTAAACCGATTAATAAGAGTTAATAAGAGTTATGTTAGTTAACCGATTACCGTTTAATTTAGTCTACCTTTCTTAATTTGATTTTTAAAATCTTTAAGAAAGATGGAATTTGAAAATACTGGAATGAAGATCATTCCAAACCCGAACAACTCTGAAAGATTAAACTTTCCCAATTTGTTTTTTTTTTGTAATGTGTAAAATTTTAAAGTGTATTTTTTTCTTATATAGAAAGTCAAAAAACTACGCTTCTAGGCTAAGTAAGCTATAAAAACTATAAACAAACATAAACTAAAGCTGCGAGCTTTCATCGACTTTACAAATTCTTCTACCCGAACTTCTCAATCATTTCAAAAAAGTAAACGGTCAATCTTTTTTTGAATTCTTTATATATTTAAAGTATTTTTTATTGAATGGAAATGCCATATACTTTCACAGTACTGTAACAAAAGTCCTACCAAATTAATATATATATTTACCTATTATATGTTTCTTAATTTATTTTTTAATAATATTTGCAGTAGATTTTTTGAACTTTGCTTATAATACTTGAAATATGTCCATTTCATGATAAAGATGACTGTGATATTATCTCAAAAATTTTATTTGAATCAGATCTTATAATTTCTACTTCATCAGCAAAGTAGAATTATAAATCCAATTATGGGTCATCCAAATGTAACGCTTCGATTTGTATTTTATTAAAAAGAAACTATACACATGTTTCTTTTTTTAAAACACAAATCCAGGCGTCACATTTGGATGACCCTATATCTTCTTTTATTTTTCATAGTTTTTGTATCTTTCCGGGTGAAAATTGTCCATCCACGAAGTATTTATTTAAATATCAATAACTTAATTTCAAAATTAATCATGAAAATTTACAAGAATAATAGTCTAGCTTTGAAAAATTAAAAAAATGATATAACAACGAATTTATAATAATTATTACTTATTTATCTGAACTGAAATCTCAAAGAATTAACATTTAATAATTTATATTAATTGTTGCACATCATTATCTAAACTAAAACTGCTTGAAGTTTAGTTTACAGACCATTTACAGCTCTAAAATATACTGGTTTATTAAATAGATTATATTCGAAAGAAATTCAATAATTTATGAAATATATATATATATATATATATATATATATATATATATATATATATATATATATATATATATGTATATATGTATGTAATAATCCTTGCCAAAAGACATACAAAAAGAAATGCTACAAGAAACCTAACAAAAAATAAACAAAAAAAAAAAAAAAAAAAAAAACTTAAGACGATCATTTGACACGGACGCTAGTTACGTCCGAAGATAGCTCGAATGCAGCAGTGGAGCGTCAGCCCCATAGTAGTATTGGTGATATGTCGGCGAGCCGTGAAGGGGGACGCACGCGGTCTCGTACTATAACAGCCACTACCTCGCGCGCGGCCGACTAGACAATTAATGAGGCTATTTAAATGCATGATGTGTGTAGCCGTGTAGTTGCGGCGCGAGGGGGCGGACGAAGGACAAGGACGATCGTACGAGTGACTGGGTTCAATGGGGATGATGGGTTACTGGGGAACGGGATGGATGGGTGGGTAAGCGAATGGATGGGTCGGTTGTTAGTTCGTCGGACTCAAACGATGAACCACCATGTTATATCATCATGTATTTGGACATATATAGTCATGCATAAAGGAATCGAGTTACGGAATTATGAAAATTATTTATGTATGCGAGACGTGAGTTTTTGTTCGTCAACGGCTCGAACGATCTTCGAGGATATTTCAACTTAAACGGCTATTTGAATGTAATTGAATGACCGACAATAGATGCTGAGGAGGTAGTCAAAATACTGATTTCAACTCGACAATATTTCACCATCATTCCTATTTCGTGAAATATTGAATGAATAAAAAACATATATATATATATATATATATATATATATATATATATATATATATATATATATATATATAGAGAGAGAGAGAGAGAGAGAGAGAGAGTTTTCCAATAAGAATGTCAGAATTTTGACAGCTGGTGCCAGCCATGTTTGACTCTTTTTAAGCTAATTTGACATTTCAACTCAGTATAGTTTGATAAATTATCATGGAATGTTAAATACTTTAACAACGTTTATAAATTGTAAAAACTTCAACAGACTTATTGAAACAAAAGTTTAATGAGACCATTATTTCAAGAAATGGTCCCATCAATTGGCCACCAAAATCATTTGATCTAACTTCATTGAATTATTTTTTGTGGGGTTATGTGAAATCATTGCTTTATGCTGATAAACCACAAACAACGAAAACATTAAAAATTACCATTGAACTTGTAATTCATGAAATTGGACCACAATTATGTTAAAAAGTTACTAAAAATTGAACTAAATGAATGGACTATGTCAAGTGAAGTCGTGGTGGTCTTATGAGTGAAATTGTGTTCCATCATTAATTCCATAGAATATACTTGAAAATAAAGAAAGAAAAATTAATTAAATATTTTTTTGTTTTATTTCCATTTAAACTTCTGTAGTGTTTATTGGAAAACTCTCTCTCTCTCTCTCTCTCTCTCTCTCTCTCTATATATATATATATATATATATATATATATATATATATATATATATATATATATATATATATATATGCTCTATATCACTTAAAATAATGCATAGTAAATAAATAAATATTTTATTAACAATTTTCTCTTTAGAAGCTCTTAATGAAAAATCAAATCATGATAAAATATATGAAATCATCACCTAATAAAAATCAAATCCTAAAAAAATTACCAGTATATTCACCATTATTATCATTAAAGCCTAGATCAGCCCACTGCTAGACAAAATCCTCAACGTACATCATTGGTTCTTCATAAATGTTTCTCTAAGATTTTTCTAATAATTCCCTGTTCAAGGATAATCTTATCCAATTCTTGCTGATATAGTTTACAATTTTATACGTACATTTTACATTTCATAATAAAATGTTTTCTTTAATCTATTTTAATTTTTTGATCACCATTTCATAATGATTTTTGTCCATCTATTATCTTTTCTTCTTGCTATGTATCTTACCCATGCCCATTTTATTGATTTTATTTGTTCTATTATATCAGTTATCAATACATTATATGAAGAGAAATTAGAAAAATATGAGTAATCTTTAAATTAATTTATAATGTTCTGTTAAAATAATAAATATTCTTTAATTAATTGAAATATTTAAACAATTTTAGAAGAAATCATTTTTTTAAAAGTCGCATAAGCTTTTCTATTTTTTCTATATATATATATATACCCGTCCTTCAATTTACACAGAGTATCCGTTCCACGTGGATTTGTTTTACGCGAATGAAAATCGCGTAAATTGAGTCTTTCAATACAATAGAAAAAATATTGGAAATAAAAGCTAGTAAAGTTATAGAAACACATATTTATTTCACATAGCTTAACAAAAAAATAATGACGTTTTAGAAAACAGAAGTAGATAATTTTTTTTCGGTGTCAATATCGCTACTGTAATTCAAAACAATCAACCTTTTATATATTTACATCGTGCTTTTATACGTTCAAATAAGAATTTGCGTCACTCTGATATATAATAAATTCCATGAAAAATTATATAAAATGAAATCTATCTGACCGCGTATAAAAAGTGCCGCGTAAATCAATATCGCGTAAAAAATGTCCCGCGTAAATTGAGGGACGGGTGTATATATATATATATATATATATATTCAATAATCATCTAATTGTGACTATAAAATTTATAAAATATTCGTACATAAAATATATTCATATTCACATACGACTGTTAATAACCTGAAATGAACTTCTGCAACGATACGTTTATTTCAGTTACTGACGTTTGTTGAAAATATAATTTATTATTTTTTTCTCTTTTACTACATTCAAGATCCAGTTTCATTAAGTACTTTTTTCTTACCAGCAAATAAATCGTTTTCATAATAAAACTTAACAGACTAAATGGAAATAATTTATATGTATTCTGAAAAAGGCAAAATGACTACGATCATTTTTATAGAAATAAAAGATTTATTTCAGTGTAAATGTTTAAATGCTTAAACATATTTCAGACTAATATTTCTTTGATATTAGATCATTTCTTTGTTTTTAAAAGTCTAGACTATATCAATTTTAAACGTACATTTAATTTAGAAAAATACATTTTATTTATTTATATATTTTAATAATATTTATTTTGGAAATTAAACATTATTTATTTAATTCAAATTTCATGATATATATATATATATATATATATATATATATATATATATATATAAAATTTTAAAATTAATATATTTTAAATAATTAAAAAAGAAACATTTTATCTAAATTCATATTTAAAAAACGAAAAAAACCAAAAAATATTTTACACTTACATGATTCCTTTTTGTATATCATTGTCCGTATAGAAAGAGACTAAAAGAGACTGAAAAATATATCTTATGTACTGTTGTGGGGAGAATTGGGAATCGGTTATGGTCTTAAGTGTTAGCTACGTAATAGTCTTAAGGTATGTTACAAGTCATAAACTATGAATTGGTTTTTGCGTACTAACTTTATTTCGAAAATTTATGACTTCAGTGCGTATATAAAATTTTTTAATGGAGATACCTATATATATATATATATATATATATATATATGTATGTGTATGTGTGTATGTGTGTTTTTATATATATATATATATATATATATATATATATATATAACAATCAATATTTTTCATGGGATCTATATAATTGATTCTCTTCAAAACAATTAATATTACTTGTATTCTAGTCGAAGATAAAATATCATTGTCATTCATCAAACGACTTATAAATAAATGTTTTTCTCAAAACCAATATCTATTTGTAACCAATACGAAAGCGACAAAGGTTATTTTCATTTTGCCGCTTTCACACAAAGTTAGATACACATTTGTATGCAGATACGAAATGGTAACACGAGAATTGTATCTCACTCGAGGTTCCCAGCAGAAAAATACCAATGCATACGTAAAAAGCAATGCGCGACGACGGGAAAATAAAAACAAAGTTAGTTTTCTATGAATTCTGAAAGAATCTGTTCGAGTCGGCGTAATTCGATGAAATTGATGTTACATTCTATACCTGCGTATTGTTTTATTAAATACAATACTCAGTATTACGTACATAAATTTATATATATATATATATATATATATATATATATATATATATAATGTAATATTTGACATTTGTATAATAAATGAAACTCGTAGCTAAATAAAAAATATACCGTTCAACTTTTACCCTTGAGGAAAGTTTACATGAGTAATTGGATAGGTATTCAAAAAAATAAATTATTTACCTGACTCTAAATGTAACTAATATGTAATTGTTTAATTTTAATATATATATATATATATATATATATAAGGTTATGTATTATGAAATGTCGGATTTGTCATTAGTTTCTCTTTGAACAATCCGACATTTCATATTACATAACCTAATATATATGTATGTATGTATATGTATAATTTTCAGTCTGTTTGTTTGTGAACAATACGCATACGTATGTTTGTATGGATTATTGTCAAAAACTCCCCAAAATCAGAAAAAAATATGCTCGAACGTAAATATTGACAACCCAATCATGATATAAATTACGTACAGCAAATACCTGCTATGAGGCGTTATGTAGTTAGACAAACACAAATAATAATCATGTATGTGAACAATCGATAAAATTGTTGTTTTAATTTTCAACGATTTCCATAAGTGAGTGTGATAACACTGTTGCTCAACATAGATGGGAAAAAACTAAACTAGGTCAAAAAATGGAAAATATAAAGGTCACTCATGGTCGCATAATTTTCAATATATACATACATACTTTTATATATATATATATATATATATACATATATATACATACAAACCATACTTGTACATACATACATATATGGGTATGAAAACAATTCTACCCTGGCTGGATCGCATTTTTTATTTGATAACAAAACGTTTTTATTGTTTGTGTTTACGATTTTCCGTATACAATTTTACGGCTATTTTCCTGTTTCCTCCTGGAATGAGCGAATAAAAAATAATACGTGTTGTTATCAAAGGATATTATATATATATATATATATATATATATATACGAGTATATATATATATATATATATATAGGAATAAAAATAGAAAAAATTAAAAACTATGTGAATTTAAAATAGCTTATTAACATAAAAATAGAATATAAAGATGATTTGACAAAAAAATTAAATGGAATTACATAAATTTTAAAAAAAGTGCTTCATTAAGAAGTCAAATATATTTATATATATATATATATATATATATATATATATATATATATATATGTGTGTGTGTGTGTGTTTAAGGGTGACAGAAATTTAAATTGATTTCAATCTAATGTTCTATCACGCTTAAAAAACATCTATTGATATATATCGAGTCATCCAAAAGTGACGCCTAGATTTGTGTTGTATTGAGAAAAAACATGTGTATAGTTTATTTTGTTTCTTTTTAATAAAACCCAAATCTAGGCTTCACATTTGGGTGACCCTATATATAAATATATATATATATATATATATATATATATATATATATATGTATGTATGTATAAAGAGAGAGAAAGAGGTATTAAAAAACAGAGAAAAGAAGCGCAAACAAAAAACTAAAATATATTTCTCGAAAAATAAAATCATTCACAACGCAAACAAACTTTTCTCATAAACGTAATGCAAAAATATGCACCGCATTCCAACTCCCGACTTCCATTGATATGCTTGTCGCGTCTAGTTAATTTTGTTATTAGTGCAGAGGGTGTGTGCTTTTTTATTCTCTAATCAACTTTGACTGCTCTAGTGGTAAAAACGTACAATGCAACGATGTAAATATAATACGACTTATTGAGTTCATTGTGGTCATTTCCGTCGATTCTCGTGACATAATGTTTTTATTACTTGTTTGTTTATGAATTTTCATATTATTCTATTACATTTGTTCTATCATTTTATTTTTATTGAATGCGTTTTTGTACTATGGTACCAAGACAGTTTTATTTAGAATTTGTATTTTTGAATAAAGAGTAATTTATTATAATGAATATTTTTACACTAGACAAATAAATTTCAAGTTACTCTTCTTATACAATTCTTATTTTTAATAAGTTCATATTTTACTTTTCTACGAAAATAATTCGATTTTTCTGGACGTTTTTAACTCATATAGGGCTATCCAAATGTAACGCATAGATTTGTGTTTTATTAAAAATAAACTATACACATGTTTCTTTTTACACTATCCTATACACAAATTTCTTTTTAATAAAACACAAATCTAGGTGTCACATTTGGATGGTCCAATATTATTAGCGTGTAAATCTAATTATATTATGAATTCGATGATATGAGTTATTTTATTATGTTAAAATTTCTTAAAACATAATTAAATTGTATATGAACAAATTTTCTCTATAAAAGTTTTAAAATATGTAATTAATAATCTGTTGTATATTAACTGTTATTAAATATATTAACTAATATATTAAGTAATTAATGTATTAAGTATATTAACTGTTATTAAATATATTAACTCTGAAATATGTAATTAATAATCTATTGTATATTATTGTATATTAAATATATTAACTGTCTGATCGTCTGAAATAAATTCCCGCTGAATAATACTTTTTAAATCAGAAAAACCAATTTATATTGTCTTGATTCGTAACTTAAATTTTATTTTTTGTCGTTTTGGTAAATTAAATGATTTCTATTGATCAATTTAGAACTTTGTGAATCGTATTTAAAATATCCTATTTTATCACCAGTTATAATAGAATCCAATAATATAACATTTTTTTTTTGACGTTTTAATGTTGGTTTACAATATTTTATACGATAAATTAATAAATGAAGAACATATCGAACAGAAACCGTTGGTTTACTCAAATTATTAAATAAATTGTTATAAATAATGTCTTTACAATGTTAAATTTTCCTATCAACTTTTATCTGCAATAATTTCACTTTTTTAAATAATTTCTTAAATAGTTGCGATTTTTGGACGAATCTGATTTAGATAATTATATAAATTTTCTCTTTTATCTTATGCTCGAGATAGACAATTATCACTATATATATTTTTAACAATTTAAATGTTTTGGTATTTTTAAAAATGTCTTTTTCTTCTAGGTCTTTGTCTATTCATCTTTGCATTATTCTACGATGCCTCTTCTTGGTAATCATCTCTTAGATGATCTTCTTGGATATCGCTTGACATGTACATATCTGGTAAGTTTTTATCAACCATTTATTTTCTATATTTTTTAAGTTGTTACGAAATTTAAAACCCAAATTAATATTTGCTATTTTTTAATATATTTTCATGATAAGTGATCAAAACATTCATATTTACCACTTTCATACAAAATATACTTATTCGATGTTACGTACATATTATCATAATTTGTAGAAGAGATATAGCTCTTTAAATGACACTAATAGTATCGATTATAGAGAAAAATTTCGATTCGTTTTCTAACGAACCATAGAATTTATTCAGTTATATATATTCAAAAAAAAATCTAATTTAGTGTTATAACATTTTAATCGAAAGCCTTATAAATATGAATTCATTGTAAACAAAAATGTGATTAATATGAAGTATATATATTTAACTATGATATTACTTTTTCAAAATTTAATTATTCAAACGAGTTTTTGAAATAAAGTCTTCTTCTTCTATTTCCATATATAAAATTTACTACATGAGTCAAATTTATTAATTTTTGTTTCATCTGACCAAAGTACTTACACATATTATATCTTATATGAAATTTTTGTATTTTTATCAAACTATAATTTTCAATTCCTATTTCGTTTATTTAAAAAAAATCTTTATTATATTATAATATAGTCATCGAAATAAATATAATAAAATAAATAACAACTCATTATTGAACATTTTTTTAAAATCTTATATTATTAGGATGTGATGATTGAAATTTACTAAAATGAATTTGTCATAATATTAAAACAAATAAATATATAATTATTATAAATACAATTGAAAAATATTAATTATTTACGTATTTTGATTTCAAAAATTATAACCAGAACTTAGTTTATTCCAATTTAAAATTTCGCATGAAAAATAAACACTGCGACAAATTTCCTTTATTGAACCAAAATCAATTTAAACACAACAGATTTTTTAATGAAAATACAGAAAAATTAACGTATTTTTTATTTAAAGAGCCGTGTTTGTATTTTGTAATCATTTCATGTTGTATTGATACAAGCAATTTTAATATATTATTAATAATTACATATCATTTTCATATTCACCAAAGCAAAGATAAAATTGCGATTTTTCTCAATAGGTAATTAATGTTTTTTAATGATTTCTAACTTTGATATACATCGAATACGAATGATTATCTTAAAAGAAACAATAAATTTTGTACTAAAATATTTTTAAGATATTGCAAAGATGTACATATATATATATATATATATATATATATATATATATATATATATATATATATATATATATACACTCGTATGTATGTTTGTATATGTATATGAAGATTCAGAATAAACCTTAATTCTGTAATCATCCCCCTCGATCTCTAATCAGTACCACCCACGATCGAGCAAACTATTTGCTAAAGCCGTAGACAAAAAGTCGAACAAAGAAACGTCCAGAACATTACGCAACAAAACCCGAACGTAATCTAATTTCGTTTTTATATCATCCACGCATATTACACAGGCTGGATACGATGCACACAGCTACTCCGATAATGTTTCATTCCCATTCCGTTGTTCCCTACACACATATCGGGACGTCTCGCCCGCTCGACTCCGGACCAACCGTAACAAAACAATGCCTCGCGCGACCAGTTCATTCAGTGGATGACGACAACGCCCTCCAGATATGTAATTACCTCCCTTGAGTAGCGTCATTGTACATTGTACCATAACTCGGCAGTGATTTTTTACGTTATTTGTTATGTACTTAAATGTGTGTGCGTGGAAAATATGCAATTATTCTATTTACGACATAATAAAGTGTACAGTTTGTTGAGGACAATTAGTTATTATGTTTTATAGGGGTGGTTTTCGATTTTCAAAACGTTAGTTTGAACATAATTAACTAAAGTATTTTTAAACCATTATCACAGTAGAATTCTTAACTGATTTATAACAGATTTTTTTCATTTCTAATATATTTTCATCTTTTCCTGTATTTTTATTGCATTTTTTAAAAACAATCATACATAACATATTTCAGTACTATATTTGATTTCTTACATATATATATATAGAGAGAGAGAGAAAGAGAGAGAGAGAGCGAGGAGGGGTGCTTTTTAAGCGTGATAGAACTTAAAATTGAATCCCTATCGAAAATTCTATCTAATCTAAAAACACCTTTATATATATATATATATATATATATATATATATATATATATATATATATATATATATGTGTGTGTGTGTGTGTGTGTGTATGTGTGTATTTGTATAAATAAAGGTATGATAAAGAGTGTTTTTTAGATTAGAAAGAAAAAACAACTTATATATATATATATACATATATATATATATATATATTGAAATTTTTTATTCGTTAAATAATATTCAATGTATTCAAAATCGAATCAATATTTATAATTTAAATACAATAATAGATATGTCAGGAAAATACTTTTTATAAAAAAAATTCTTTTAGAAATTTCTCGTTTTCATATTTTAATTATATCTTTTAATATGTCCATACTGTTTAATATTTTTTAATATTAACTTTAATATTTTCTTGAAACAGCCCATAACATCATTAACACTAGATTTACGGAGCGAGTCAATTTGACTCATTTAAGATTTTGTTGCTATATATATAGAAAACTTAAATATTATTTTTTAAAAACATATGTCTGTTTTTAATTACATAATGACATATATGTAAATATGTAATATAATTTTTTTTGCATATGTGTCATTATGTAATTAAAAACCAACATATGTTTTTAAAAAATAATATTTAAGTTTTCTATATATATAGCAACAAAATCTTAAATGAGTCAAATTGACTCGCTCCGTAAATCTAGTATTAATTAATGCATGAATGTCATACATAGGTAATTGTTATACAATGGATCTCCAGTGCCCCTATTACATAAAGATTTGTTTTTAAACTCTTATTTATTCCTCAAATTTTGTTTCTCAATAAAATTATCAAATTCGACAACACAGAATGCATATAACCCGTATGATTTCAACAGAAAGTTGTCTAAGATCAGTACAATATGGAATATGTTAATTAAATAAAACGTTTTATATGTAATTTAAATTAAATTAATTATTACGTTAGTCAAGGTAATTAATAATTGATTTTTTTATAATCATATTTATTTTTATGAGGTTACTTAATGAATTTGAATATATATTTATTTTATTACAATAATATTTTTTTAACAAACCTAACCTGTAATAACATTTGAATATTTATTAGGGATTGAAAAAGTTTCTAAGTTCTTGAAATAATATTTATTATTAATGTTTCAAAAGAAAAAATATTTTTAATAAAATATTTTTGACATCTTTTAACTATAAATGAATACTGTAATAAATGAATCCATTATCATTTGTTTGAATAAAATTATTTATCCATTTTTATATTTTCTTAAAATGACTCAATTATGAAATCTTGAAAATTTTTCAAAACTTGAAAGTCCATGCTAAATTGAACGAAATAATTAGAAGTCAAATAAAATAATGTTTAGCAAATATTTCGGGTAGAGCAGAATTTTCCATTGCAGCTTTATTACTTTCTTGGATAAATGACTTTGTTCGTGTTTTCGTAAAGTATGTCTGTTTTTGAATCAATGTTTCTTTCCAAAATAATATAGGCATTGTATATAATTTAGATTAATAGAAAGCTTGATTTGTATTTTTGAAGATTTTTAAAATATCTAAATTAAAAAGATTTCAATCAACAAATCGTTTCTTTTTCTTTTTATAGCAAAAATAATCACGAATTGAAAATTAAATTTTGAAACAATATAAAACAAGGTAATAAAAATGTAATATTTCATAGAGATACTGGTTTCATAAATGTTCTTCATTCAAGTATTTTCACATTTTCGTCTTCTCAAGTAAAGACTATTAAAAATCAAATTAAAAATAAAATTTAATTAAGTAAAAATTGTTTTTAAATTTTAATCTCTATCAAAGGAGTTGCAAATTTAAATAGGCATGTTGTTATTATAAATAAAACGTATTTCTTATGAATATAGGTGCTCCAAATGAGATTGAAGGATAGTAAAGAATATTAAATGGCAGTAAACAAGTAATTAGTATCACTTGAGCCATCTTATGAAATATTATATATTGATTGTTAAGCAAAACATTTTTTAAACAAATTTTTTTGAAATATTTCATTTTAAAAATACTCATTCTAATAAGAAATAAATAGTTTCATACAAATGATTATCGTTCCAACACCACAACATCTTGTAATGTTGGTGTGATAATTTATTTGTTTTAATTTAAAGATTGTGTATATTATAATTTTTTAATTGAAAATTACAGTAGTGAAAAATCTTTAATCTTAAATTATCAAATTTTTTTAATTTTTCAAATAAAACTTCAGCTATTAGTAATCTCGATTTCTTTTGATAAATACGATCTAATCATGTGCAGAGTGTCTTATTGTCGGATGGAATATAACAACTCAATAAAATTCAAACGTATAATCCTGTGCATTAGCACGAGGATGGATTGAAATCTACCTGTTATTAAATTTTCAGACAGATGATGTGTTTTCTGCAAACGATAATTACAACATTATTTTCTTTACATCATAAAAATTAATAATTTTCCGCAAATTGAAAAATATCATACGCAAACATTCTGTTGTTTTCGTTTGTATGTTTACTTTATTAAAATACGTTTGTGTTCAATTAACACAGTATCGTATGGAAAAATTACACTGTATCACCTATTAACAGAGATCATAATTAACTGTCATAAAGTCGATGAAAAAACCGACCGAGTGATGATTTAGACAGCTTAAATTAACTCGATTTTTTCAATTTTGGATTCGTACATCGAGCCGCCGGCTACGAATCTGTACTACATATCCTCGACGAATTTCGAAAATTAAATACGGTTTAACTTTATTCAATTAAATTTCGAAAAATTAATCGAAATTATTAAAACATTGTATTACTGTAAATTGACATCTCAACAATACGATTGCGTCAAACAATTTTAATTGGAAATGCTCAGTTCTGATTTGGCGTTGTAGGTCGTTCGGCACGTGTACACAAAATAGAGGTGAGTGCGGTTACTTTTTGACGCACGTTGCGAATCAAACGAACGCTTATTCCGAAAACGAGCAATTAATGTTTTTTTTCCACAATATTAGTAATTAACAGTGCTTTTTTTATATCAAACGTTCATTTTCATACTTTATCTCACACTACCGTAAATCATTTCGTTTGATAACCAATAATTGCCGAAGGTATTTAATTAAGACATAAAAAATAATGAACAATTTTACATTACAAATAAAATCATTGAAATTATATTTCTTTATTATAACATTACGTTTAATATTTCTATCATTATCAACAAAGCTTGATATAAATATTCATTCTTTAAACATTGTAGAAAGGAAGAAATTCATCGTTTTAGAAACATTTTCATAGAGAATAAAAATCCTCATTCATAATATAAAACCTAACATACTTTTATACAATGTTTTACTGACACTAACATCTAAATTGACTAATATAAAGTCATGCAGAGAGCTATACTTTTAATACAAAGTAACAAGTATTATGGCCTTTTGGCCAATGTATCACGACTTCAAAATCAAGCATATAAAATAAATTGTCTTTTATCATATTATCATAAATAGGTATTTTATAAACAATGGAGTCTTTTAACATTCATTAGATCTCATCTATTTTATCTATAAAATATTTTTAATTATATATATGGCAACCTGCTTAAGGAAATGTCCTTATTTTACTACTTTATAATTAAAAATAATTTTCTTCCTATTCTTTTACTTTTATAATAAAACCTCAGTTTTTTGCTCTACTATATTTCAAATATATTTTTCAACTGAATCGTATCTTTAACTCAAATAGTAATTTCAAATCAAACCAATAATTTATAAAAAAAATATTTTTTTAATATATATCTGTCATAATTTATTCGTAGCTAAATCACTTTAAGATAAATCTCTCAATTATTTCAGTACTAACAAATTTTTATACTACTATACCGAAATAGATTACTTCAAAAGTACAGCTGGGTCTGTTTTTATGCGGATTATTTTAATGCGATTTTGAAGTTATGCGATTCATATTTTTTCTTAGTATCTTTTTATATGATTTTTTTAAGAATTCCTTTAAGCAGTTATTTAATTCAACGAAAAGCTCTTCAGTTTTATGAACAAATTAAAGAATCATAGCCATTTACTTCCGCTTCTCAAATTGATAAAGAATTTTCAGCTAGCAAAGGATGGCTAACCGGGTTTTTAAAAAGGAATGCACTTCATAACGTGTAGAATACTGGCGCGATTGCATCGGAAGATGAAAAAGCTGCCAAATTTTTTTAAACAATATTACGTTAAACGCACTTTTCTATTTATATTGGATAAACTAGAAAATGAATCAATAACAATAACGGACGCTTGGAAAAAATTTCTATCTTTGACTGTATAAATCATGTTGCATTTGCTATTACTCAAATAAAACAACACACTTTAAATGCTTGTTGGAAAAAGGCTTGGCCTACATGTCTTGAAAACAGTGTAGCTATTCACTTTCTTTTTTATTTTCTTATTTTTATTCTAAACAGTGCAGATATTATTGTGATTATAATTTAAATATGTATGAAAAATTCTAAAATAAATTACACATATGTACATATTGCTTTGAATAAAATTAAATAATTAATTAAAAAATAAAGTCAAAAGCTTTGTTTTGTATCAATTTTTTGCAGATATTTGAATTTTTTTAAGCATTCTTTATTTTCTGATTTTTTATGCAAATTTTAGAGTAATTTCACTTTGTAGCTTTGATTTTATGCGATTTTTGAAAATTATGGAACATATCCCTAATTTTTCAATGTAAGTTAAGTCTTTTTTGTGCGATTTTTTTAATGCGGTTTTCTGTGGAACGTATCTACCGCATAAAAACAGACTCCGGTGTACTTCAATTTAAATCAAACAAAATATTTTTAAATGTCAATAATATTTAGTAAAATATTATTTTACACAATATCGTTTCTTTTTAAAATAATTTTGCTATGACTTAATATTTTATATAATTAAATATTGTACCTATATTAAATTAAAAAGGTTTATTTTTCAAAATCTAATTTATGTGTTCATTTCGAAATACTAAGAATGATAATTTAACCTTCGAAATATGCATTAACAAAAAGTAAACAATAAATAATTATTGAACACTTTTATAAAATATTATGATATTGGGATATGTGAAATATTTTTGTTTAAAAATGCTATAAATAATCCTTAATTAATGGTTTAGACTCTTAAGAGATTCACCTATTGACTTTAAAATAGTTAATACAAATTTCTATTTTCACCTGTAATATAATTTTTATATAGTTTTTTTGTCTGTCACTTTTAAATTTTTATATTTACTATCCTAAAAAAATAACCTGAAAATTAATCATTTAATCTATTCAAAATTAATCAATTAAAATCATAAATTATAAGTTATGTTTGAATAAATTTATTCCAAATGAGAATTTTATTTCATTTATTTATATTTATTTTTGATAATCGATTAAAAAAATTCCAATCTATATATAATGTTTTAATGTTGTATTTATCATTTGTTTATATATATATATATATATATATATATATATATATATATATATATATCTTATTTAAATACTCTTCCCGATCGTTTGTGAACAAAATAAAAAAAATCCGATAACTGATATTCTTTTTTATAAACCGACATATATTCATACGCATATTTATATATAAAATAAAAGTAAGAAAAAAAAACTAAAAAGATGTTTTATGTTAAAGAATATAAGAGTATTATATTCTTCAATTCTTTTATTCTGAGCTCAGAGTTCATTCGAAACTAATATATATTCTTGGTCATAAAATAGATTTTACTACTCGAGTATTTAAAGATATATTTTTATCTGCAAAATCTCATTAGTATGTGCCAATAGGTCTAATATGATAGTAATGTTTTTAAGGAGAAATATGTACATCATTTGAAGAATATTGTAGAAGTTATGATAAATATTCCTTTGAAGAACCGTTGTTTCATATAAAACTTCATTTAAATGTTGGTTCATCTGTACGTTCATTTATTTTATTAGACATGTAATCATGTGTCATATGTAAATTGCATTTGTATATTGAAGTACATATATATTTACATATCTATATATATATATATATATAATATATATATATATATACACAATATAATTTAGTTTATAAAAATAATTAAAGAATAAAAACATTTCTAAACCGTTATATACATTTATAACAATTTCAGGTTTATATATGTATATATATATATATATATTTAAATATGAATAAATAAAAATAAAATTATGTTTAATAGCTCTGAAGAAAAATAAATATTATAAGTGTATTTAGAAGGTCAGTGCTTAAAACAAGTTGATGAAATAAAATACCCAGGAAAAACTATTTGATTAGATTTGAAAGAATGAATAATATAATAAAGATAAAAATACCATTGAGTCTGTAACAAGAATCAAATCAAAAACTTGGACACTAAAAACAAATATGAAACAAAAACTTTTAACTAGCCAACGAATCATGAAAAAAATAATATTAGAAATTCATAAATATGATGAAAAATCTGTCAAGGGATATGAAGATAATTAGAGATAATTGATATAATAGAACAATTAGAAATGGATATTATCAAAGCACATATTAAGAAAATAAAATCATAGGCGGACAAATATTATTCAAAAATAAAGACTAGGAGTTAAAAGAGATCAAGAAAAAGACCTTATTAAAAAGGAAGAAATGAAATTTTAAATCACAGTGGATAGTATTTTATATAACTCAATTTCAAATTAATCTATTGAAAAAATATTTTTTTTATTTATTTATTTATCTATACAAATACAGAAACAGTAATTCAAAATTGTTTCATTATTAGGATAATTAGAATGTATTTTTAAATAAATCAATATTTAATAAGATACAAAACAATAATCTCCATTAATTTAAAATGCTATTTTTTTAGAAAAATACTTAAACAGTAATGAAACGAATATTAACAGAAATTACACTAACCTTGAACTATATTATAAAGTTTATCAAACTTGTGAAGTTATTGTGTCGATAAACTACGCTTTACATTAATTGTGTCTTTAATTAGAACGTCAGTATATGTAAGCTATAATTATAACTTGTCAGAAATGGTTCGTCCATAGGTACTAACGAATTTGTCTACAGAGACCAAACAGTCAAAACATTTTATTAATATGAGACAAGTTACTTGTTTTCACGCTGACAAAGTTATTAATATTTTTTTAGTTAAATATGTAGGTATGTATATACATGTATAAATATGTGTACGGATAATCAAGTGAGATTCATCGTTTATACTACACAGCATAGTTAAATGAAATTATTATAATTTAGAATATAATGAACAATTTATAATTGTACATATTTACATAATATATATATATATATATATATATATATATATATATATATATATGTATGTATGTATGTATCAAATACAGTAAATATATTCTTAACATGTTTTCAAGGTGGTTTTCGAGAATCACTTACTCATTTCTACACCCTCGCGAATACTAAAAATCTATCTACCGCAAAAGTTTACGAATAAACTTAGCATTTAAAGTAACTGAAAACATACGACTCGTACCAAATTGCTGCCAGGAATTGTGTTTATTAAAATGTATTTTTTTGAATAATTTAGCTGTTTTCAAAAATGATGAAAACTTCTATTTTAAAACATAATTTAATACACTCACACACACACACACATATATATATATATATATATATATATATATATATATATATATACATACATGAAAAGAAAATCACTAATGGACAACAAAAAATATTAATTAAAAAGCCAAAAATATAAAAAGTCAGGAAAAAGATCCATGGATACATCAAATAAAAACAGAACAAACTTTGCTAATGAGGAATAAATAACATTGAGTAGCTTATAAAATTTTGGGCTTATAAAAATTTAGCTTATAAAAATTATATATCATAATCATCATCATCAACAACCTTTTTCTATCCACTGCTGGATGAAAGCTGTTTTACCAAAACTTTCCACTTAAGCTGATTCAATGTTTTCTCTTCCACTTCATTACGACGAATTTTCTTACCTTTCTACCTCATCTCTCCGTGGGTCTTTTTCTGAGTCTTTTTTATATATCTGGGTTCTTAGTGAATAACTTCCCTTATTTCTCATTGTTTTTTTTTACTGTACGATCAGCTCATATCCATTTTAAGCTTTTCACTTTTATTAAAATGTTCGTAAATTATGCTTTTTTTTCTGATTCACCTGGCTCTCTTTTTTCCTTATGTGTAATTCTTAATATGCACCTTTCCATGCTTTTTTGTGCTGATATGTATATATGGTTATATATAGTATCATCCAAATGTGACGCCTAGATTTGTGTTTTATTAAAAAGAAACTATACACACGTTTCTTTTTAATAAAACACAAATCGAGGAGTGGCGTTTGGGTGACTCTATATGTATATATATATATATATATATATATATATATATATATATATGTGTGTGTGTGTGTGTGTGTGTGTGTGTGTGGAAGTAAATTATTAAAATGTAATAATTATTAAAAAATTAAATTTAAAATGTAATAAATTGGTTGATTGTTAAATTATATAAATTATTATTTTTTGTAAACACAAATAAATATTTGTGATCAAAATATAAAACTACCAAAAATATATACGTAACGATATGTGCAATAATTATTTCCAAAACTCAAATATAATATATATATATATATATATATATATATATATATATATATATATATATATATATATGGATATATGTATGTACATATTTTTATTGTTATAAAAAATATCGATATCTCAGCAGTCAAAAATCCGAGCACGAAAACATATCTGCAGATGAGTGTTTCACCCACCGTTTTACGACTGTTTGTGATGTAACATATACATATATACAACATGTACTCGTTTAGAATTTATATATATATATATATATATATGTGTGTGTGTGTGTGTGTGTGTGTGTGTGTGTGTGTGTGTGTGTGTGTATGTGCAAAACAAACCTATGTATTTCAGGACCCCGTCGGGGGATGCCCTGAAGAGCCGATACGAAAACCCCATCGTGTTAAACACATGGGGGCTAAGTTGAACTGGCACACGGCTTATGTCTCATGTGATAAGAGACCCCTCGAATAGCAACACTGCTATGACTACTTTTACTATCGCTATAGATGGGCTCTGTTTCTCTATGGTTATATAAAATGTGGATATTTATTTTATTCTTATATATATATAAACATGCATATATATATATATATATATATATATATATATATACACATATATGCATGTATTTATGTTTGTGTATATAATTAAATAGATATTTATTAAGTTAAAATAAAGTCTATTACTTTATTAAAAGACTAATTTCAAAGCACTTGCGTTTAAAATAAATTTTAAATATATTAAATTGTAAATGTGTTTTTTCTACTATTTTTCTAAAAATGTTCATTTCAGCTCTTTCAATCATCTGTCTAATAATTTTCATATCTCTCCAAATGTTCTATTGGTTAGTATTATTCGTATCGAAAACTTATATATTCGACATTTAACTTCAATGTATTATATATTTATTATTCCATATAATATTATTCAGATTTCTAAACTTTTTGAACCTTTTTATAACTCATAGTATTATTTTATCTTCTAATTTCCATAACGAGTTCTATTGACTCCTAAGTAATTTTATAAAATCATACCTTTTCTATTATATTAGGTTGGCAAATATCTCCCTTCCGCCTTCTGGTCTTTTGAATTTCGCAGCTATGTACAAAAAAAAAAAAGCGGAAGGGAGATACTTGCCAACCTAATATCATCTTAAATTTGTAACTTACCCTTATACGTTTTATAATTATGGTAAAACATTTAGTCTTTCTTGCCAATATCTTCACATTGCAATTCTTATTAGATGTCATTAAATCTGGTATTTATCTTCTGCAATTAGTACAATGTGAGCTATCTAACAATTCTTGTTTGTATCTTACATTTTGTAGTTTTTCAATGTTTTCACCTCTTCAATTACTTCGTCTATCAAAAAATATAATAATAAAGAACTTAATAAATCTTATTGTCGAATTCTAACTATATTAGGTATGGATGACAGAAATATTTTTTCAATGTTATCAATAAAAATACTTTATTACAAAATTGCGTAATGTTTCTATTATTTTTTCTATCCCTATCTATCTATACCTATCTCTCTCTCTCTTTATATGTGTATATATATATATATATATATATATATAATGTTATATATGTATTACGTTATGTATGTATGTCTCCCTGAAAGCATAACATCGTGTAGTTATATTGCCAACTGACTAGGTACTTGCACCATTATAATATGCACGCGATAAAAGTGCATTCTTCGAAACCTTCATGGCTTTTATCAGATACGACACTATCTTTGATTTATGCACTGTGAAATGCGAGTATATTATATTGAATTTCGATTTTCTTTATTATTGTACATAGCGGTATAAATGACGTGATGTTTTTACGGCTGTTTTTTAAATATTCTTATTGCATTAATATAATGTTTATGTCTATCAGAAAAAGCATATGTATTTATATATATATATATATATATATATATATATATATATATATATATACACACATACATACATACAGTACCTGGCCAAAATATTAGATCCACTGCTTAAAAATATTATTTTATGATTATAAGGTATTTTATTTTAAACAATACCAATGAATTGCTGGATTTTTGAACTAATCTTGATTCTTTATTGTATTGGCAACATTACCATAAAATTTATTCCACGAAATACTATTAACGTGAGAAATTAAACTATTAAAATGAACAATGTTGAAAATACATCATTAGTATTATTTGATAAGTAGTCATATTTTTTTATATTTAAGTAGTGATATTAATTTTGCTTGTGTTTTTTTTACTGAAATGATAAAATATAAAAAGTATTTGTGTTTTTACATATAATTTATTATTTTTAACAAAATACTTAAAAATTTATTAGTTCACATATGGGAAAACGTAATAACTTGTCTCTAAAAAAAAGTGGAGAGATTTCCGGATTACTGAAAACAAGAAATTTGACACAGTGCAAGAATGCGAAAATAACGTATGTATTTCGAAACTCTGTTAAAAATATAAAGAAAAAAATGAATTCTGAAGATGAATAAAGACATGAAGGAAAGGGCACATGTGACCGATATCGTATCATGACTCTGAGAACTGTTAACAAAATCCAAGATATATGTATAGAAAATAGAAAAATGCTTCTTTAAGTTCTTACCAAAATCATACAAAAATCATACATCAATATTTCAAAGAAAATCATATAAGAAAACTAACTGAAAAGAATCTGAAAGTCCGCACGAAAATCAAGACTTATAGCAACCATGAAAAGAAACATTTTAAATGTACCAAGAAATATAAGGATTTCACTGTTAATGACTGATATCAGGTAAATTGTAATTCCTTGTTTTTAAAAAGTTCACTGAATTAAATTTACTCATGAAAAATTAATTTATTAAGATATTTGTTTTTCGGATAAATCGGCGTTTCGAGTCATAACTGAAAAAGTTTATCAAACTTCGACCGAATGAAACATTTCTTCTGGGAAGCAATACTCTACCTGTAAAGTATCTTCTGTCTGTCAATGTGTGAGCAGTAATCAGCATTAAGAGCCCAGAAAGTTTTTATGTCGTTAATGGCACAATGTGGAAATAGCTACTTCCACTGATGTAAACCTGGTTTATGAAGAGTAAAATCCAAATTTTTAAACAAAATGGGACAACCTGTCCTAAGGCGAAGGATTTAAAAAATATTTAAATGGCAGTAATGTCACAGTACTGCATTGGCCTAGAAATTCTCCATAGAAAATATATGGGAATTCATGACAATTAAATTAAATATGACCCCACAACCAAAAAAAAAAACTAATAGAAATATTAATAGATATATGGCACCATGCAATCTACAATAATAAATTATATTAATAGAATGCCTCACCCAATAGCAGGATTATTGGCGACTAAAGATAGGCATACAAAGTACTATTTTTTTAAAAAAAATAATCCAAATACAATTAATATATAAAAAATTAATATAGTTTTTATTGATTTAAAACACAGAAAAATTAAATAATGAAAAATAATTTATAGAAATCTGAAATATAATATCAATGTTTATGACACTCAAAACACAAAGAAAATAGTTATTCATATATGGGTCTAATAATTTGGCCAAATACTGTACATATATATATATATATATATATATATATATATATATATATATATATATATATATATATATATATATATATAGTATGTGTGTGTGTGTGTGTGTGTGTGTTAAAATTTTATTCAAAATATATAAAGACTAAACACTTTTAATAGTCTGTAACATCATTCATCTTTCATATTTAACTCTATTAAAATGCACAAATTGACATTGAAATTTCCTTATAGAGAATTCTCAGTCCTCTCACCTACTCACTCACACCATCGACATGAAAGTCGCGTACTACTCGTACGTGCGGCATGCTTTTGCTCCCTGCAGAACAACGATTATAAAATGTATCTCGACAAGCTGACATGTGTTGATAACGGCCCCCGTGGCGGTATCGTCAGGGGGTGCAACGGCGCCCTTTCGAGGGCACAACGCACACAAACACAACTCGATGATCTACCAACACAAACATACACGCACTTCACATGTATATGACGCATTCTAAGTTGACTATAGTTCATGTATATATAATATACGAACTGGTTAGATATGTCTCAGAAAAAAATATATACGAGAAAAGAAATTTGAAAATGAAACAAATATGTACATTTCTTTAAATGAATAACAAATGTATTCGCTTTGACTGTAAATGAAATACTTATTTTTTTAATATTCGTAGATGTTTCTGTTCTTAATATTTTACATTCCCAGATTATTTTTATAATTAGTTTATTTCTAATTGGTTTTCGGTAATAATATTTCTTATTAAATATATTTTGTTCTTATTTTTAATAATAATTAATTATATCTTCTTCTAATAGTACACCGTGTTGCCATAAATTATCTCCCTAACATAAATTTATCTTTACAAAAAATAAAATTCAACTAATACAAAAAAATATTACTTTTTTATGTCTTACTAATAATGCTGTGTAAAAATACAAGACTATTAAAATGTCAACTTTTAGCATTCACGCACTTTTCCAAATGAACCAGTTACTCATATGTCTCCATACGTATCAGTTTTAAAGGTATAAGGGCTACTGACTTTACGAAGACTTCTTTTAAAGCTTCGATATTTTGGTGTGGTTTAGAGCAAACCTGTTTTTCTGAAATATTCCACAGACGGTAGTCTAAATAATTAAGATCTATATTTCCCCGTATCTATTTTCTCACTCCATGCCGAAAGAAAATTTCTAATTTATTTTTGATCCAATAACACGTAACGATTTGAACTTCAGTAACTTGTAAAAAATTATAACATTTCACAAATTTTTCAATTTTGAGAACATCCAGAAGTTTGATGGTACCTAATATAGTTAGTTTTTTCTCACTCTCTCATTAAATGTTAATTAGCTACTTGAAAATAACATATTCTGTCACAACCGATTATAAAAAGATAAAAAATAATAATAAGATCTTAACTATAACAAAAGTTATCATAAACATTTATAACTTTATTTGTATTTTTTATTTTTAAATTGAAAATTAATAAAATATGTTATTGAATCTATATATTTTGAAATAAATCAAATAAAAAATATGTTCTCAATTTATTCATAATTTAGCTTAAGCAGAGTATTATCATCAAAATGTTTTTGGAGGTATATATGTATATATTAATTTTATACATTTAATATTATAACAAAATAATATTCCTCTAATTTTATTCTTTATAAATTTTAAAAAATGAAAACACACACCACACACACACACACACACACATATATATATATATATATATGTGTGTGTGTGTGTGTGTGTGTGTGTGTGTGTGTGTCAATGTGTATATATAATAACATCTACTATTGAAAAATAGTGTAAAAATCAACAAACACCCAAACCAACACACGCACAACAACTGGTTTAACACCCACTCGAGATAATTAAAGACGGATGGCATGAATGTGTGTATTTTTCCAACCCGATTCTTGTTAGGAGTTCACTCATATCAAACAATTGTTGTACAGTGATCAATTGAGGTCAATCAACAGTATGAAAAGGAAACCCTTCACATGAAAACTGCACACGCGCTACACCGCAGACACCCTTCCTTCAATCCATCGACCCTAAATACAAACACCGAGTCTTGTGTGTATATATATATATATATATATATATATATATATATATATATATATATATATATATAAAAACATTTTTTTATAGTCACTTTGTATAGATCGCTTTGATCGTACCGACTTCTAAAACCTATTGGCTTATCGAAAAATTGTTTCTTTTGATCTTGCAGGCTTCTTTAACCACATTTATTTTAACAGATTTCGTTTATTACGTAATTTTTTTTATATTTCACGCGGTATGTTTAGTATACGTAAGCACAATGCTTATATATAGACATATTTATATTTATATATACATAAACAAATATACACACATACATACATTTATATATATATATATATATATATATATATATATATATATATATATATATATATATATATATATATATATATATATATATATATATATATAAAAAGAAAATAAACATCTGTTTTTCATATTTCATATGTATTCAATATTAGAAATGGTTTAATATTTTACTATCCTTAACGAAACTGATTTAAAATTCCAATTCCAAGCACCTATATGAAAAATTAAACTTTCACAAATTTATTTTTTATAATTTTTAAATGTAGTTTTCGTACGTAACCAGTTCTACTATAAAAACTGTTTTTAATTAAAATCCAACCTTTTTCATTTCATTGTTCTTTGATTAAATTCTAATCCGAATATCCTACAAAAGTTTAAAAATGCAAATTAAAATTGTAAATCCTAATTTATTTCTTTTTTTTAAAAAAAAAACTCCCGCCAAAGCTATTCTAATATTTAACTAGTACATCAATCTTTATGTGTTTATGAACCTTCTATCTCAATTTATCTATTTTTTTTAGATCTATTACCAAATATGGATCTTATACAATCTGAATGTACTAAAACAAAAATCTCTCCAAAATCCAGTTTTTTACTTTAATTACAATATTATATCTTTTAATTGTTTTTTTGCAACATATGTATTTTTATACAATATGTTTGTAATATATCCATCATATGATAAAAATAATTCTAATATGATCCAGAGATATTTATATAAATCAGATACTAAAATTTCTATGCCTTTGACAAAATGGAATGAATAGATAAAATTTCACCTGTTCATAAACCGAATTAAAGTACTTTTCAAATAATTCAATTCTTTACCATTATATTTCGTCCAGTTAATAATTCTATTTATATCCAATTGTAAGTACATAACAATCATCGGTAAAGTCTAGTTTTTAACCCCCATAATACCATTTGAAAGATCATTTGTAAAAATGATTAACAAAAAAGCACCAACTACATTACCCTGACATATCCCTAAAGTTACTGATATTTCCTCTAACAACGTGTTTTCAATTTTAATCATTTTATAGATAAACCTATAAAGTACTTAAAAATAAATATATTTATAGAGTAGTGTATAGGGAAACATGTGTATAGTTTTTTCTGTTTCTTTTCGATAAAACACAAATCTAGATCTCACATTTGGATGACCATATATTTTGTAAGTAAGTTTGAATTCATTAAATGACTATTATCAAAACCAAGATAATATAATTTATTTATGATTAGCTTATAAAAATCTTTTTAAGCGCTTTAGAGAAATTCAAAAAATAACATTTTTTTGCTTTCCCTTATCGAGAATCTTAAACAAAACCTGAACTAAACTTTTAAGCTAAGATCCAATAAATACTGATTTTTAAGCCATGTTAATTTTTGCAATATCCTGATAAAAACTTTTTCGTGCTTTTTTAAACATGTTATTAATAGTCCTATTTTATATATATATATATATATATATATATATATATATATATATATATACAAAAGTGCACTTTACAAAGGTGTGTTGAAAGAAAATCGACAAGAGACCATATCAACGTGATTAACTCAAACAACAAACCAACAACCCTCTTCACTAATTCCAAACAAATTATTCTTTTCACTGGCCAACAAGTACACAAGAACCAATTCATTACGTCAACGCATAATTTGTAATTGAAGTGTGCATTACGTAACCCATACGTACAAACAGACCAATGCATAGATGCGTACATACGCCCAAATAGGCATTTCATTAGTTAGTACTGTAACATAGCATACAGACTGCATCATTACATAGTATATACGTACATACACACACACACACACACACATATATATATATATATATACATATAAAATTCCACACATACATATTACACATATAGAGGAACCAACTCCCTACACTGACAGTTTGCTAGAATCTCGCACTATAAACATAACAATCAGTCACTGTCGCACATCGTGCAACGGGGGTCGAACACGAGGCCGGGAGGTTCAACTGGACCCGCGGGAATACATGCCTGTTATAGTGTCGTGCCCAAAAGGGCACTATATATCGTACCACGTTCGAGCATATATTGCGACTTGGTGTATATATATATATATATATATATATATATATATATATATATATATATATATATATATATATATACACTTGCCTGTAAAGTACAAGCAATGTGTATCGTAGTGTTTGTCTATGTTGAAAACATCTCGCCATACTGTGGACACAATTGCACATCTGTTATCATTTTGATTGCGTGTTATTAATACGGATAGGGGATGATAGATGGTTCAGTGGACGATAAAATCGGTGGAAAACATTTCGAATATCGTTTTACAAGTAGCCGGTGCCGAGCATTAATTTATAGGGCACCGGATGAAGTATGTCAGCGGAATTACAATAACAAGATATATCGAACACAAAAAGTGCTGAATCGATTCAATATTATTGAGTTTTTTATTTTTGTTTTTGAAGTGTTTTAGAATACTGATAACATTCTAAAACACTTTGAAAATTTGAAAGATATTTTTCTGAATAATCGTAACTCAGATACAAGTAATGACAGGTATTTTAAAATAACTGAATACTTAAAATCATTATTTTAAGAACTACACAAAATATTTTGTTTGGTTATAAATTACAATTAAAATAATATTTTCAAGTAAGATATTTAATTATATATATATATATATGTATGTATGTATTCCTTATTTTATAAAGAACACATCATTAATTATTAAATAAGGAATGAAACTGAAATTATTTCATTACATTAGCCATAGAATATTTTAAATCTTAAATTATAATAAAATATTTCAAAGTGAACTAAAATTGAAGCATAAAAACTTATTTTATATTATTTCTTGTCAAAGTTATAGAAAGAATAATTATTATTAAAAAATAATAATTTGTGAAAACACAAATTTTAAAAATATTTATATTTCCGCTAATTTCAATTCATGTGCTATTTATGATCAGTACTTTAAAGACACAAATAGGTTTCTCATTCTACACACACACACACACACACACACACACACACACACACACATATATATATATATATATATATATATATATATATATATATATATATATACATACATAAATGGATGTGTGCGTATGTACAGAAAATAATCTAATAATGGACTAATGCATAAGCAACAAAATGAATAATAAGTGATTATTGAACACTTTATAACATATTGTTGAGGGTAAAAATTCATTTTTGTTGAAGTAAATTTGCCAGTTTTAAGACAAACAGCACTTTACCATTATTAAAAATAACCAATATTTTTAAAAAATAGATTATTTAAATAGTATAATTTCTTTATAATGCTATAAAGAAATAAATAAAAAATAATATAACTATTTTTACACATATATTAATATTTTAATTTTTTTAAAAAACTTTAAATGATGAAATCTAAATTAATCAGGTGTGGAAAAATTATAAATCAAAAAAACCCTTTTTTATTGATATAACACCATTTTTAAATAAAAGTATTTATAAATTAAAATAAGGATAATTGAATTAATTAGACTCAACTATGAAAAAAAATTTCTAAATCAATTTTCATATCAAACACAAACATAATATTAACATTTAATTTTATAAAATGTTTATATAATATTTTATTATACACACACACTTATATATATATATATATATATATATATATATATATATATATATACATATACATATACATATACACTGCCTGAAAGAAATCCACTGATAGATGAAGACATAAAAAAAATGACGAGATGGATAAATTGAAATTTAAAGTTTTAGTAGAGGTATTTATTTATCCAGTAGTGGATAAAAAAGGCTGTTGATGATAATGGTTATATATTTTACTAATACTCCTCGTCACTGTAACTCTTGTAAAAAACTTAGCCTTTCTATTTCTAAATTTTCTTTCTATTACTAACAATACTAACTCAACACAGATTTTTTTATTAAAATTTCTGTACAACCCCATACCCAAACCCCAATTTGGGGAACTCTTCAACAAGTGATCGAACGCAAACTCTCTCATAATAGGCTGTACTTCAATAAATATATACATATATATATATATATATATATATATATACATATATATATATATATATCTTCAAATTATTTTAGTTGTCATTTATAAACAAAAACTTTATACAATTTTAAGGTATTAATTTTCAGCAGACAAATTTCGAAATAGTTATTGACTTTCTAATCACAATTACCAAAAAAATATTTTTTTATAATTAACGATTTGAAATAGTAACAAATTTAAAACGATATTAAAAATATAATGTTTTCAACCAGTTTTTATTCTAAATTAATATTTATATGAAATTACCCTACTATGTACAGCTACGAAACACGAGTTTCAAATATAATTACTTACCCTTAAACCGTATTTATTTTTGTAACGTTTTTTTGAACAAGTAGTAATTAATTTCATTGCTTTGTTGGAAATTTGTAGCATACGAAAGATCAGAAATATACGTCTACAACAAACGCAAAAAACACTATGAGTGTCCGATACCAAACGGCCGGAAATATGGTGTTGGCGCCTGCAATGAACACAAACCACACAGACGTGTCCTGAACTTTGGTTCAGTGAATCTTTTTAAGATTATTTGAAACGATTCCACAATCATTCAGTTCCAAATATAAAAAAATGATTTTAACACAAATGAATCGCTAATTTTAAACAATATTTTATAGGTCTCCAATAATTACTTATGTAATAATGAGACACTTTTATAAAATATTATGATGTCAGGGATGAGTGATTTATTTATGTAAAAGTGAATTTGCGTTAGAGTCAAAACAATTACTGCACATAAATTTACATGTTTATATTTAATAACATGTACATACTTTCAACTATGTAAATTTTGCACATCTACAAACATTCATACACAAATAACATCATCATCATCATCATCTTTCATCTACTAATGGATAAAAACTTCTTTCAAAACTCTCCAATTCCACTGATCTAATGCCTTCTCTTTCACATGCCAACAAATTTTTCTCAAGTTTATGTCCCATTTATCTACGGTTTTCTATCTAGACATTTTCATATTTCTGGATTACAATCAATAATTTCTGTTATCAATTAGCTGCCTTCTCTTCTTAATGCATAACGACCACATTTACATTTTAAACATTTCACTGTTGTCAGTGTTCATAATTAATATTTATTTTTAAATCTATCAGTTTCTCTTCTTTTTTGTACGTATTACTTATAACATGTTTCTTTCCATGTTTCTCTCTATGTTGTCTAAAAAAACTGAATTATTTTGACTTTTAAGACACATAATTTACTATCATAAATGAGAATAGGTAGGATAAATTAACCACACTTTTCTTTGCAAATATAACCACATATATATATATATATATATATATATATATATATATATATATATATATATATATATATATATATATAATCACGCAGCATGTGTGAAAATATTGTTTCTTTGTTCGCAATGTCAAGAAAATGCATTTATATATCTCATATTTGCCCCCGGCATTGATATCATTTTGTGTACATAATCAAGATTTCTTCAAGGGACATTACCCAAGTATTTCATTTTCGCCACCACGTCTCATACTTCGTCTCGACTACAATGAAGCAGTGCGCATTAAAGTTAGCTAGAGGGGTGTTTGGTCACGGTGCATGAAAGTCAGGGTGCATGTAATACAGCAGCACGAAACGATGGGGATAAATAACTAATATCGCAATACCAGCAGGGTAGTTATGTGTGAATTTGTATTTAATGTAGTGGCTATAATTAGGGAATTTGTGTTTTTTTTCCTTTTTCTTATCCTGTTCCATACATTTTGGACCAATAAGTCATATATATCATTTATTAAGATTTTTTAACAACAAAAATTCGATTTTTTAGCAATACATACGAATGTTCAATTTAATATAAAATTCAATTGAAAACATAGTTTTTATTAATTCACAAAAACCTCATATTATATATATATATATATATATATATATATATATATATATATATATATATATATATATATATATGTTATACAATTAAAGGTTAAAAAAATATTTAACTTATAAAATTAAGTATACAAAAATAAAATATTTATTTAGGTATCTATTCGCTTCCAGTTAAACAAAATTCCTTTAAAACAGTTGTAAATATCAACCGCATATTAATTTCGCAATGCGAAACATTTAATTAATCAAAAAAAGTGTGCAACACATAAAACGTGTACTTTTTATCAGAGGATGAATAAACCGACATCAAATTAGCTTAATGTTTAAAATAAAATATTACTCAATAATATTATAATATTTTAATTTAATAACATCTTCAGAATGACACTTATAACGAAAATTTTAATTCACATTTGCTACTCATTAGTAAATTACATTTTTTTAATGTCAGGTAAAAAGTCTAATGAATAAATACCTGTGTGGTGTTTTTTATTTGTAATAATTTTAATACAAAAATTTCCTTTAATAATCAGAATATTTTTCATACTAATATATACATACCTACATACACACACACACACACACACACACACATATATATATATATATATATATATATATATATATATATATATATATATAATTTTTTAATATTTATACCTGACATCTCATATATGTAATATATGCATTTTATCTTAATCATTTTTATTACTTTTTAAATACAAATAAGTAAACAAATATTTTTAAAAATGTTTATATCATACTTAATATAATTAAGAAACATAAATAAAAAATAAAGTCATATATTAAAACATTTTTTTAAGTAGAAATTTATTCAAAATTAATTATATTTCTTTATTTTTTATCAAATAAAACAGCCTTCTTATAACATCATTTTTTTAATCAGGCATAGTTTTATTCAGTAATATAGTTGATCGGAAAGCATAAATGTTCTAGATTTACACATTTCTATTAAAACAATCAGACAATTGTCACAACTAATGACCTACAAAGAAATAAATTCACAAATATATATATGTATATATATATATATATATATATATATATATATATATATATATATATATATATATATATATAATATAAAATATGTGTGTTTGTTATATCATTTGTTATAATCATTAAGTAAATGATATATAAAATTTCCAATAATAATATATTGAAAACATGTGGAGAAAAAATGCCCCCCCCTCCAAAAAAACAGTAATTTTAGTACAAAATTGGTACATTCTACGTAGATTAAAAATATTTTAAAATCAAAGCATAAATACATCTTATGTATATGAATATGAAAAAGTATTTTTAAAAACCAATGGCTATCCAATAAAATATTAAATTTAATCAATAAATTTAATATTTAACTATATATCAATTATTTATTAGCTAATTTATCACAAATGCTCAATTTTTATTCATTTTAGATTCTTCTATAAATAAAATTTGCAAAAGCTAACATACTTATTTGACAAGAGAAAATTTGTGTAATAAAAAACTTGTATATCAATATAAAAAATATTTTGATGATAAAAATGATTATGTAAATAAATAACTGAAAATATATTTAATTCAGTGACTAAATATGTTAAAAATATTTTTAGATCGCTTGTATGATTATTTCTTATTATATTGCTTTTTTTATGAATTAATATTTGATAATATTTTGTTTTAAACTGTTTGTCGCAATTTAACTACTATATGTAAATATTTTATAAATAAACATGTTTGAAATATAAAAAAATTCCACCTGACATTTTAATATGTATAATGTTTTCAAATATTGGCAAATTCAATTTAATTAACATTTTCTCATCCGTTACAAAAGATTTTATAATTTAATATTTATAGCAAAATGACGTCCGCACATCTTTGTATATATAGATTAATATAAAAAACAATATCTCTATTATATAATAAAAAAAGACATAACACTACATCAATAGTTAAAACTTATGAAAAATATACTATCAATTATATCTTACTACAGATTTAGTACTACATCATCAGACATTAAACTGTAAATAATGTGACAAATATTAATCCGAAATATAAAAAATTATAATAGGTTACAGTATTATTGCCTCTATACCAAAACATAACCAATTTTTTAATATATTTTTTTTCCTCAAATTTCATTTGAAAACATGTAATAATAATGTAATAAAAACAAACTAACTAACTTTATTTTACAAATATAAAATGAAACATATTCTAAACAAACAAAATTATTAACTATAGTTTACCAATTTCAAATTAAGATAATGAAATTTAATTCATTCATGTAATTTAATCAATAAATGTTATTGAATATATTTTCTGTTTTATAATTTTTAATGTAATTAATTTTAAAATTGTTATAAGTATTTAATTAAACATTATTTGTTGTTAAAAATTTTGTATATCAAAGTCAAAATGATTCCGAACCATCTCAATTATATTCAGATTTAGAGATCAAGAAGATGTATTGTTTACTTTCAGAAAGTTATATAAATATTCCTTAATAATTAGTTTCAAAATCATCATTATGGTAAAAAACATTTATATTATTTCCATTAATCCCAATGTTTAACAGTACAAGAAAAATTATTTGCTTTGTATTTTTTTCTTCCTACTTTTACAAGGTTATGGAAATCTCAAATATTAAATTTATTTCTATGATAAAAAATATATATTTTAAAAGATAACAGGTTTTAAAATATAAAAATATTTTAACCTTTTTTTATTTCTCTCTAATGCCAGTATTTACATGATTATTGAAGTTTAGTTATCATTTTTCCACTATCCTATCATTGTACTGAAATAAAAATTGTTGACTGCAATGTTGAGCATTTGTGATTCATGTTAAAATGAATTACTACAGTATCACACAAATTGTATTATTATGTCTTATTTTGCTTTTAATTCTTTCTTAATTTTGTAGAGCTGACAAACTTTTATTTAAAATAATTTCAATTAATTCATAATTCATTATATCAATAGGAAATAATATTTTCATTTAGTTATTTGAATTATTTTTCATATTATTTTTATTTCTTTACAAAACATGCAATAATATTTATATATTTTTTTGGAAAACAACAATTGAGTCAATAAGTTTTTAATATTATATTTAGACCAATAATAATTGTTTTTTATTTTTAAACGTTTTTTTTTCTGTATCATTACTATATTGTGATGAGTAAAGATTTGCGAATAAAAAATATACAATAATTTTAAATTAAGTAGTTATTAAATTTGCTATCATCTACATCAAAGTGCAAAATCATAAAATTTTAGATTGTACAAAAAATGAATAATAAATGATTTCTAAACACCTAAAATCAGACAATACTAAAATGTAATTAATTTTTGTAAAAATTCAACAGGATTAAAAAATTAAAATCCATGTATATACGAGACTATCTTTATTTGTTCACATTTTGTCAATTACACATCAAACCAAGTCTATAAGTTGTAGTAATATGGATTGTTGTATCCTATCTACTTCCATTTTGTAAATAAATTATGTTAACATAATGATTGTTTTTTACAGTCTTTTAATAAATTTAATTTTTTAAAATCGATAGCATTTAATTATGCAGTAATTAACCAAATATATTTTCATGATTATTGCTTTATTTTTTTATCAATCGAATATTATTAGATATATACTTAATTTCAATTTTACTGAAGTATATTTTTCTATATTCAACATATTTTTGAATTTTATTATATATATATCAATTAGCAATTCATTATTGATATGAAGACTGTTAAGTAACGATATGAAATAAATTTAACTTCACTGAACTACTAGAATTTAAATAAAAAGTAAAAAATACTCTCAACATTAGTATTAAATATATTTTAAAATTTAAATGTTTTGTTAACTTGAAAGCTCATCCTACCTTCAAGTTGAAATTATTTTTTAGTAGTTATATCATCGTTACTAATTGATTTTATATAGAAAATGTAGTAAAATTGATTTTTTATAATAAATTTTATATAACAGACTACTGTTTTCAGTAGGTATAAGAAAAAATTAAAAATTACCTGCACACTGATTTTTTTATCCCAATTACATGGTAATTTAATAAAATTTAATTTTCTATTACTTTTTTATATGTAACAAAATCCAAACTATAAATAAAAATAAATTAACATGCCTACAAAGAATAATAGTGATTTTAAGAATATTATATTCAAACAATAAGAGTTATTAAAAATAGATTTGAAGTTATATTTTTAAAAAATTAAATTCATATATCATATTTATTTGTTTTTATGCATCTCTTCAAATATAAATATACATGATAATTCAAATTGATATTTTCAGTACTGGACACAATTAATAATTACAGTAGGATATATTAAAAATTTAGTCAATTTATAAAATAATCATCTATTTTACCAGTCAAATCATAAAATTATTGCTTTATATTCAGTTATATAATATAAAATGTGGAACAAATAATATTGAAAAAAACACGTAATTTTTAGTGAATACACTATATATATATATATGTGTATATATATATATATATATATATATATATATATATATATATATATATATATATATATATATATATATATATATATATATATATATATATATATATATATATATATATATATATATATATATATATATATATATATATATATATATATATATATATATATATATATATATATATATATATATATATATATATATATATATATATATATATATATATATATATATATATATATATATATATATATATACGTATATATATATATATATATATATATATTCACTTGTCAATTTTGTATCAAGTTTTATACACCCCATTATTAAATTACAAACATATCTGTAAAATTAAAAAAACAAAACTGGTTGAAAAATATTACAATGAATATTAAAAGTTTACAAATGAATATTTATAAGTATATTTATTTTAAGTATTTTATACTTTTTAAAATCAAACACCAAGACACAAATTATATTCTATTTAGTTGATATTGAAAAATATAGATTTTTTTGTTTATTTTCCACAAGTGTATCCTGATTTAAACGTATTTTTTCATATAAAATTTAATATATATAATAGTTATATAAATATTAATGTATTTTGAAAAATATTATTTAAAGAAATGCATGTGTAACAACCTTCATTTAGTGAAAATGAATCTGTACATGATTGACTACAGAGGATAATTTAAATTTATTTTTATCATAGACATTAAAATCAAACAGAATATTGAAAAATATTTTCAATCTTATACTAAGTATGTACTTATATATTGACGATTACTTATGTCAATTTTGATTGGTCAGTTATACTTTTATATGCATATAAAATAATTTGAGATATTAACTAGTTTTGAAAAATTAATATTTTAGTTATTAAACTCTACATTTTTTATACATTCAGTTATATTTCTATATTAGAATCTTTGATTGCAACAAGTTTACAATACCACTAGTTTACAATGACTTATTGATAAAAAATACATTTTTTTCGATTAAAAAGTTAAACTAAAGTATAATTTATTTTTAAAAAATAAATTTTAATAGTTGAAAACATACAAATATTTTAGCAGTTGAAAAGATGCACACAACTAAATAAACATAATGTATAATGAAAAGAGGCAAATGATAGATATTAAATATATTCTATAACTAAAGGTATGTTTATTATATATTCATCTATAGTACACAACATAAGAGATTAACGTATTTAGATTTTATAAATCAATGAATCAATATAAATGATGTCTGATATAGACAATATCACAAGTACAAACGAAAGAAAATCTTAAAGTGGTGCAATCAACACATCACCATTTTAGAAATATATCAATATATATGTGTGTGTGTGTGTATGTATGTATGTATATGCATGTGTGTGTATGTATGTATATGTGTATATATATATATATATATATATATATATATATATATATATGTGCATACACACATACACACACATACTCACACACTCACTTACACAAATATATGAAATATATATGTATGTATAATTACTAACTACAGTTAAATCTTATAAGTATCTATTAGAATACCTGAAAATAAAATCACTTAGAAGTCACAGTTTATTGTGATTAAAGTCTGTAGTGATTCGCCAATAACAAACAAAGTAATTATAATTTTAGTTATTTTACATTATGTACATCGTTTGATACGTTGTCAATAGAACGTTTTACGATCGTTTCATTTTCTGCCGTTTGTCGACTAGTTTCACATCTAGAACGGTTAGATCATGTGGAGACTTCGCTGCAAATTTAATAACGGCTTGAGTGGTTACTTGAGGCACGTGCCTTAAATCTAACCGTGTCAAATTTCTGCATCTCGCCAAATGTTCCAAACTGACTTCTGTTATTAATTTACAATTACTAAGGTCAAGATTAGCGAGACTGTTTATAGAACTTAACTGTGCCACTCCAGCATCAGAAATTCTTGCACACGATGACAAAATCAATTGTCGTACTTGAGGTAAATACTGAGCGACATATCTCAGTGCTACATCTGAAATATCCGTACCGGATAAATCAAGAAGTCTGAGATGCCTTAACTTTGATGAACTATCAGTAAGACCAGGTCGAGAATCTGATGGCGGACTTAAAATATCTCTTAATGCACTATCATTTAATCCTGAAACATGACTTAGATTTAGAACTTGTAATGGAGGACACAGACAAGTTCTAAGTGCAAGTGCAGCTTGCACTTGAATTCCTTGAAGACTGAGTTCCTTAAGACCAGGTAAATGACCTAAAAGCCATGATAATTGTCTTCTGACAGTACTCGTCCAATCGAGAACTAGTCTTTTTGGTTGTCTCCTAGCAATTCCCCGTAAAAGAGCAGCAGAGGGTCGAATCGGTCCACTAAAATCCATAGTTTTCCAAAGCTCCGGCTCAATCGTCAATTTTGACCACGTTTTACAAACGAGAGAACATGTAAAAAGTTCATT
>CP092092.1:24755755-24765755 GCA_029203775.1 Neoneuromus ignobilis | reverse complement strand
TATGATGACAAAGGCAAACTCAAATTGACAATAAAATAATAGAAAGATATGAAGAGAACGAATAAAATTTAAAATAGGAAAAGATGGGACACGGTAAAATGAAATTGAAAGATACAATAAACAAGGTTGAAAAATAATTCCTGCTTTAATTTAATATTATGAATAAATGGAAAAAGTTCATATGTGTAATAAATAGCCTAATTAAAACTGTACTATATAGAACTAAAGTATGGCCAATGACTGAAAAATAAGAAAAAATTAATAATAATGGAAATGAAGGCTCTATGATAAACTACTGGAATGTTAAAACTAGACATAGTATGAAAAAAAGAAATTAGACAGAAAATGAAGTTAGAAACAGAATAGATGATGTGACATAAAAACACTAGGATTTAGACATATTTAACAAATGCTAACAAGAGAGCATGAAAGTAAATAAAAAACTAGACATAACGAGAGAACAAAAAGAAAATACATTTGCATTAACTTGAAGGAAAAGGTTTAATAATGCCATAGAAGAAAAAGAATCTGAGGAGAATTTATGAGTGGATAAATAAGATGCACTACTCTAATATTTCCAATCATATTTTTAAAAAAAATATATGCAAGTAAAAATATTAAGTTATTTTGGTCAAATAACTAGTATCTGAACAGTTGTTAACTATTGCAAATTCAAGTTCTTGAAGTCAAATTTTATTACAAACGTAATTACTTTCAATAATGTACTCAAAATTTATAATAAATAAATGAAAATCACTTACGTTTCAAAATCGGCAACCCAGTTATAGCTAGTTCTCGATTATCGCCTCTATGCAATTGTACTAATGTTCGAACATCATTTATAAGAGCAATTGGGTCCTTCAAAAGATCTGGTACATTTTTTCTATTTGCCGGCAGACCATGCAAATACATGACGATTTCTTTTAAACCATGAAGTTCTTGTTTAGTTAAATGCACATGTAATCCATCGACATTTGGTTTCGTCTCGACGTCGGGACTTCCAATTAAATGAGATCTATTTAACAAACAATGTACATAACGCTCGAGTACATACCAAAGCATTTCGGTAAAATAAGGATAACGAAATTTTTGTGGCACTTTTGTAGCATCTTCGACTTGTGCTATCTGTAACTGTTTCTCAATACCATATGAGTGTAAGAAATTTCCACCGAATACTAACGAATCGCATGGCGTATAAACAGCATGAATCCATCCGGTTGGAATGAAAAACGTGTTGCCCTGTTTCAATGTCACACGGCTACATTTTTCAACCGTATCGCCGAAAAATACATCGGTCTGTTTTCCTGACAACACCCACTGTTCGTAAAGTTTAAGATTAAGGTTACTCGGTGGTATTAACCAAAAAACTTTCGCACCCCGTAAAATATGATACCATACAGACGTTCCTCCAAAATCGACATGGAAATCTGTATAACAACCCTTAACAGACATTAAACAATACTTTTGTACTTTTGGATACATCATATCATCGAGACGATTTGTCGCTTCTGTTTGTAATTCTTTAAGATGTCTCGGCCAGACTACATCGACCCAATCGATCTGTCTTACTATCGTCGGTGTTTGGACATAATTTTCCAATTTTGTATGTGAAAACTCCAACGATATTACGTTTAGAAGTTTATCTTTATGCGAATCTTCATAATAATTCTGCCATTCTTTCATACTCATTTCGAAATTTTTTTGTGTATTAACATCCATTACATCTAAAATTCTTCGAGATCCAACACACATTCGAACATCGTTAACACTAAATTCAGGACTAGGCACACGAAGACCGAGCCCAGTTTTTTCACGAAACAATAAAGGAGTATTGAAGCCATAACGTTGTATGTAAGCTAATGTCAGCTCCGTGCCATGCATTTCTTTGACAAGTGCATTCTGAGAGAATCGAGGGCTTTCCAATTTGTCCTGGAGTGAGAATGCACGCCTCCCTTCAATATCCTCATCGTTAAGTGCCCAATCATCAGAATATAATTTGCGTTGTTTTCTTTCACGCTGCAAAATAAAAACAGTATTTTAAAATGAAATACATATCAAAATATTTCAATTAAATAAAAACATAAAAAAATAGTAACACATATTCAAAGATAAGAAAAAGTATAATAAACTAGATATCTATATACATTTACAAATGAACTAGTTTAAAATTTATTCCATTATAAAACTTTTACAAACTAATAAAATAAACGACATGATTGAATTACTACGTCAATATCAAGTTTTTGGAAGTTAAGGTGTAAACAACAGAAATCAACGCTGTTATCTTTTATTTTTCAACTTAAAACGAAGTATGAAATTACACATAAAAGTTTAAAATATAAATGTATTTATAATAATGTCAAAAATTAATTAAAAATAACAAAAAAAGAAATATTAAATATAAAAGTTATATTCAAAATCTTCCTTCTATATACATACATATACACTCTTATTTACACTTTTATTTATAATAAATTATTTAATTATTGTTTATAACTGAAACTGACAAAAAAAAACAAAATACTTAGCAAAAATCAATACAAAAAAAATTAATATTTTTTAAAAATTTTAAAAAAATATAATACAACAATTTAAAAACGTATTTGATTAAACGACACATTCAAAAACCGTGAGTTATTTCATAATTTAAACGCAGAGTTTAAATTATGAAACGACTTAAATATAAAGCACATACATATTTAAACTGTCAGTACTAATTTTATGTAAATATCTTTTTTATTCACATTCGCTAGTCTTTTAAATATTGCATTCTCTTACACGAACATTGTATAAAAAAATTCAGACACAATACGAATACAAAAGAATGCTTCTTGCCATACTAGAAGGTAGTAGAAAAAAAACCTAAAACCTCAAAAAAAGATAGTGATTTGTGAAACGGATTTGAACTTATAATACTAACTGCATCCTTTTAAATTGTCAATGCTTTAAATCTAAATGTAAATCGTTTAAAAAGATTTAACAGGATTTATGTTTCAACTTTAAATCATTTAGATATCTGAATATTTTGCATGGCTCACATTTATCTAGAGATAATAGAATATTTTATATTATAAAATATGGTTGTGTAAATAACAAATTTATAAGTTAGATTTTAAATATACGAATTTCAATTTTCGCTTCTATAAATAACGGTCGATTTTAATATTTCTTTAATTTAAATATAATTACTTAATAATTATGACAGTAATGCCTGTAAGAATTCTATGAATTTCATTCGGTATTAAATGAACAATATTTCACAGAACAATTTTTTTTTCAAAAAAAATGAAATCACAATAAAAATAATAATATAGAATTACAAATTTCAAATAATACGGGCATGAGTCATGTAGTATAAATTTTCTTGACAATAAATAAACTGGAAATTAATGATGATTTGAATACAAATCAATATATTAAAATTATATTTATAAATAAAAATAATTTTAATAACCATTAAAATATGTGCTTGTTACTTTATGATTTTATGATATGCAAAGTTTAAAAAAGATAAATAAAAAAACATTATACACTAGAAAAAAATAATTTACGTTTATAGAAATCTGCGTATTTATACATAGATACAAAGCTGATTATAAAGTAACAGAACAAAGAAGGTCATAACTGCTAGATACGTATTTCTACCAATAAAACTGTGTAAAATAAAGTATGTATAAACAGTATATTTGTATAAATTTCAATTTATTTAGTAAATAAATACGTACGAAACAATGACAAACATGTTCATCAAAAATAACCAAAAAATTCACATCTTAAGATATAATTAGTTATAATTTTGGATAAAACTAAAAAGCTACCATAATTTTTTCTTCAAGACAAAAGCCTACAAAAAATATTTAAATATACTGATAATAAAACTTTAAAAAGTTCAATCTACCACTAACAACAATCACAATAGTTAAGATGAGTAATGGATAAGTATTATTTATTGGAGTTTTTTGAAAATAAAAAAAATAATACAAAACTGGGAATAGTACACAAAGAAATAAAAAAATAAGAGGATTTAATGAATCAAAAAGACCTCATTACTTGAAAATCATAGAATTCATTAAATCAGTAAGAAGTTCCCTAACGTCTAGCATAAATATTTGTTAAATCTTTCTTTTATTCATAAGTCTATATAGTTAATTCTAAAATAAATATAAGAGATGAAAACTTTATAAAGTAACAATATTTTCTTTAGGAACTGAAATAAAAACATTTATAAGCACAAAATTAAAAACATTTTATCCATAAATTTTGTTAGTTTGAAACAATAATTATGGATAAAGTGAATTAATACGAATAATAATAAAACAGATTTATGCACTAAGTCTTTCAATATTTTGAACTGAATATAAATAAAAACTACATTTAAAAATGTTCTTTCGTGAAATAGTTTATTTTTGATACGTATTATATGCATGAAATTTTCTACTGGAATAGTAAAACTGCCAACGAATTGCAAATACAGCTGAACAGTCTTCTATGTTAATCGCCCGGATTTTGGAGACTAAACTATCTGGTGAGTTAAAACATTTGCAAAATAACATAAAGCGAATTTTAAAATTGCTTGTAAATTTATTGCTGAATAAAAAATAATCATGTCTACAGTAACTGACGCTTTGCAGCAACTTTTTTTAATTTAAATAGACCATGCATTCCTTTTTCAAATATTCATTATTCATGATTTACATTATTTTTTTGAAAGAAAATAAATTATAAAATGAAAATAAACTGTTTGTATAACCAAACTACTAATTTTTCAATTATTATTATTAAAAGCTACAAAATGATCGATATTTAAAAATATTTTACAGTAAATAATATTTTATGTTTTTATGTCAAATGAATCGAGCCACAGCATCTAAAATTCACCTAAATTTGATTTTTTTTTAAAAAAAATTGGAAATGACCTTTTTTTCAACCGATCACTGTAACATTCCTCATTAATATCAAAACTGTTTAATCAATCATTTTTATCGATTTTATTTCTGTCCATTTCCTTATAAATACATTTAAAATAAAATAATATATAATTTAATGACCAATAAACGAGTAACAAGATTTTTCATTGCGAACTATAAATAGAATCAAATATCATTCATTAGATTATAACTCAATTCTTATATATCAACGTGAAGTAATTTAATCCATAGATTACTACACTCCGACGTCCAGCAGACATCACGAAGACATTTTCTACATAACAAATTGATACCGGCGACAACTGGGATTAAATTTGCGAGTTTTATGTGCCAGAGCAAAAGTATTTTCCTGTTCGTTCGCGGGTTTTTCTATACATGCATATAGGTTATAACACTTGAATACGAATATTTGAACGGTAATCAAAAATTCTAATACTACTTTTAAAATAGGAAAAAGTACTATTGTATTTTTGATTGTGCTTTGTACAATGCAATAAATGTCACTCTTTTTTGCTTCTCTTGAAACTCTTAAAAATACGATTACAACGTGCAAATAAAAATATTATATTACAATATTAGTAGATATCAGTTCACTATTGGACGAAAGATTCATTAAACGTTACATTTACTGGTATTTTTGGCCATACTGACCATGTGGACCAAGTAAGTTACATACACAACCAACCAACTATCCACCCCCCCCCCTTATATATATATATATATATATATATATATATATATATATATATACATATATATATATAAAACGACAAAAAAATGATACAATAAGATTTTAAGAAATAAATATTTTAATCTTTGTTAGGTAAAAATATTTACATATATATTCTTTACTCAATAACCACAAAAATCTTGACAATTCGATCATTTTTTAAAAAAATGTTATCAATTAAAAAACATTTTTTTCTGTTGAAACTATTTGTACAAATTAAATTAATAAGTAAAACACCAAGGAAAAATTACAAAAACAGAGTTAGTTCATTTTATTTTTAATATTTAAAAAAATAATATTTAATAATTAAAATCATTATTTCTAAACTATTAAATAACAAGCATGCCAATGTAAATGTTAAACGAAAAAATTCGATGAAAGACTAATATTTTATATTTATTATGCTTTATAAAAAAAATATTGAACTTTACTATAAAAACATTTTAGTAATGCTGATCTAATGCACAAATATAGTTTAAAAATTGCAACACCGATAATATTAACAAGATATTATGGAATATCATGAAAATAAAATAAAAATAAAATTTTGAATGAACAAAAAAAAAAAGAAAAAAACAATTTAGCAATAAAATTCGCAGTTTTCAAACAGAATATACATTTAACTTCACCTGTGAACACGAATAGGTGTATACATATAGTTAAATTTATTGAATAGGTAGTTGTATTATTCCTTTACGTACAACAGTTTCAAATTTCAATAGGAAATAATCGAAGTTTGTTGAAACGGATTTATACACGTATAAACCTAAACACATACAAATGTAAATACACACACGCGTACAAATATACACATGACATATATATATATATATATATATATATATAATGTATGTGTGTACATATATATTCTTGCAAACATACAAACCAGCAATACACACATACATACGTATACAAAGGCATATAATTCTTTACATATTGTTCAAATTCTATATGTATGCGTGTGTTGGTAGATATCAACACTATTGACGATACAAGGGTATATAAACGTATATTCTTTGTAAATTTGTTGAAATCTAGTTTGAAAACAATGCAATGATTAATATACTTCTTAGAAATTCACAATAACATTTCAGAACCTTTCCCTTTCAATACAAATTTATAAATTTTAATTCATTTCAATCATGCAAAGTACTAATCCGTATTATATTATAAGGAAAAAGTTTCTTATATTTATTATTGATTCAACTAATGTTCGAAATTATAATGATTAATAGAAAAAAAATTAACAATTGTATTTTCCTAGTTTTTAAAAAAATATTAAATTAAATATTTATTCTATTAAAATAAATGTTGATGTATTTACTAATTTGAAAAATATTTTATTATATATATATATATATATATATATATATATATATATATATATATATATATATACAATTTAAAAAATGTTTTAAAAAATATATAATTGAATTGAGTATGAAAATTATTTTAAGGACAAAATTTATTCTGTATTGTATCGAAGATTAATTACAAAATCTTTAAATGCTCCTAATAGATACTTCATGACAAGGTGAATTTCAGTGATTTGTAAACAGATTCGTGAATAAAAAATAAAGAAAAATGTTTATATTAACAAGAGATACTGAACGCTTCATTGAAGAAATACAGAATATTTTATTTCAATTTCATATTTTAGATTTTTTTTATTTAATAATAATGTATTATTCGTCATTAACTTAACTTTTATTAAAAAATACAGAATATTAAAAAATCGTTGAAAACAAACTGGTATTTTATTTTTCAGGTATCAGCTTTTACTCAATATTTTTAAAAAATATTCCCTAAAAGTATATACATAATATATATATTTACTCACATAAAAATTCTACAAATTATTTATTACTGAAAATTAGCCTTTTACCTTTTTACAAATTGAATGTGAACTTTCATAACATTTTTTTAAAAAAATAGAGAAAACTCAATTATCGAAAATCATTTTAAATAAAAACTTTTACTCTTTGACAAAATAACTTATAGAGTTTCAATAATTAAATTATATCAGTATTTTTCATGAACACTTAAAAGTTCTTATTTAAAATTTAATTATGATATTAATTTATTTCTAATTAATGTGTATATGTGTATTATATATATATATATATATATATATATATATATATATATATATATATATATATATATATAGATTAAATAAACAATGTATGTAAAATATTAAATGATATTTTAGTTACTTTGGTATAAAAAAAACGAACTTCAAAGACTTTTTTTTATTAGAAAACATAATAATTAGAATATATATATATATATATATATATATAAATTATTAAATTTGTGCAAAAGTAGCCATAATAACGTTAAAAAAATAAATAAATTAATTAAATGTTGCTAAACCATTACTACATTATATTGACATTATTAGTGCTAAATTCAAACTATGAATTTGTTCTTCATAATACTATTAATTTTAAAATGGTCAAAAATAAACAATATTTCCCAATTACTTATTTACATTTACACATACACACACACACACACACACACACACACACACACACACACACACATATATATATATATATATATATATATATATATGTTATATAAATATACATATGTATTTTTTTGCTAAAAATTAATAACAGTTATCACACTTTTAAATAAAAAAAAAACTAAAGAACATATAATAAGAACGAAAACTACATTTTAACTTTGTACTAGTAGTAAATCTTTAAAAAATATATAAAAATATATTTTTGGAAAAAATACATAAATTGACAAAGTCAAATTGAACAAAATACTTTTTTATCTTAAAAAAATGATTTCAATGTAGTTTAAAACATAAGGGAAAATTATTGTATATGAAACAATATGTATTTTATACACGCGAACAAACACAGTGTGTGTGTGTATATAATATATATATATATATATATATATAATATATATATATATATATATATATATATATATTATATACAAACACACCAAATGTGACAATGAAATTTAATGATCTTCATAAGCACAAGACAGTGGAAAAAACCGTCACATTTTTAAAACATTCAGATTCTTTATCATATAAATATATGTGTGTGTATGTGTATACAAATTTACTTCGGTAAATATAAAAAATAATAATTGTAATTTATTTATAAATTAAATAAAAAACAATTTGGTTAAAAATACTCAAAAATCGTTAAGATAGAATTTGGAATTTAAATAACAGCGTTTTTAGCACACAGACAATTATGCTGTACCACCAGATGTGCACGCCTGTTATGTTCGGACTCAAAACACGTGCTTGTTGAACACAAGGTACGAAAAGCGCAGGTGGTAAGAAACTAGAGACAAGAAATATCTCCGCAGACATTAAACGACCTATAAAAAGAACCAAACAACGAAACTGTAAATGTCACTAAATTCAATTAATGCTAAACAAAAATACATATTATAAAAACGATTTCCGTAAATATCAATTTTCAATCCAGTATTAAAAAATTTTAAACAAAACCACTCGATACACTCTACATTTAATTTTTGTAAAATTCTATTTTTAATTACTTATATTTTTAGAATTTTTTATAAATCTGAACTTAATTAAATCTAATATTAATATATGTTTAAAATATATAACGAAATGAATTTTAAAGAATTAATTTGTAATGTTGATTCTGTTAATAAAAATTTTATTTTTTCATTATTCTGAAAATTTAATTACGAAATCTGATAAATAATAATGGATTACACAAGATGATCGGAAATAAATGATTAATTAATGGAATTTCATCGATACTAAAATACATGCGCCGTATCATATAATTGAAGATAAAATTAAATAATATGGCATTTATACATTACATATAGATTTTGGTAGGTAATTAAATATATATATATATTATTCATATACCATGGATATCTCAGAACAAAATAAATATTATTTTATGTATATTAAAACATAAAACAATTTTATTACATATATTTGTTCAGAAATATTTTTTAGTTGTTAGCATTGTAACTAATCTTAAAATATTAGTACAAATAAACCTCTACCATTCAAAAATTCTTGAATGAAAATAATATATAAAAAATACATTTTATAAATAAGAATAGAAAAGAATAGCAGTAATAATATTACCAATAAAATAATTTGTCTTACATTTATTACTGATATATTATATATGCTAATTTAAAAATAACATTTATCAATAATATTACTAAAAATATATATTATAAATTTACAATATATATTATAAATACACACGTATGTGTGTGTAGAGTAAATAAATAGATATGTAAATAATTCGACGATTCAAGATTTATAGATACGAAAATTATTGAATGGTAACAGTTGAGCACTTTG
>CP092092.1:24728255-24750755 GCA_029203775.1 Neoneuromus ignobilis | reverse complement strand
TTTTGCATATAAAAAAAAATATTTCAATATTATAAAATACGAATTTAATATATTTATTTAAACGAATTAATTTAACAGGAAATAAAAATTTCGTAAACATATTATTAACATCAAATGACTTAATATAAAAATGAAATCTTGAAAAATTATAACCTCAAAAAAAAAATTAAAATTAAAATAGTCATGAAATGAGCAAAGATAAAAAGATTAAGATTTTTTTAGTATTATCCTTGGTGTATATACAACATATCAGACTTAAAATAATATCCGAACAAAATACTAAAATCTTATTTCATATAAATTTGAAGAATGTTCAAATATTACAGACAATAATCAAACATTCAGTTGCCAACAAAGTTCTACCAAAAACAATAAGAAATCCCTACTTGTTCATATATAAGTCCATGTGTACATTCTATGTGTATATATATATATATATATATATATATATATATATATATATATATATATATATATATATATATATATATACTTAAACCGTTCTTTTTTTTAAAAAATATTATTTCCATGTTATAAACTGTAACATCGTTTTAACTTTTTCAAAATTCCTCGAAGGAAAAATAATATTCCATATTTAACATATTTCAAAATTGATCTAAAATAGAACATGAGACATACATCGAGTTATACAAATATATGAAGAGATTTATTTTACCATATAAATCAAGTCATACAAGCAAAAAAGCTTAAAAATCAAACATCAATCGAAAAATGTTTTCAAAATGAAAAAGTATTAAAAAGAATATCATTTTTTTTAATAAAAATATAAATCAAATATTTTGATTAGCAAATATACAAAAAAGATTATTTATATTACCTAAATAGGTAAATTTTTATAAAAACTATACTTCAAAATATATAAATATAATTATTATAAAATAAGAATTATTAGAAACATTTATTTGATTTTGTAATAAAAATACAAACTGGTGTAAATTCACAAAAACTCTAAACTAATATTTATGAGCAAGTATCATATATATATATATATATATATATATATATATATATATATATATATATATATATATATATATATATATATATATATATGTTCGTGTGTGTGTGTGTGTGTGTATGTAAAATTCTGTTTTAATTAATTATTTAAAATATTAAAAAGTTGCTAGTTCATCTTAAAATATTAATTGATTTAATAAAATTCAACAAAAATTCTCAACACTAAAGCTAAATTTGTATAGTGTAAATATGAATTATAGTATTTTCTTATTAAAATTTTGAAAATGGAAATATAAAAATGTTATTAGTATATATTTCTATATAAAAATATTATGGTATACTTCTTCATGAAAATTATGTAATTTGAATCAAAAAACAGAACTACATCTGATATATATATATATATATATATATATATATATATATATATATATATATATATATATACACGAAGGTCGTTTGATAAGTATAGTAAATAAGTAAGACAAACTAAATTAAAAAAATTAATTAAATTAAACAATAAATAAATTTACCATACTAGTCAAACGACCCTCGAATGTATATATATATATATATATATATATATATATATATATATATATATATGTGTGTGTGTGTGTGTGTGTGTGTGTGTGTGTGTGTATAAAATTTTGTAATGATTTTTTAGTAAGTTATATTTATTTATAATTTATTATGGACAAAAACTTCATTATAAATTGAATAATAGACACTGATTTAATAATAGTTAAAATTTTAAGGTAAGAAAAAATTAACAGTACGTGATATCATGGAGAGATTCAATTATAAAATAGTTTAATGAAGTTAATAATTTCAACTATTTTCAAATTGATTACATTTTAAAGTTTTCTGTTTTACACATCGTTGAGAATGACTACTTACAATGCTCTACAAATCTCAATAGCCAACATTTTTGTTATAAATATATAAAAAAAGATTCGGAATATAAAAAAAATTAACAATAAAAATCAAACTATACACAAAATACACAAGCACATAAGTTGCGTTCAACAAAACCAAGCATGTGTGGAAATTGAGGTAGAGAAAAGAAAGACGGCAATAAATGCCAAGTCTTGCATTTATTCATAACAACAACACGCATGACATAAAACTGAGCAAAAATTTGAAAAGATATACCACCATAATAACATCAACGTTGAACGATTTATTTAATATTTTATATGTATATATATATATATTATATATATATATATATATATATAAAGGGAATGCTCAAATATATACATAAATATTGTTATTACAGTTGAAATATTTTATCGCATGTAACACAAATATTTATCAATATAAACTAAACTTTTTTGAAGAAATTTGTTTTCAAATGATTTTACTTAAAATTATTAGACGAAATAAAAAACATGACACATATTTTTACTCAAATATAAGATCGTCATAAAAACTAAAACCACTTATATAATAGCATGTCTCTGATTTTCCTAATATAACTATAAATAAACAAATTATTCTCTGTTAATATTACTTAAGGTGATAAATAAAATTCATAAAAAATATTCGAATAGAAAAATATGGATGAAATATTAATCAATTAAAATATTAATCAAATAAAATATTAATAATATAAAGACATAATAAGAAACAACTTTGAAACTTATTTTTTTATAAAATAATATCTAATTAATATTATTTCATCAATTTTTTTTTCTTATTTTCATATCATTATTATTCATTAATATTAGAAATAATCAAATTACCAAAAGTTACATATTCTATTCTATACATTTCTCAAAAAAACTATATAACATACATTCATAATTAAACAGTATGTTTAAAGAAATGAAAAAAATTAGGTATTAATTATCATTTATTTATCATACATAAGGGATTTAATATTTATAATTGCATAGAAAATATTTGTTATTTTAGTTATTAATCTTATTGTGTTCTTTTGTAATTTTTTCCTGTCACCATTCTCCTCTAATATATTTTTAAGTAAAGTTTTATATCTTAGTGACATTTTATTAACTTTTCATTCTTTCTACAAATTTCTCACAAATATATACCTTCTTATCTACTTTTCCTCATTTGATACCTAAACGTCTTTTTCAAAACTAGTGTATGTATATACATATATATATATATATATATATACATATATATATATATATATATATATATATATATACTATCAAATTATAAAACACTGGCAAAAATTATCTATCGAATTTATTATATTATATAGATGCACAAATTTATCCACTTACAATAGATCTATGAAAATCCTGGACGTATCGTAAACCCCGTAACTAAGGTGAGATGTCACGCTATTTGTACTACATAATCGTATACGTTTGTCCTTGTCACACATCATTGTGTTTAATATCAGCTATATGTGCCTGTGATGAGTGGAAAATAAATATAAATGAAACGTATTATCCCATTCAATTACATATACATTTATATTTAGTTGTCTTTGTTTATCATTCATTCTTAAATATAATTAAGAAACAATGGGAAATGTATATGAAAAAAGAATATAATAAAACGGAAACTTAAAATGGAAACATTATTTTTTTGCAGTTTTTACGTAAGAACTTCAACAAATGTAATTAATTGCAGTTTACAGTCCATGAAGAATTTGGAAAAGATAATATACCAGTGTTTTTTGTCGATGGATTTATTGTGCATATCAAGTTATTAATATAGTGAATAAATGAAAAAGTTGAATCAATAGAAACGAAAAATTATGAAAATTGAGTCAAATTGCGGTCACATAATGCACAAGTACATTTATATATATATATATATATATATATATATATAAAATATCTTTTAAAAACTAACAATGATTTCAATGTGAAATATTTTTTTTATTGTTTGCTATTGTCAATCTGAACTTAAAAGTTTTTACTAGGTATAGCAATATGTTAAAAATACCAGAAAAAAAGGAATTGTAGTTTCAAGTCCTTCTATAAAAAGCTACATAAATATGAACATGTGTAGAAAATCAATAGATAAAATACAACAACAAACATTAAACTTTTTTACAGCGTTATGGAAAAATGCTGAAATAGTAAAATTAAAAAGATTGTTTTTTTAAGTAAAACTCGAAAAAATGTATTCATTGATCGAAGCTACATAAAGTTTATGGATATTCTTATTTCTCTTAAAAAATAAAACATATTTGAATGGCACAAAAGATACTAAGAACAGAGAAATTGATATTGAAAATGTAAACAAATTAAAAAAATTAAAAACATGGAGAGTATAATGTGCAAAGTGTATTGTAACTAAGTAGATCGATTCTTTTGGTGATATTAGTTTTTGGTCAATAAAAACGACTACATTATTTTCATTTCATAAAATTGTAAAAAACAATATCTATATTTAGAAAAATTAAATTTCTAATTATTGAACATTTCAAAGAAATGACGTTTAAAAAATATTTGATAATAACAATATAATATGTATCTGTGTTAAAAAAATAGAAATGAATTATTTTAAAATACACTTACACATAAACTTAATTTATGCCTGTTATTTCTAAAAACATAATAGTATTCTTTGTACTCAAGAAGATTATTTCCATTTTGGTCTATAAAGTATTATTATAAATATAAATAAAATTGGATCAGTCCACTATTAATGAACTCATTAAAATTATGAGTTACACAATGTGATAGATTATATATGTATATAAATGTCACGTTTATTAAAGTAATTCATTATACTAACATTGTATTTAACTAATTGATAAGAATAATTAAATTAAAACAAATTTCTTTTTTAATAATACAAACTTTTTTAAATTTTAAAATATGAAATTTGACATTATCGGCTTAAAAAATCTATTATTTTTTAGTGTAATGAAAAAATTTCATATATTTATATTTCCATCAATTGCAATAAATTTTTTTTAGTTTAATTATATTTCTATTAAAATATAATTTAAATATTTTCAGACAAATGATCTGAATTTCTTTAACATGAAAAATGCAGTAAAATATCTTTAATATAATGATATTATTTTAATCTAATTTATTAAGATAATTTCAGGTAATTATTAAATTTAAATCACATTTTTTTACAACTTAAAGAAAATAAAATTTTCTACAAATATATTATTAACTTATAAATCGTTTAAATTCAGATTATTTCGTCTACAGAATATAAAATATAATAAATGAACACTTTTTATTTTTAAAACTTTAAATCCTATTTCTGCATCAGCATAAACGCGTTAATCTAAATCTGTCACTCAAGTGTAGCTGACTATTTCAATTATATAAAACTATATAAACCTCTGTAGGATAACATCTTTGAAACTGGCTTTTCCGAACAAAGTATTCGAGTTAAAAAAATTATCTCAAGTAATTCTTTGCATTTAATAAAAAAATCTGTTTTCTTGTTTATTCTATCTCATTAAAACAGCGTTTTTAGAGTAGCTGATTTATATTACAACTTGATATAAATAAAACATAATACAATTAAAATTTATAATAAATAATATTAATAAATATTTTCATTTAATATATCAAATTGTTCAAAAATTTTCAGGATATTTTTTTAAAAAAAAATACGATATTATTTAACAACCAACTTATAAACTTCTTTATTAAAGAATTAACTGAATTCAATTAAAGGTTATTCCAAAAAAATTATTATTTACGTTTATTTCTATACTGTTTACATTTGTTAATATTTTCCTTACGAATGAATTTTGCAATAACTGAAATAAATGAAAATTTGGAAAATTAGAATTGATCAATATGAAAGATACACTAAGTCAATGTGTATTCTATGATGTACAATAACATTTTTTTCTTTTTTCTGATTATTAAAAACACTATAATCAAAACATATTTCTAAAGATACTTTTTATAACTGACAAAAGTTTTTTAAGCATTGAACTCTAATTACTAGTCATATAATCAAACAGTCTCAAAATTTACTAGTTGTCACAAATAATGATTAAAATTATAAATACTATAAATCATGTCTGAAATTTACAATAATATAATTTTGCATTAATAACAAAAAAAAAACTACATTACAAAAAAATAATAATAACATATTACTTACTAATTAATATTGATCATTTTTTATTGAATACTTTTAAGTTTCTCAATATAATAATAACTGATAGAAAAAATATTAATTAAAACGAAAAAAATAAGTAATAAATATGCAGTAACAACTAATATAATAGCAGTCTATAGATATATGATTTAAATTTTTTTTATAAATAAAATGAAAGTAAATAGATAAAAATATACGGTCATCCAAATGTGACGCTTAGATTTGAATTTTATTAAAAAGAAAGAAAAGAAACTATACACATGTTTCTTTTTAATAAAACACAAATCTAGGCGTCACATTTGGATGACTCTTTCGTAGATTTTCACTCATTTAACACAATATTTTATAACAATCAAATAATCAATTATTTATAATGCAGGAATCTAAAAATGACAGAATGACCATAGAAATGGGTATCCACCCAATAACGTATTCTATATGACAAGAAATGATTACTGAACACTTTTATTAAATGGTGATTGGACAAGTAAACCAGTTGTGTTAAAGTAAATTTAGCATCAACAAAACAAATGTGTCTGTGTGTGTATGTGTATAATTTAATCTCGAGAAGAAACGTAAGGATAGATGGCATAGAGAAATAAGAAAATTCATCAAAATGAAGTGAAAAGAAAAAGAACTGGATTGATCAAATTCAAAAGTTTTAAAAAAAGTCTTCATCCAGTAATGAATAAAAAAGAGGCTGATGATTATGATTATATAATTCAATCGTGTCAAATTAGTAAATATTAATCAAATTGTTTTTACAATTTTCTAAAATATATTTTAATTGAAATATCAAAATTTTAATTGTGAATGAAAATAAGATTGTTTTAATTTAAATTTTGATAATTTTATAATTAAAATAGAATAAAATACCTTCATTAGAAAATGACTTGAAAATAATCATCTTTAAAACTTAAAAAATTGTTTTCATCTACAATTACAAGTACAAAATGCTGACAAACGTATTCACTGCACCGCGACATTTACAGGCCACAAGTTCGTCCGCAAACAAACTCGTAGCTTGTCCGGCGCAGACGATGTCTCGCTTTAAATATTCGTGTTCCACGTAAAGTACTGTACGTCAATGATGATTTGCAACACTTTAAAAAATACCTGCCGACACGCTTTGTGTTCACCGAGTGGCAAACTTACGCTGTACCTGCGCACATAAATTGATCGAATGAATATCAAGAGTAAAAAACATGCTTACGCAGTTGATCATTTTAACTACGTATATTGATAACAAAATTGTTTTCGTGGTTTATTCGACATTTTATGTATGTATATATTTTTGAAATATCGTTGCGTTTATCAAACAGAAATGAGTTTAAATCATTTAAGCTTTTTGAAATACACGTTGCCCGGCATAACTCTGAAACCTATATAATCGATTTTACGATTGCTTGGAAAAACAAGACGAGCTTACGCCTGCACGTTTATCCTGTTTGCCCACGTTATGTACAATGTTTCGAAGTTTTTCCTACTAACGCTGATATTTTAGGTGGACAACTCTCATTTTCGGCGACTGCGCAAATATTACTCGAATGTTAGCAAAGATTGGGTCTAGGCTATCCTTCAAGAATGTCGTTCATACACAAACTAAACATCCCTAGTACCGCAACAACATTCTATTAAGAAATTCCATACGTAAATCCAACATTTATAAATTGAAATGTTTCCTTTTTTAACACTTAAAAGCGTTCCATACGGTCAGTTTAACAATATTAGTCAAAGAAATTGACCATTGTAACTAAATCTTTTCAAACTATTAAGTAATAAAGTTTCAAATGTATATTTTGAGCATTTTTCTATTAATATATATATATATATATATATATATATATATATATATATATATATATAAAGAGAGAGAGAGAGAGAGAGAGAAAGAGAGCCGTTTTAAATAATAACAAAAAATATAACCACCAACATACAAAAATAATTATAATATAAAATAAAATATTTTTATTTTTTTAATGTCAATATAAAAACAGGCAAACAAAAATAAGTCAGGTTGTTTGAAGACACTTCATAAAACGAAGTTGTAAAATAAATTAACAAATTTTAAATGCAATATACTGCTTATAACTAAGTTACTTATTCTTTGAATTTAAATTTTATCTAACAAATACAATAATTTAACACAAATTAATTATTATACCTCCGATTAGAGTGTCCCATAATTGTTTATTGTCAGTTTATTTGTTTAAAAGTTAATGCGCATTTCGATGAATATATCGTCATCATCAATCACAATGTTTTTGACGATGGAGGTAAAATCATTGAAATAGCATTAATGTTTTGAGCAAATATAGTGTACAATAAGTGATTTTGAAATTTTTATAAAAAAATTATTATGTTGGGATATATGATTCGCTTGTTACTCTGACTTTTCGACATTAAACAAATAATGATTCATTCATTCATCTTTTTCTTGTTTTAAAATATTTTTGCAGAAAAAATCAAAAACCTTTTTGATATACATATATATACTGATAAACAAACAAATATCCTACATTATGCTAAGTGTTTATATATAAATCTGTATATACAGCCGTTTGAAACGAAAACGGCATAACTGGTGGTATAAAATTAATTACACACTGGCATAAAATCACTACAACACTTCAACACAATAGAGAAAGATTACACTATGACAAGTGATTCATACTTGAACATGAAGAATCACGCGAAAATGATGGTGTAACTGTTAAAACGATGAAATTGTTTAATAGAAGTGTAAACTACAAACGAATAAATTCATAGCAAATACGCATTTCCAAAAAAAAATATTAAAAAAGATGAAAATTGAAAATTTGTCACTTCAGTGACACGATGTCATGTTTAAACTTAGTAATTAACATCCCTTTCAACTATTAAAATTCATTGGTTGAATAGTTTTCTATATGAAGTACAGGTGTGAAAATCATAGTGGAGGCATAGATAAAATATTAAAGGAATTTTGAATTGCGTGTCAAGCAAACTTTAGTTTCACTGAACATAAAAGAACTTCAGTGAAAAACTGATAAATGTTTGTATATGCCACTCATGTTAACAATGGATATAATTTATTATTATTTGATGGGTTTCATTTCAACAATTTCACTGTCTCTCTCTACTTCTATTTACAGTTATATATGCACATGTACATGTATTTACGAATAAAGAGAATTATCTAACTAAATTTACACTGAGAAGTTTTTACTCATTTCTGAAATACTTTTAAAACACACACACACGCATATATATATATATATATATATATATATATATATATATATATATATATATATATATGTCAATTAGTCAATAGAATTACCATTCACACATTTCGTTAATTGGTATACATGTTTCACAGTAGTATGCTTGATAAACCACTCAGAAAACCGTCTATCAATCTGTTCCTAAACCTTCAGTGTGTTTTCGTTCAGTTGATTGATTGATTGATTATTTGCGGTTTAAAAACGCGTCAGTAACAGACACTATTAGCGCCTGATCGTTTAAAAGTAAAAACATATTGCTTGCAACACGTTTGCCTCTAATGAGACATCGTACAAAATAAACCCAATTTGAATTGAAACGAAATTAAAACAACAAATAACACTGAATTCGTGTCCACACATTTTGACTGTAATATATATATATATATATATATATATATATATATATATATATATATATATATATATATATATATATATATATATATATATATATATATGTATTGTATTGCTTCTTAAATCTCCATGATCAATATCTTTCTCTATAAAAAACATTACCTTCACACCGTTTTAGCATGTGAATAAATATTAATATCCGAACATTAATTCCAATTATTTTTAGCATTTGTCAAAATATCAAATAATAGACTCTTATATTATAATACCAAAAGATTATATCAAATAGTTAAATAATAAACAAAACTAAATGAAACATAATTACTTATCCGTGGTAACTAGTAATGTTGTGGTTGTAATTTATTTATAAATATGAGTAAGCCATTGTTAAACAATATTGTAAATTTTTAAAAAATGCAGCCTAACGAAAAAAATAAATTAATTAACATATTTGTGGTATTTCATTCAATAATAATATATACATTTAGTAAAAACATAGTAAAATATAATAAAATCATTAAAAAAAGCTATTATAAAATTAAGATAATAACAAATTTATTTACCTCAACATATTTTTTATAGATATTTTTTTGCAATAATGAATGGTAAGTAACGAATATTAATATAGATTTCATTGTAACATAACTCAATCTTTCAGATAATAATTACAGACCACCTAGTCAGGCGAACAAAACACGTAATTTCTTCAATGACAAGAGAAAAAAATGTAATTTTTCTTTTTTTGAAATTTATGTTTTTTCCTTGAAAATAATTGATTTAACTGTTTTTAAAGAAAATGTTATAAAAAGCAGAATATTTAAACAAGTGGAGTTAACTATCAATAAATAATAACTTAATTTTCTATATCAGCACCGTTTTTAGTTATAACAGTATTAGAAGAGTATTGTCTATGATATATATATATATATATATATATATATATATATATATATATATATATATTAAATTTCGAAAATTATTCGTAGCTTTACTAAATACAAATAAATTATTTAGTAGAAAAATATCATACCATTACATGTAAAATGTGTTGTGGACAAACATTACTTTTTTGACTTTTATAAAATACTCTTTTTATTGAAATATTATAAAAAAAAGTACAATATCATATTACTTACATACCAATAGTATAACATTTTTCAAATGGTTGATATTTTATCAAAAAAAATGCAAACAAGAAAAATTTTCCAGAAATAAATCCAAATGGCCGTAACTTCATAAAAACTTACTCCACATACATAATGGCATTTTGAAGTTTAAGATCGAATCCCAGTATTTTAAACATTGTTTATATATATATATATATATATATATATATATATATATATATATATATATATCACAGTGATTTCACGACTTAATAAATTAATATGATTATTATATAAAATGAATTCATTTTTATACAACGCTTACCGTCTAAAAAATACTCGTTTTAAAGCGATTATACTCATTCCTTTAACATACGTTTTTAATTAATTTTCAAAATTTCACATTACCCGTATTTAATTACAACGTAAACAGCTTTCAATGACGATGTTTGTAAATAGAGAGCATAATGTATACAAATCTTTTATAAAACATTACTGTATACTAAAGACATTAAAAAAATGAACCCAAATTTGACTAATTATCATATAAAAAAGTAATTTGTAATTTTGTATGTGTGGTAATGAAATATGAGAGGAAAAATATCGTAAATTTACGAGACAATATGAGGTGTCAATGTGTCGTTATACGAAGTACATAGTACGGCCGTATTTGTGTAATCTAAATGCTATTAGTGACAGCGAATAAGGTAACTTTTGCGTTAGTTTATCGTACGATGGTGCGTGTCTTTTATTGATTTCGATCAACTCGACGTTACTTAACTTTAATAATTATGTACGTTAATCTATGCCCTGTTATGTATCAACAATATGTAACAATGTTTCATAAACACAACTAATGTATATCAAAACTGTTTTATTAAACTGACTACGCTACACTGATTTACCCTTAGAATTATGAAATTAAGTACAGAAGCAAGGATAAATTCATCCATATTCTTTAATTGAATACACGAACCCTTATTTATCATTCGCACTTATCTTCATCACATATAAAACATATGAAATATTGTTAATATTATTCTTACGTCATTAAATCACAATCGATAAAGAGAGATACGAAATACAAGGAAATATGCGACAGCGTAAGTTGATCTTCATCGGACACTCGTTCGAATTTACCTGCGTAGAAAACGACGAGTCTACTGCGCATGTACACTATCTGTGCTTTCAAAGCTCACGACAAGAACGATCTGTATATAATAAAACAATAGCACGTCAGCGAAAAGGAGATCGATTGATGATAAATATAAAAAGTGAGTACGGTTATCTTTTTCTACGAGTTTTTCCGATCTATTTTGTGTTATTTTGACTATCGTGGCGTTTCGAGGGTAGCAAGACGGTGGAGCGGTGTAACTGCCCTATATCGTGGAATGTTGTCGTCGACGCGAGTTGCTATGATTATTTAGTAAATCGGATGTAGGGGAGGCAGTGCCTGTCGACTGTTTTTGAAATGAAAATGGGATGCTTTTTCGTCGCTTTGGGGAAAATATGTTCACGACGAAAATCATCGTGTTACATGAATGATATGAATTACTCATTTTTAGTGATGCGCTTGGGAAATTTTTAAATAAAGGACAGACCATACCTATCCGACTGGTTAATTTATTATTTTTTAATACAAAAGTGACACAAAAATATCCGAGATTTTCAGTTTTTATCCCAAAGAAAAAATGATTGAAATTAAAACGAATTTTCAGAGCATAAATAAAAATTCTCTTCTTTCAATAATTTTTCTATACTGAGCATATAACATTTGTTTTAGCTTTTAAATAATACTGTTTCAATGCATATTTTATCACTGTAAAACAGTCAATTGAGTAATAACAAAGAATTGTTCAAAATAAATATTAGATGTGTATTATTTTTTTCACAAGTTTTCACTTTATTTTCATAACATATAAAATACAATTAAATTATCTATATTTTCCCTCTCTGTTTATGACCTTCTGCTATTTTATAAGAAAATTTAAAATTCCTCAACAAAAAAGATATCAGGTTGTAAACGATGATATCGTCAATATATTTTTATATCACAGTAATGTCTTGAAAGTGGTGTCCAGTTAAAGAGTTCGACATCAACTTGAATAAATAATTCGAAGATTCAAATCGACTGGACTTGAAATCTTCTACCGTAAGAAAAATTTTTTTAACACAAATTAAAGATAATTTGGTGAATAGTGGGAATAACATAAAACTTAACGTTGTCATGGAGCAAAATATCTTACTGGCTTCCTTATCCAGTAAATGATATTTCCTGCGCCTTTTTGTATACCAAATGATTCAAATGGCGACTATAGCATTCGGAAGTAACCGTTTTTCACCCAGATAAAGGACCTCGTACAATAACACATCCTTTATGTCCCACAAAAGAAACAAAAAGACTTTTTTGGTGCATAAATGTTTGGTTCCGCTTTGACAGCTGACCCGGGTGTATCTATCAATATGTGCGTTTAGGATTATCGTAGATAATCTATTTTTAGTCCTAAATAAGTTTTTAGCAAAAAATATTTCTTACGTTGCCTGATAAAAAATTGAACTCATGTGGTACCTATCTTCCAGTTTATACATTTTTATCATCTATGAAATCGTCTCAAAATCATTTCTCGAGGAATTTAGAACTATTCTGCAAGTTTCTCTCGAGTCTGAAACGAATTTTCATTCAATAATATTTGTAAATCATCGGTCGTCCACACTCGAGGAGTTCCAAAGTGTGGTTGGTCACTAACATAATCACTGGCTTTAAAACATCAAAACCAATATTTGTATGATGAAACATAACACCTTCGCCAAAAAGTAAACAAATTGATTCGTATGCGTTAAAGACATTTTGCCTTGTTGAAATTCGTATCGAATACAGCGTCGAAAATACAATTTTTCATCGCTCGCCGTGTTCACTATTGACTTGTGACGTTTTATTTATCATTATAACATACGTCGTCTCACAGGATTTGATATCAACCTCTCAAATATTAAAAAAGAGAAAGTTCTTTGAATGTTAAACGATTATACCGAAACAATAAAAAGACTATTTTTTTACATAGGTCTATTACTTATTTTTGTATAATAATTTAATGTGGACTTTATATGACTATTATGATTTTTTATAATGACATAATACTGCAGAGTAAGAAAATGTAATCAAATATATTTTTTTTTGACAATTTACTTCTATTATTGTCATAATTAAGAATGTAGAAGATATGAATTTATATTAATAATTTAGTTAAATTTCAGCATTTCTTTAAATTATTTTACAAAAAAATGATTGATAAAAAAGAGAATAAATATGAATTAGTGTTGCAACTAGAAATTAATTTACAATGTTAACAATTTATATACAGAAAATATCAAAAATCCTTTATGAGTATGATACAAACTATTTACAAGTTCATTTACTTAAAAAAAGTATTAATAATCTTCTCAATTGTAACATCTTTCTACTTAAGATCAATTATAAATTCAAATTAAAAATATAAGAATTTTAAAAATATATATCAGATCCATACATATTCTATATAAAATAAAGCTTATTTTAGTTAATGAATGAATAAATAGAAAATTATATTAAATATAATATATTGATAAATTGATTAAATATAGTTATATATATATATATATATATATATATATATATATATATATATATATATATATATATATATATATATATATGTATAAAAAAGGAAGTATTAGCTCAGTGAAAATTTTTACATGTAAATACTTTTTACTTAGTTAAGTGGAAATATTAAAATTAGTAACACAAAGTTTATTGACAGTTAAAATTCGATAAATTCAAAAAAGGATAATTTTTCGCGAAACAGTACATTAAAACAATTCAGTTAATTAAGATTATTAAGTAAATTATCCAGGAAATATTCAAGTTGATAATGAGTTGACAATTCTATTCTTTTGACTATTTCTTTCCGCCTATTTGACAACGATGAAATTAATTTTTGTCATTTCCGAGGCCTTGGAGGAAATCCAATACTGATTTAAACACAAAAAAATTGCTACCTACAATAAAACATGGCGGTGATGAGGTCATTGTATGGAGTTGTATGGACATCATCTGGTGTTGGGAAACTCGTACTCTTGATAAATCTATGGATAAAATGGTTTGCATAAATATTTTAAAAAAAAATATAAAAAGTAATGAAAATTTGGACCTTGCAAATGATTTCTGTTATCAGAAAAATAATGATGTCGAACATACCACACATGTAATCTAAAAATGAATATTATAAAACATTTTTTATAACTTAAATACTCTTTTCGTAATCCCCTCATTTAGAGTTTATTAAATATTTTTGATATATAATTGATAAAAGGACTTGAAGTGATCATACTATCAACAATTAAACTAAAAGAATTGATTCTAAATGAATAGGAAAATATACACGGAAGAGAAAAATTAGTTACGCCAATGACAAATAAAGTAAATGAATTAATTAAAAGAAAATGATTGTCAACTCATTATTAATATTCATATTTTGTTTATTACACAAAAATTAATTTAAACTGGGACATTTCTTTTTCAGTGAAAATATCTTTTTAATTAATACCTTTTTTTAATTTACTGAATTATAATTTTAGATAATTTGTATGTTAATATATAGCAAATAAATACACAAATAAAAAGTTTAGTAAAATATTTCCAGTTTACAAAATAGAAAGGATTTATTACAAATTTCATAAAAAAAATATAGAATGTATAAGTAAAAGGAAATTTTCCAGAAATGTATTAGATAAATAATTCGGTCGTTATTACATTCTTATCAAACATAAATATGAATTTGTTATATCTTGAACAATTTCAACTCCTATAAATTCAATATCTTTAAGAAGTCTAAAATAAGAAAAACAAACAAATTCTCCAATTCACTGATAATAACGAAATAAAAACTTGAGACGCTGACCTTTCAGCGAACGAGAATCGCATAACTTTAACGTTTAAAAAAATGTACGCAACTTGACCCGTTTTCTGTATTTTTATTAGTTTCGGATCGTTTCTTATATAAAATGATTCCGCGTCGATATAAATATCAGACGATAATTCAGAAAGTAAAAAAATCTATACGCACGTTATGACGGTTAGGGAAACACTTTATCAGGCCATTGAATTAAAATAACACTTACGTTGACACTAAAACGCCATTACGCCAGCCTTGGCCTTTTCATTGAAGCAAACAAGAGATGTTCGCACACATATATAAACAGAAGATACAGCGACACTCGCATAAACCAATTATTCAAGGGACTGTAAAAATGATAAAAACATCATCATAATGTGAAAATAGAGACGAACAGAAGGTACGTGACCCGAGAGTTTATTATGATAATTACAAAACAATAGCGGAGAGTAAAATGTCGATTTAACATTTTCATTCCACATTCTCCAGTGAGTGTAAATTACTGTATTTGCGAGCTTTTTCGATTTTCTGTTTTAATTTCATATACAATATTCGGAAAGAATTTTTTTCATTACTTTACATAGAATTAATTCAAAATATTTAAAGAGATATTTATTCAAAAAATACTATTTATTATTATTTTCATGTATCACTCTTCCTTTATACACAAATATATTTTGTCATTCTACCTATATTTTTTGCCGAAATATTTACTTTTCTGAATCACACATTTTATTTAAAATAAAAACCTAATATCAACATCAAGGATCAAATAATCACATTCTTATAGTTTTCAACATCGATTTTAAAATACTTTCCGTAATAATCGTTCATTTATTCATATATCACAAATTACACTTTATTATTACCTTGTTTATTGTTTTATACTTTAAAAAATATATATAAAAAAAATTAACGTCGTAAATATATAAAATTACTTAAGAAAATGAAATTGATACAGTTAAAATAATTTTAATACAATTCACTATTTAATAAAATTACAATATTAACCATCTACGACCTCCCAAAATACACAATATAATATGCTATGAAATTATAAAAACCCTTTCAGTCAATGTTCTAGAATTTGAAGATAAATTACAATAAAATATTTTATAGAAAATATTCATTAATTTCTTGTTACTCGTTTTACTTTCTAATGCACATTGCATGCATAAAATTATTATATTTATATAATGCCACATTTCAGAAATAATAGCATACTCTACCAATTTTATATTAACAAAAAATGAGCAATAAATACCTAATGAGCATTTTTATGTTATTTCACTTGTACTAAGATCTTAAAATAACATGATTAAAATAAACATTTTCAATATAATATAAACATTTAATATAAGATTTTATGTTTTTTTCTTTTTAATTAAGTGTATTCGAAATATATGAAAAAAACTTTATAATTGTGTTAAACCACACATAATACATTTTTTCTTAATAACAAATTCTAAGAAATTCACAAAAGTGGATTTGTTTTTGACATGAGATTTCTTTATTGAGATATAAAATTAAGTGAAAAAGTATTTACACAATTCTTTAAAACCATTTTTGTCAATTTATAAATTGACATTTATATTTTGTCTCATAACAGCTGATTATTTTGAAACATTTTCATTTTTGCAATTAAATCAAAAATTATAATAATCTGTATTCACTTGAAATTTTTCTGAAAATTCTTTTCAGTAAACTGTAAGATTAAAAAAAGTAAATTATTTCAAGATAAAATTACTAACAGTACATAATATAAATTATTAAAATGTTTTATATTTTTTTCAGTATATTAGAGTATAAATTAAATGAAACACAATTAATGATAAAAACTAAACTCATAATGGAATTTCTATGTCAATAATAATTGCATGCTTTATATCAATTTTTTTAATGAATTTTTACTACTGTTACAATTTTTTGCAAATTTTATATATTACTATGATTAATTTAATAATTAACTGAACCTTCATTCAAGTAGAAAAAAAACTATAATTTACAATCAAAATTACAAATTACTTTTTTGTGTAAATAATCCATTAACATATACAATATATATATATATATATATATATATATATATATATATATATATATATACTAAGTCAAGAAACATTATGTTACTAATAATACCTCATTATCCATTTATTTCCTACATTATGACAAATGTTACAAAGTATTTATGAGGATAAAATGTATTATAAATGGGATTATCACTAATATACGTAAAAGATGTATAATACAATGCATTATTTAAAGTACAAACTTTTATGACATCACATATTTTATCTTTGAAGTCTTATTTAATTAATCTAATAAAAATACTTCAAACTAGGAATTTCTAGAGATGTTTTTGTTGTAATAAAAAAATAATTATTTCATTTTGATAAAATAATTAATTACCTTTAACTAATCTCATTACTTAATATTTTTAAAAAGTACAAATCATTCATAACTATAAAGACAAAAGTGTAAAGTATTAAAAATCGACAAGAAATAAAAATGATATCTTAGAATTTATAATATATAATAAAACTCAACCAATTCAAAACTAATGTTAATAGGATTAAAAAAGGAAAAATTACAGAAAATATTTGGGTCAAGATTTTTTTACGTTTATTGCAAAATACTGATAGATTAAGACTATTTTAATCTCTTTTTTGAAACACATAATCGTTTCAATTTATTACACATATATTATTTTTTAAAAAAATATTGAATAATTTGATAAAATATTAATTAAATAAAAAAAATATAAATTAAAATAAGCACTAATAATAAATTCAATGTTTTTTTGGAGAGATAGAAATGTTTTTATGCTAATTTTAGATGTAATCTTTAATGCCCTTATCTAAAGTTTGCGTCGTGAAGAATTTAATTATTTATTATACTAATTTCCAGTGTTCATCATTATATATCCACTTCAGTCACCCTTTTCTTATATTATTATTTTAAATCATCCTCAATTTTCCACTTTTTTCTATTCCCTTGCATTCGCCAACCGTGCACTCTTTTTTGACCACCTATCTGTATTTATTCTTTTATTATAAATCATATTTAAAATACTTTCGTAAATTTTATTCAATATTAATTCAAACATAACATTTTACAACTTCATCTTCAATAATCAATTCCCAAACTTGATAATTTCCTTGTACTCTCATAATTAATGTCCCAAGTCTTGCAATCGTAAATTAGAACGCTCAGAAAAATTAAATATTTAAGATATAATATCAATTTAAAATTAAGATAAATTTCTTAATAGAATTTATAACGAAGCCTATAAATGTGATATTTATTTCAGGGTCGATGAATGCAGTAAATAACGAATTTCATAATATAGCTTATATATATATATATATATATATATATATATATATATATATATATATATTAAAAAAACATTCATAATATTTATGCCTATTGATTAATACTTTCATTAGAGATCTAGGTATTGCTTTTTTGTATATATACTTTCACTTGATTTAAAAAGAAATTCATCCCAATATAAGATTTTATACTAGTATTGAAAAATCTTCATTATAAACCTATAATGATGACATAACAACCATCTCAATACACGCCAGCAAAGAAAATGGAAAATAAATAATTATTAAATCTATTTTTAAAGTGTTTTGTTATCGAGGTGATTAAATTATTTATGCAGAAATAAATTAGATATTGAGTAGCCAACAAACAGCCAAAGAAAAATATTTAATAGTAAACAATTACCATAGCAAAAATCTTACACTTTTAACATAATATATTTTAGGGATTTATTCAAATCTAATAATTCAACATATCGCTGAAGATTATTGCAGAAGATCCATTATCCATAATATATTTCTATGCAAAAAATAAACACTTATTTCATGCAAGAAGCGAAAACCACATTATCATTGAACGTGCTTTAATTTTCAATTTATTCAATTATTCACTTTCCCACTGGATTCCAGTTACTAGAAACCTGTTGAATAACGTTCGACAAATTTTCCCGTAAATGTCTCTCTTCGAACAATTGTCTGATATATTCAATTAAAGTGTTTAATTTGTTATTATCAATAACTTCTTCGGGTTGATCATGCAGTTCAAATTGAAGATCTATATCTTATTATCGATTTTTTTTTGAACTAACATCACACTATCCATTCATCAACTGTACCTTTATCAAGTACTGTATCAATAATGCATATTTCTTCCACACTAATTAACGAAAAATAACGGTACAATATTACCAAAAATACTTAAATTTTAGAAAAAGTATTTGAAATAAGAATCTAAAACATTAAAATTAAATGACGAGATACTTAATAATATAAGATTTGATAACGGCATTATTATTTTATCAAGGCCAAGTGAAATTGAAAAAAGAATAAAAAAATTAAAAAAAAGTCCAAAAATTGGTCTTATGATGAACCTCAACAAGGCAAAAGTAATGTACAATGAATTTTCAGATCAGGGGAAAAACTAAATTAAAGGGAGTAGAAAGATCAAAAAATTGAAAAACATACATAACTAGGAAAACTCATTAATAATAAATAAACATTTATGAATGAAGTGAACATGAAAATAAAAATGGGATGGTCTCAAATAGAAAAAAAAATCTCATATAAAATTGTGGTGAGTGTTCTATATTTAAAAAGAGTTTTTGATTAATACTTCCTAACTGTTCACACTTACGACAGTGAAATATTGGTCTAGAATGCCAAATTAATTTAGCGATTCCAGACAACACAAAGATACATGGGAATAATGCATAAGAATAACAAAGAGAAACAAATGGATAAAAAAAACAGAAGTTAAGGACATTAAAACTAAAGTGAGAAGTTTAAAACGAAAGCCGATCAATCATACTGCAAGATAAGAAGATCATTCATTGATAGACAAGAGAAAATACTGATTGTGAAGACAGAAATTTAAAAAGATCTAGGAAGAGATCCATCGATAGATGAGACAGAGACCAGAAAATTCATTGAAATAGAATAAAAAAGGCCTAAACCAATTAAAGTGCAAAATTATAGCAAATGCTTTCATCCAGCAGTGTATAGAAAGAGATGAAGAATTATATATATATATATATATATATATATATATATATATATATACACACATATACACCAAAAAAAATAATAATAAACTAATAAAAAGATAATACAATAAAGACAAAATAATACATAACCTAAAATTTAATTTATAAGTGTCGTTAAAATTGTAATATACGAGTATACTGAAAATTTAAATACAAATTTATTGTTTATTTCAAAACATACCAAAAGTAAATGAAGACTTTTTAGAAATGAATAGACAAATTATGAAAATGATTATAAACATTATTCCTAATAACTGGCAATACGTAAAAATATAAAGTTTATTATAAAAAGTAATTCGACTAAATGTAGGTAAGATCTCACAATAAATGAATATATATTTAACTTAATTAACAAAAAAAACTATAATAAGAACCCAATTTGCGTTGAATAGTCTTATAAACAATATGAACCTTGACCTACGTTGAAGTAAAAAGCTGCTTTGGTGACCAGTAAACACCTTAGGCCAGTCTACTGTTTGATGCAGCAGAACATGTAAACAGAATCAACTGCTCCTCCACAAGTAAGATAAACGTGATCGTGAGTGTGCGCCTCTATTACACTTTGTGTGTGTTATGTATGTATGTAGGCTTATATATATATATATATATATATATATATATATATATATATATATATATATATATATATATATATATATGTAACATGTAAACAAAATCGACTACTCCTCCCCATGTGAAATAAACGTGATCGTGAATGTGCGCCTCTATTACATTGTGTGTGTAGTATGTATGGATGTTGCACACATATATATATATATATATATATATATATATATATATATATATATATATATATATATATATATATATATATGTATGTGTGCGTGTGTGTGTGTTTATTTGACATATTATTTTCGTTGCTCGGTCAGGCACGAGCCTGTAAATCATATGCATGGACTCTAAATCAAGATTTTTTTATTTTCTGATCGAGCAAAACACCATTATTGTTATTGTTTTTTTATATTTATTAATTTACGTTAAAAAACCTGAATCGATATATTATATTTAAGTTTATTATTTACATCTATACTACAAAGCACGCAAAAGCATATATATATATATATATATATATATATATATATATATATATATATATATATATATATATAAATTTTAGCACTTTAATGATTAATTCGAATACAACAAGAGATGTTTGTAAATACCAATAAACTCATTTTTAATAGCACAAAAACTAAAAGTAATTATTAACAGGTATTTGCATGTAGATATTATTAATTACAATGAATCATCTAACCATATCAAAAATTTCTAATTAATAAAACAATATTAAGATAGCAATGAAAAATTATCAATAAAACATATAAACAAATATAAATTTTGAAAATATACAATATTCAATTTTCTAATTACTCAATCATCTAATAGCTTCATTTCAAATAAAAAAATTAACGTTCAAACATATACTCTTTTTCGAATTATATTTTTATCAAACAATAAAACGATACATTTTTTTCCTACAAATAAGTTCATGCAAAAAGAACATTATGTTTATTTGATTAAAATAACTTTATAAAGTATGAATACATGAAATCAAATAAAAAGATACTATCTATTGATATTAGAAAAAAATAATATACAATTCATGTATATGGTATTCTATTACTAGTTATGAACAAAATATGAAAGATATTAATTATATTTTTCGATTTTACTCT
>CP092092.1:24713255-24723255 GCA_029203775.1 Neoneuromus ignobilis | reverse complement strand
ATTTTGACTTGTTTATCTACAAATTAATTAATATCCATTTTTCTGATTATCTACCAAAATATGTCACCGCAATTTATTTCAAGTAAATAACAATTTTAACAATAAGTTATTCGAAAAAATTCATTCAAAACTTTGTAAGATTTCTATCTTGTTATATGCTTAGATCAATTAACAAAACAAACATTACTTAAACTCTAAAATAAATTATTCTAAATAATTTATAACCTAGAAAAAAGTATTCGCTGAAAATTTGAAACAAAAAAAACAACAACTGAGTAATAAACATTTACATATATTTTTACTGTATAATTCATAAAAATATTGAAAAAGATTTATTATAAAACTGATATCAACTAAAAACCAATTACTTACTTTTACAATTTTGAAAATTAATATCATTATTAATTTACTACACTTACAACAAATTCTTTGTTAAAGTACTGTCGTAGAAATATATGCATTGTTTGATATATCCCCGATTTTGTGACACTGATTTTTATGTGTGTGTATGTATGTATGTATGTATGTATGTCTATATATATATATATATATATATATATATATATATATATATATAATATATATACGTGTGTGTATGTAATATTCTATCTGTACTATAATAATATATTAAAATGTTCAAGAACATTCGAATTAAATCAATTTCCATATAATGTATACAATATTTTAATGATGGATATGATATAAATATTGATAATTATATTTTATACAATGTATACTTGAGATGCACTAATGATGTAATTACATACCAAGATAATATTACATTCTAATATAAAATTTATTTTAAATGAATTTAATAACAAATACAGATAAAATAAAGTTTTGAAATATCAAGCTCAATACATGGTATAAAAAAAACTATTTTTTTAACTAATACACATGTATGATAGATTAACTATGTATTAATTCATTAATTAAAATAGTATGCGTTTATTAAGTTAGGATTAGAAAATAAATTTATATTCCAACAAGACTGATCTTTAGAATTAGAATGCGAAAGTGTAGAATAGATTCTGTATAGTGTGGGAAACTACTTTGAACACTTCCACAATTGCCATACTTAAATTCTATACAACATTTATGTAAAGAATTAAAGAAATCTTTGAATAGTCATCAGAATGTTAGTAAAAACACATCTTCCGAAGAAATGAAACAAAATAAACCCAATATTAATAAAGAAAAAAAACTTATAGAATATATGCTCAATAGAAATGAAGCCTTTCTTGTAACTTAAGGGGTTATACGCAGTTGCGAGGCGCAAAAACGACGTTTTTTTAGGATTTTTTTTTAGAAACAGTATTTATTTTGCAATTATAAATTATGGTTATTTGAATAGATCCTACTTTCAAGAATAAAATAACATGTCGATCATAAAAAAATATTGAAGTGCACCGCTCCTGCAGACGATGTCCCGAACGACCTCCAAAAAAAGGCGCTTGGCGGTGATCTCCATATCGGCGGTTTGGATTATTTGAAATCAAAAAATATGGTCAATTCTTTTAAAGGATAGATTAATGCAGGTATTGAACGAAGGAATAATAAAAATTTTCATTTTTGACAAAATGGCGTCTACTTGAAAATTTTTTTTCATTTTTTACTAAAATTTTCGCCCCAAATTGTTTAAAAAAAATAGTAATAATTTTTGTAAACCTTATTCCTTCGTTCAATACCTGAGGAATATATTTGAGAAGATTGTGTGAAAATTTGAGACCGATCGGTTCAGCCATTTCTGAAATATCGAGATCACCGACTATGAAAACACCGTTTTGAGATAAACGCGTTTGAAGTTTCGGAAGTAGTTTACACATAGTTAAAAATTACTTACAAATTCAGGTGTATGTCCGAAAATATTTCTCGGATTTACTTCAAATTTTCAGAGAATATACTCAAATATATGTGCATTCCGAAAATGCAAAAAGAAAAAAAATCGATTTTTTGAAATTTCTAACTGCGTATAACCCCTTAAATGACATCCAAATGTTAATGTTCAAAATTTTATTATTATTATCTTGACGATATAATTGATCAAAAACGTTGACGTGTGAATATTACATGTTGAATAAAAAGTGTTTATTTTTCCTGACTTTCTTATTTGTATGATTTAGAAATACTACATTTTGAAGTACACTAATAAACAATAATGGAAATATTTTCTAATCTTTTTTACTTAAAACTTGTTTAAGAAGCAAAATTCAAGAGTTGAGAGATGACGGAATTCTAATTGCATGTATATGTATATATATATATATATATATATATATATATATATATGTATATATATATATATATATATATATATATATACATACATACACAACACACACACATAATAGTGAACAAAACAATTTGTACCACATTTTTTTTGTTAATATTATGTTTAATATTCGAAAAAGTATGTTAAAACCAGTAATAACGAAATATAATTTTGTATGAACACATATTCACACATATATGCAAATTTTTTTAGAAAAAAAATTAAACTAATTTTACTCTAAATATAAGACTTTTACAAAACAAAAGTAAGAAATTCAATTTTATTCAATTGTGTACACACACACACACAATACAAATATATATGTTTTATTTATATAAATTAAGATTATTTTATTATAAATTCGCTAAAAAGAGATTTTGTAATTTCCAAAAAATTCCACAGATTAATGAAAAGCATAACAAAATAAACAAATATTATTATAAAAAATTATTGGAGAACATAATATTTATCGTATAAAATAATTTCAAAATCAACTTAGACATTCATCACACATATATACAAACAGAACTGTTTATTTACTGGAAACAAGCGTTGCTCGCCGGTCGGTTCGTTGTCGAATGGAGGGGAAACCGAAAGGACAAGCACGCGTACATTCGAAATGGTAGGGGAACATTTGGTCATGTCGGCACGAACCACGCAGCAGGGCGAATGGAGGAGAAATATTCACAGAGGATGCGTGTCGAACGACGACGCGGCAATGCACATCCAAGTGGGCTAGGAAACTGTTGATCGTTACACTAGCGCCAGACGTTCACCTGTTTTGCGACGGTGGACGCGTCGAACTAGCACAGAGCTGTTTTCGTCAGTGTCACAAGTTCGGATTGTTACCTCGGGTTACACTGTTTAAGTATATATGGGCATAGTGGTGTGGTTTCTTTAAGGTTGATGTTCTTGTTACTCCTATCACAGGGATGGATATCATCGACAACAAGGGTTTCTTCTGACACGTGAAGACTGTCTTATTTGTTTATCTAACGGAGATATTTACATAAAGAACAATGTTTCAACTGATTTTAGAGATACAATCAGAGAAAAATACTTATTCATTTATTTTGATAATATTCAAATTATAATTGAATATTTATTTTATTTCTTGAAAATAAATTTACACTCATGAAGTCACCTTTACTGTTTGTTTTGAAACTGAGACGAATTCACTTTCACACAAATGAATTACCACCCCTAATAAAATATCTTCTGGTGTAAGGGTAATAATTCATATTTATTTATTACTATCTGTTCTGGATGCCCGACAATTGATTATAATTTATTTTAATAAGCTTACACGAAAACAAATCTAATATTCTTAGAATTTATTAGTTTTGTAAAAGAAAAACAAGGTATTTTTTCAGAAATATAAAAAAATCACTGCACTTCAAATATGCTTTCCTAATATAAATAAAATATAAAGTTCTATCTTTATCACAAATTTATTAACCCTACGTTAAAGCATGTTTTCTAAAATGATAAATATGTGAAAATATACCTAATGGGAGTATTCACACTAGTCAACATTCATACAGTATTCACGCCCATTACCGCTCGTCTCACACCCTCTTATCATCAAATTCCCCCACCTAAAAAAATTAATTTACTGGTAAGAGCGTGTGAGACGAGTGGTAATGGGCATGAATGTTGACTAGTGTGAATACCCCCAATGTATATATGATGTATGTTAAAAACAAACGAAAAAATAAGAAAAGAAATGAATGTGGATTAGAGAGAAAATAAAAGTTACAGATATTATGGCAACAGTAAAAATTCTGAAATGAAAATAGGCCGATACAAGAAGAAATACAGATCACGGATAAGAGAAGTTACTGATTGAAATCATAGAGATATTAAAAGGACGAGAATAGACATATGGATAGATGGATAAAGACATGAAAAAATTTGTCAGATTGAAATAAAATAAACCATGATATTGAATCGGTCGAAGTTAAGAGATTTAGAGGCCTTCATTTAATAATGAATAGAAACAGCTGCTGATTATATATATATATATATATATATATATATATATATATATATATATATATATATATATATATAAAACTAAAACCAAATTCAATTTGTACATTGTAATTTTAAAATAACTATCTACTCACATTTGATTAAATTTATCTTTATGTAAACAATATGCAAATACTGAACAAACTTGACATTAATATAGTTTTCGCGAGATTAGATAAACATATCAATAATTTGTATAGAATTGAAAATATTATATTACGTGTAAATATTATATATATATACAAACATATGTGTAAACATCATGCAGAATATTTATTTTTTTATTTCATATATAAAAACTGAAACCTTTAAAAAGGTTTTGAGACGATATCTGTTTTCATTTCTATAAATTAACAATGAAGATTGAAAATACAGAACTGAATATTAATTTCCATAACATGGCATAAAATTAATAAGAATATGAAAAAATTAAATTCTTGAAAGATTTTTTTATAATAAAAAGTACTATATTTAAAACAATAGAGATTATTGCACAGTTCTATTTTCTATGAAAAAATAAATTTCTTAGAAATAAATATATATATATATATATATATATATATATATATATATATATATATATATATATATATATATATACATAATATGCATGAATATAAAAGTAAATATAAAAATGTTCATAATTTTATTTTTTCAATTTTAATTTATTATAAGATAATTAAATATTTCAGTCCTTTAAATGATTAAAATGTACTACTACATTATAAAAGTATATAATGTTATGTAAACAAAGTTTGTTTACGCGAGAAAATGAAAAAGTACTGAATTAAAAAATAAACAGAGTACGTTCTTTTTTTAATCAAAATTCGAATCCAAAAATAAACATTCACATAAATTTTGCATTGAATAGAAAATTCCATTTGACAGAGAAAGAAGTAATATTTCCACAATGCATGGAAAAATGCATTGCAATGTTACTGTGTTCAATCATAAGACTGAAACGAACAGCAGCTATTTTATTTTTCAATTTCAAAAAAATAGATCTGAACAAAGAATAGTGTCGAAATCGTACGAAATCAAATCTAATAAATAAGGTAGGTATGTAGCATACAATTTCAAATCCTAAATCCTCAACGGTTTATTGACGGGCAACGAAGAAATGTGCAAGCGCACTGACGCGATGCAAATCAATCTATATGTAATGAAAAAAGATCCCTGAAAAATGGTCAACGACATATGAAAAACATGTACGTCGTCAAATATTTGCTGTTGTACTATTACAACATTGAAAAAAATAATAAAAATAGATTTTAGAAAATAGTCCATTTTCAAGGAAGTAAATTCATATTTTGAAAACTTTATTTATTAATTTTCATTACTTTTTTAAAAAATTTAGAAATAAAAAAATCTTTACTCGATTTCTATCTCTCTCTCTCTCTCATATATATATATTCTTATATATATATATATATATATATATATATATAAGTTTTATTTTAAATAATTGAAATCACAATAATTAAAATAAGACATATTTATTTTTTTCAATCAAACAATAGCGTTCAACAAAATACTGGGCAATCATCAATCCATCAGTCAACAACTGTGGCTCGAGGAGCTCTACCTGTCGTTGTTACAATATCATGGCTAGAATTGGATGTTGTGCTTACAACATTCAAATTAGAACTGACGTTACCTAGTGTAACAAGTAACAAAGAAACTTCTAGTTCTTATTATCACCATATTTTGTTGACAATTAAAAATTGATTGTCGCATTTTTTATAGGTTTAAATAATTATTAACGGACTTATTCGTCAACAATTAACGCGTGGATTATGTATTATGTAATCTTGAGAAAGTTACATGTGTTTCATATAACTTATATATATATATATATATATATATATATATATATATATATATGTGTGTGTGTGTGTGTATGTACATAAAATATCTGCACTTTTATTCATTAAACAGAAACACATCATATTCCCCCAATACTTATAATAACTATAAAACATCTACATTTTTGGCAACTATTTCTGTGAGCAATTAAACAATTATTTTTAAACCATTAAAGGCAAATTGCATAATAAAAAAATATAATAAACCACTCAAAATATGTTTACTTTCATTTAATAACGTATTTATTTTTACTTACAGCAACAATAAATTTTCATAAACATATACATGGGTGTATATATTAATAGGTTTATAGTATAAACAAAAATGGAGTATAAAATGTAAATATACTACTTTACAATCAGAGATACTAGACTGGAAAAAATGTACAAACAGGCAGCCTTCGTATAAAGTGAAGGTTACGTTCCACAAAAATTCCACATTAAGAAGAAGTAGCGTTATGTGAAACTCAAATTTAATACAAATCGAGGAATTAAGATCCAGACGATTTTTTACATAAAATGTTAATTATATTTTAAGATTTAATTAAAAGAATAACTTTATTCGAAAATAAAATTAACAAAATTTGAATATTTAATTTCATTTTATAGTTGTAAAAAGGAACTTACGAAATTAATTTTAATCAGTTTCACTCTAAAATCATATTCTCAGTTCGACATGTTTCTCTGCCTTTCGCGTTTTACGAGAGTTATAGAAAGTAAATTGCACGTTATATTAAATTCGTGTTATATAAGTACAGTGTTATACGAGGATTAACTGCAGTGATTAAAACTAAGAAATAATAAAGTTTAGAAAAAATTCAAAAGTGAAAAACAATTGTATAAGGTGATTTGAAAAGAATTATTCAAATGTTAGAAAAAACATTATTAAAAACACACACATACAGATACATAAATAGACACAAAACAATTCGTACTTCGTGCTTTAAAATGAATTTACATGTTCACGCAATTCGCGAAAACTGACTTGTACATCCAAATTTGTGGAAGTACTCGTATATGAACGGAATCTTAATGCTCACGAAACCAAAAAGTTTAACTTGAGTAAAATCGGTCATGCCAAATAAATTGTATGAGATCAGAGCAACTGAGAACAAGTAAACAGATCTTCACACACAACGTATGCAACGCAATTTATTTACGCAAGTTTGCATACATAAACCAATTTGTACAAATTACATAAGCACGTGTAATCCATTCTTAAAATGTTTAATACTTGTAAAAGCATAATAAAAGTAATAGAACATATGTAATACAAACTATTTTTTTCTAATAATGTCTTTAATATATATATATATATATATATATATATATATATATATATATATATATATATAATTTATTTTTAAAAACGGACTTTTTATTATTTCATCACTAGGTTACCTTATAACAAATACTAAAAATAATTTAACGTAGGAAGATAAATTTCTTAGAACTGGAAATTTATCTACAAGCTATTATTAGAAAATTGTAATAAAAAATGTTACCAAAATATCAAATACTGAAAAAAGTAAATTCAAAGCTGGACTAAAATCAATAACAATAATACGAGGATCGTTTGATAAATATGGTAAATTTATTTATTGTTTAATTTAATTAATTAATTTAATTAAATTTTTCAATTTAGTTTTTCTTACTTGTTTACCAAACTTATCAAACGACCCTCATATATAAGAAAACTATTTACATATCTACTATACAAACATATCATGACTACACCTGTCAGATTATCAAAAAAGATACTTGAAACGTCTTTGAATCTCACAACCTTCACGTATCCATGTTAATATTGAAATATTGTTTTTATCCAAAAAAATATTTTATTCAAAAATGAACATTAATCAAATTAGTTCATTAATATCATCGAAAATATAATAAAAAATAAATTTAGTGTTAAATACTTTCCATGTATGATTTTTAATTTGGTTTTGTACGAACGTGTGCGAATTTAATAATGATTAATGTAGCACCTGTACAATAAGATATTCATGTTAACAGACGGCGACAGATGTAAAGATATTAAAAATACAAAAACGAATATTGCACGATTTTTCATATCAAGTATCGTCTTCGATTCTAAATGGTATTTGTTTTTAGGTAACCTTTTGAAAACACATTGCGACAATTTATCATTAAAAAAATAACATATTCCAATCGTGTATGTGAGTATATATATATATATATATATATATATATATATATATATATATATATATATATATATATATATATATATATATATGCGTACAATTTTAAGTGATTTACATTTTATCAATACAATTCATATCTATAAAAAATAAATTATGAAAAATTAAACATACCAAGAAAAAAATTCAATTTATTAATTTTTCATTACTAATAAAAATTAATATTATTTAAACGAACATACATTCTTCAGTTAGATGTTACTGTTATGATACAATTTAAAATAGTATTAATAACTAAACGAAATATAAATTTAAAAAATACATGAAATTATAATGACATTTTTTTAGAAATATTACTTAAAAAATAAAATAATTTCATAAATTTGAAATGAACAAAAATATTCACAAATTAGCTATATTAAAAATATGTATTTTTTGATGCAGTTGTAAAATCACTTTAACACAAATAGAAAAAGATTTTATATATTCAATAATCACTCATTGTTCATTTTATTCATTGATAAACACTTCGAAGGCCCTGCAATCAAAAATCTGTCAAAACGTTGCATTCTAAAATCAAAAATCTGATTATTTCATAATGCAGCGAAGTACTTTATTAAACCATCGAAATGTATAAGAGGAAATAAAGTGAACATAAATGATTATCGAACATTTATATAAAATTTTGTGGTATTGGTAATAAACATTTCTTGTTAAAAGAAACTTCCCATACATAAATATTTAAGTATGTGTGTGTATGAATATATATATATATATATATATATATATATATATATATATACATATACATACACATATGTAAGTATGTATATATGTAAATATCACATTAATATTTACTGAATTATTATTTATATGTTACAAAATGCAAATGGTTTAAGTAAATATACATGTGTTTATGTATAGATATCCGTACTTAACGCGCACGAAAAACCTGTAACATATATTTTCTGAAATATCTAATATCTTGATTGTATTTTTTATATTTTGTAATTTATCTTGTTTAAAATTTAACTGAAAAATATTATAATAATTAACAACTTTTAACATTATTAATGTTATTTTCGTACATATACTTTCATGTACATTATATATAAATGCATATATATATATATATATATATATATATATATATGAAGATGTCCTATCTTCCTCATTTATTCGTAATGAAGAACTTCACAAATATACCTAAATTATTTACATCTACAAATTGCAGTTTTGCGTGTCAGAATTTCGAACTTAGTACACAACCTCCATTTCTCTGGAGAATCAGGAAGAATATCGCTACTCAAATGAAAAATGGCATATACCACATAATTGGATTCAAACTCGCGACCATTAATCAACACCTCAAAGTATTAGTCATTCTTTTGAAATTATCTCACTATAATACCATATAAACTAGTATTACCTAATGATGAAGTGGGAAAAACTTAAAAAAAATATTTACTATAAAATTTATTTTAAAAAATTAAGTTAAAAATGAAAATTACAATGAATATTTAATTTTACAAACAAGAACTTAAATCAATACTTATTTCCAAGAATTTATATATAATAAAACATATAATGCAGTATATTTTAAAATGGTTATATTTTAAACAAGTTTTTTTTTAAAAAAAAGTCAATAACACAATAAAAATATT
>CP092092.1:24618255-24708255 GCA_029203775.1 Neoneuromus ignobilis | reverse complement strand
ATATTTTATATGTTTTACATTTTTTTTCTAATATCTGTTTTTTAAAAAACAAACACTAACCACTTATTATTTTTTTGCTGTTATACATTGTAATAATTATATCATTATCTACAGGATATTATAATTTTAAATTATTATAGATCCATATCACAATTTATATTTTTTGGCAAATCCTAACAAAAATCACATAATTGTAATATTTGAAAAAAAATTACTATATAATTATCTTTACAGGAAAAGTTTGTAATATATATATATATAAAAAGTAATTTTTGATAAATAAAACAAGAAAAGTGCAAAAATTAAATACATCTTAAATCAAAAACTTTTGAAATATTCTTGATCATTAAAACTGTACATATGAATGATTTATGTTATGTAAAAAGTTTTTGATAAAAGTTATATTTTCCAATTTTTTATCAAATACCTTACCTCTAAAATTTTTATTACACATAATACTTTATGAAACATATACTATATAAAAAAATAAGGCATTTATAAAATGTTCTCACGACATGTTTATAAATTGCCAACATTTATTTTGAATATATACACACGGTAAGTTGCTTGATGTTCTTATATCACTATATTACAAGGGTTGATTGTCTCATATAAATTCTAACATAATCGATTGCTTATATTGTATTTAAAAGCCATTCTAAATATAATTACGAAAAATATTTTAACCTTATATCCAGTGCCAACATAATTTTAAATCATTTATAATATACTCAGATATAAAACATGACGTCACTTTAATAATTGGTGCAAGTCGAAACTCGAACAGTAAGTATATTAAATCTATTTTTACCGTTGAAACTTTTGTATACATCATATTTTAAAATATATTCCTTTGAAAATAATGTAATAAAAAGTATCATATGACTAAATAATCATTTCTTTCAATCAACTCGACTTTTTATGTGAACAATATAAATTACGTACCTGTATATATGTATGTGTATTATAGATATTTGAAATGAATGAAAATGTTTAAATATTTAACAGTTATTCGTAAAGAGAATAGGAAAGAAGTATAACGATGAATAACAATTTTAAACATAAAAATATTATTCTTTAAATAACTTGAGTTTTCTATCTATATCACATTTATAAACAAAACCAATTATTAAATCAATAACGGTTATATTTCATTGTATTTTTTTAAGAATAAAGTGACCAAACAAACATTCTAGGTTACCTCATTTAAGATATAAATGAAAATTAATACAAATATAGCATATTATACTGGTAAGTTTGTTTTGTACCAATTATAAATTTTACATATGCATCGTAATAATGTTGACACGGTTCATTAAATGCAACAAGGGAAAAATACATCTGTCAAATATTGATTACTGAAGTATAACGTTTCATTCGCAAATAATTTTTTAACATATATTTTCAATACACATCGTTTAATTTATATAAATTGTCCCGCAAATTTCGGTAATGTTAGAAAGTTAAAAGAACACATGTCATACTATAGTTTATGAGTTTATTATAAACATATATTATCATAAACATAATCAAGCTTACCTATATCTAATCACCAATTGTCAATGACATTTATTTAAATTATAGAGTCTTAATTTGTTTAATAAACTCAGTTTCACAAAAGTACATACACAGATATTAAATAATTGTTTATTTTAATTCATAACGATAAGTAAGATAATAAATTTTATATCAAAATTAAATACATTACTATACATACTTTTTATATAAAAAAGTTCGACTTACAGAAAAATTTCACTTATGGAAGTTGGACTTACAAAAGATTCACTGTAATTATTGAAGTCAACAAAAAAGTGTTGTTTAACCTAAATATTTTAATTGTATATTCTTTAATATTAATGCTTTTCAATAAATAAAAGAATTTTATAGTAAAAATAACATATAAAACTGTCGCTCGTAGTAAATATAAGAAAAAGTTTAGAAAATTAACAATTTTAATAAGGTACTTATAAAACCATATTCAAATGTACAGTTATATATACAATTATATTTAATAATTTTTACAAGATTATAAGATGTATTTCAAAATGTTATGCTGAAAATTTTAAAAGAATATAAATATTTTATTTTCATTTATAAAAAATTAAATCAATTTATATATTCACTAGAGATGAAAATATAACATTTCAAAAAAATCATCTGTGCATAAAATTAAAAAACAATGGTCAAAATTTTTCATTAAAAAATAATAACAAATTGTTAAAAAATATAGTTAAGAAAATTAATTATATAATTTATCAAATCAAAATAAATTTAATAATAAATCTTCTCCACGACCAAAAGCTAATAATCGATAAATGAAATACGACGATGATAAGCACTTTTATTTTGAACAAAATTGAATTTACACGATTAAGCAATAGATGTCACTAGTTGAGAGTCACGAACGCTCAGATATCAATTCCGAGAGAGATGATAGTGACAACAATAAAATCGCGCGTGCTTTTTATTACATATGGGACACAGTATAATAAATAACAATATTTTTTTGTATTTTCAATTCATTTCTATGCAGCAATTTTTATATTACATATAAAATATTGAAATTAACTCGCACAATCCTTTTTAAAAATTCAGTTACTTTGAAGTAATACTAACAAATATACAAAAAGAATACATATAACTACAAATATTAATTTCGAATACAATTAGTTTTTCTAAATGTGATTATTTCTACTTCGATTTCTCCTTTCTTTATTTATTTTTATTTATAGAACATACAAAACACTCAAAAATAATAAAATAAATATTTAGTAATTTAAAATATTTCTACACTACATATATATATATATATATATATATATATATATATATATATATATATATATATATATATATATATATATACACTACTCTTTAAATAAAGAAAAAAAAACATCTACACTAAAAGTAAACGTATAAATTTCATTATGTACTAAAATGAAACACTATGTTCGAATAATCCGGTAACGGGAATCAAACCGGAAACATATTATAATTCAATTCACGCAAACGTTCAAAAGAAACATTAACAATAAACATCTGGCTAAGCTGGTAACCAAAGAAAACTATTATATAAACATAAATGTACGTTATTTACAATAAAACCGCCAACATAAAAATATCTGACAGTATAATTAGCAAAATGTCGACAAATACAGGTAACTATGTATATAGATAATATCTAATGTTTTTATAGATATTTTTAAACAGTGGTCTCTTATGAATGGTAAAATTCACATATTCATTATACATATATACACACATACATACATAACACACACACACGTTATAACAAGAACAAGAGTGAAAAATTTAAAATGGAAATGGGTTGATCATTGAGTATAAAGAGAAGACCACCGCCAATTGACAACAAAAATTATTGTTCGGAACTCAGAAATATAAAAAGCTTCAAAAAGAGAAAGAGATAGAACGAAGACAAAACAAACTCGTTGATGTGTAATGAAGGAAAATGGCATTTAATCGTTGAAGTGGAAAATTTTCAGAAAGACCTTCAACTAGCAGTAGATAGAAAGATACTATGATATAAATAAATATATATATATATATATATATATATATATATGTGTGTGTGTGTGTGTGTGTGTGTGTGTGTGTGTGTGTGTGTGTGTGTAAAATTGTCAGAAAAATGATTAAAGATAATGAAATAAAATAAAATTGATTAATTTTTTTGATAAAATTAGTAATACAAGACATACAAAGAAAAGTGACCTTAAGGTATTAAAGGAGTTAAATGATAAAACGGGAACACAGGAATAAAAAAAATGAATAAATATCAGATCGTTCTTTTTAGAAAAAAACAACAACAAAGAAATAAATGAATATCTAAATTATTTCTTATATAGGGTAGTCAAAATGAGATTAAGGGATAGTACAGGACAGTTATCAAGTATACGTATATATGAACCCTTCAGTTTTATTTGGGCCCCCTATATTAAAATATTTTCGTTTTACACATATTCAATGTATATATTTTTTAAATATATAATAAACATTTAAACTAATCAAAATGTTAACATTTACTTATGCACACACCATGATACTATGATTAATATCAAGTAACTAATTGCATCTGATATTCAATTTCTGATATTTTATATCTAAAACGATTGAAGATTTACTATTTTCGTATGGAAAATATGTTATTAAATTGCATGTTGACTAAAACTGTCATTGTCTCGGCAATAAATTGAAACGTGTATGGTTACCTGCCTCCAATTTGTCATCGACCGTTGTCCAAATTCGGGTTGGATGACAAATTATGACGTGATGAGACAGAAGCTGTAGAGTGTACAGTGTATAACCTAATATATGATTATTATTAACTGAAGTTCAATGGTATTTCAGTACGATATTATATAAATGGAACAAATTTCTTAATAAACATTTTAGTTCAGTTGATTGAATTAATCAATTACCAACTTATCCCTTTCTAATACACTATTTCATTATCTGAAATATGTATTTTGCCGAAGGTTCTTCAGTTAATAATATTAGAAACCTCAATTACTTCTAGGTAATAATATCTTATTTCGACGAAGTTTCAACCTGGTATCTGATATCATCAAATTGTAAATATTGTGACCAGAATATTTAACATAATAATTATTTCATCATTTAATTTCACGTTACATCCACAGTTTTATTTTTTAAATATATCAAAGCGTTATAAATTTTAAAATGTTTATGCAACCTCCAGAACATATTATTTATTAAAATAATTTATTTACTAAATTCTGTTCGTTATATTTATAAATAAAATGTAGGCAAATTATACAATTGTCATATATATATATATATATATATATATATATATATATATATATATATATATATATATATATATATATAAATTTGGAGTGCTTAACAAATTATAATAAAATGCTGCTATGTTATATACCAAAAATAAAAAAAAATAAGTTCGAAATTAATAATAAAAGACATTCAACAAATAAAATAAACCAACTTACAGACTACTATACATGTAAAAGAGTTCTTAACCAACCCGCCTATAATCAGCGTGGTAAGTATGACTAAAGTACTAGTGAAGATAACATTCAATGAGGTTTTCACACAGCTGTGGGCTAACAAACTCATATAATGATGCATAAGAATATTGACGAATGAACAATGCAAAAATTGAACATATACTGATTATATTTTTTTTAGGTTATTTAAAATCAATATGCAATACAATGGATAATTAAAAACTAATAAGTACAGGACCAAATTTTAATAACACTATAAAGAAAACAAAACTGAAATTCATATCTGAGTCAATTTATATTTATTTATCAGTAATATATAACCACATTAAAAATTAAACATTTTGAAATGAAAAAATAAAAAAGGCATAATCAAAATTTTAATAAACTAGTGATAAAAAGATTATTGGTATATTTACTAATATAAAAGCTACTACAATCTCGGGTATTAAATATTATTAAATATTTTTATGACAAAATCAACAAATTGAATATCTAAACAATTAAAAAAAATGTATATCACTCATATAAAAAAATAACTTTCTATGTATGTATATATGTATGTATGTATGTGTATGTATGTGTATGTATATATATATATATATATATATATATATATATATATATATCACATACATACATATGTGTGTATTTATTCTTATGATATATGGCAAATTAGCTATTAGATTCACATAAAGTAACTTAGATCCTAACACTATTTTGTATTCATTGTACACCTCATTTATTTTTTTTTAAAAAAAAACATTTAACATAAATTGAGTAACTTTGAATTTATTTACAATTTCAATTTTAACTTAACACTTACAATCAAAATAATTCCTCAATATCCTATTAATATGTTACTTATATATATATATATATATATATATATATATATATATATATATATATATATATATATATATATATATTATAAATCCAAAAATAGCCATTTTGATACAGTTCTATTCACATAAAACACTTCAATTTTTACAAACTACTTGCAATTGTATGTGATATTAATATATAGAGGGGAAGGGAGAGAAATAAGTTTTTTAAATTCAAAAACTATTCTTAAGAAAAATAATATTTTCATGAAAAGGTAATAACTTCACTAAACAGTATATGACAATATCACATTATTTTGTAATATTTTATTATATCAAATTCTAAAACAAAAATCCTTTAACAATACTAAATATAATAACCAAATATACTTAATAAAGAAATCAAGTCGAACTAATGTATAATTGCGGAAATAGTCATTAGTGCAAATAAAATCCAGTAAATACATTCAAAATCAACAATTGAACATTCTTCGAAATAAATAAACTGTTAGAAAAATTCAAAGTGTATCGACAAATAATGTTTATTGTTTCTTAAATTGTATAATTAAACCGTAGATGGTAAGTATTTACTCTTAAAAAAATAGAAAAAAAAAGTAAAAAAATTTTCAATAGAAATCATTCAGTTAAAAATTATATATATATATATATATATATATATATATATATATATATATATATATATATATATAAAATGTATTTTAGTCATTTAATTAAATACATTGGAGGTACATGTTTTTAACATGTTTCTCCTATATGTTTACATGATTCGTTGATAGCATGTTTTCCTAACATGCATTTGTCCATTTCTATGGAAATAAGGATTGGTAGGTAATTAACACTTAGATGGTTTTATCTATTAATGATTAAAAATGAACATATAAATAATTCATTCACTGGATAATTTCCATATAATTATATTAAAACATCTATTAGTGTCTTCGAACTAAAAAACAATAGTTACTTTTTTCCAAACTATTAGTAATTCAATTTACATTTCAACATTTTTTACCAGCTAATTATTTTGTTAATAGTAGAGCACGAACAAATTCATTTATACATTTTATTAAATATTTTTTTCTATACAGAAATGTATATATATATATATATATATATATATATATATATATATATATATATATATATATATATTTAAATGTATACTTGAACTATGAAAAAATAAAGAGAAAAAAAAGTTTCTTAAATTTAAACTTCGAAAAAATTCTTTCAAAATATTTATATATTTTGAATCAGATAAATAAAAATGCAATGACACACATAATGAAATTTAATTATGTATTTTAATTTACTTTTATATATTATTTCAAATGAATAAACTTGTAATTATATAAATGTTTTTATAATATACTTAAGAGGTATTTTTATTCAAATTAAATTAATATTCTATTAACTATTCTCATCTCTCCATAAAAAGTTATTTTTTTATTATTTTTTTGTATAAGAAAAGTTTATTATTAATATGATTATTTTTCAAATAAGTACATCAATAAATAAACATGTAAGAAACAAGTAATTATTTTTTTTATTTTAAAATCTGTTCTAAAAATGTCATGTATGATATAAATATTTATATTATTTTTAATTCAGACCTTTTTGTAAAACAAAAACAAACATTAGCTAAATCACTTAAAAAATGTTAAACTTATAATAAATTTCATAGAATTATGAATATAACTATTAAAATCATTACATAAAATTATTAAAATTGTTGACACAATATATTTATATATTTCCAAAGAAAATATTACTTTAATAAATAATGATTTCTTATTCTATGATTATAATTTGTATTTCAGTTTTCATAATGATATTTAAAAAATACTGCAATAAAAAATGTGCCTACCTCACACATTTCTATCTTTAAAAATACATTGGTATATAAGAATATTGTTATGTATATATTTATTTAATACACATGAGAAATGTTTATGTATACCACAATTGTTCGCCAGCAATGTTCAATAAAAGAGGTACACAATTCAGTTGATATGAATTAAATATAGGCGTCTCATATAAACTTATAGTGCTTGTTGATAATTGGATGCTGTATTTATTTGATACTTGCACTTGTCGTAACATATCTATTTTTCTTTGCGACCGAATTTAATGAGTCAAAGGAATAAATCTGAACGAAATTCTTATCTATAAAAAACAATGGATTGAAATAAATTTCAAACACCAATAAGGTATATAAATGTTTCTATGTTAAACTTTGTTTTTGTAAGCGATAATCAATAATCAATTTTTTATATATTTAAAAAGAAAAATTATAATATTAATTGATATAAAAAATACCCATTTCTGATATTCATTATTTAAGTATATAATATACATAATTTTGATATTGTTGTAGTCACTTATTTTGTTATTAAACACTGTCCAAAAGCGTTACAAAAAAGTGAAATTCTGCTAAGAACATAATCTCTTTGATGAAATGCAGTTTATCTTCTAAAAAAATAATCAATACATTTTGTCAAGAAAACTATTAGCAGAGGTAACAGATGTACTTTTTCTAACATGCAAACAAAGTTTATGTTGTAATCCATTATTTATCACTAAAAACACAGAATGGTGCGGGAAACTATTTGTATTCAATTTATTAATACGTTTAATACTGATGAAAAGCACATAATAATAGTACTAATGCAATAATTTTCCAAGCATATATGTACATATGTGTATACATACACACATATGCATACATAAATAAATAAATAAATATATATATATATATATATATATATATATATATATATGAGAGAGAGAGAGACGGTGTTTTAAGCGTGATAGAACTTTAAATTGAATCCCTATCGAAAGTGTATACACACAAAACATTTTCAAGAAAATTAAAAAATGTTTACTCAAAATAAAATACTTTTATTGGAAATAAAAGTAAACTTTAATGCACGAAGCTATTTGTATCTATTAAATGTTAATTGCTAATATCATTTTTTTTAATCTGCTCTAATTTGATAAATACTTTGAGAATTTTCCTGCTTCAGTCTTACTTTCAAACCACTTTTTCAATTATTCTGTTCAATTGCGTAAAGTTAGTACAATAATGTTAAAAATAGAACGTAAAAGTGTAAAAATCACTGTTAAAAACGAACAGTTAAATTATACAGTAAAGGTAAATCTAATCTTGAAATAGAGAATATTATGAAAGAAAAATCTGCCGTACGATATCTTAGAAAAAATGCTTTTTCGAAAGACATCAAAATAATATCAAATAGTCTAATATGAAATATGTTCCCCTACCAAAAAACAAACAAACAAAAAACACAGATCTTTCTAAGGGATAAGACTGAAGAAGATTTAAGTACTCCAAATAAATATTTCTAATTGTAATAAAATAAAGTTCTGCAAATCAAGTTAAATTTGTTGAAGACACAGTTATTTCGCGAAAATAATAAATAAATAAAATTTATAAACAAAACGAATTGTGCATAAATAATTTATTGAACTTAACAAAAATTTATATAAATAAAAAACGATTTGTTATAAAAACAAATAATATTATCAGACGAAAGTAAATTTAGCATAGGGTGGTTCGAAAATATATGATACAGAACTAGAATCAGAAAAAAATTAAAAACACAATTATACAGATGGGAGATTCTATAATAGTCTTAGATTGACTATATGATCAATAGAGAATAATATAAAATAATATAACACTCAACAGCGATTCTAAAAATATGACTAAAAAAAATACATTCAATTTCTTAAACAACTAAGAATTTTAGATTTTGAAAAACAAGCAAAATTGTGTGTTTATAATATTGTACACATAAAAATTATTTGTTATATATACGAGGGTCGTTTGATAAGTATGGTAAAAAAGTAAAACTAAATTGAAAAATTTAATTTAATTAATTAAATTAAACAATAAATAAATTTACCATACTTATCAAACGACCCTCGTGTATATATATATATATATATATATATATATATAAATGTACACATGTATTTATATATGTGCAATAAAAATCTTGTAACATAATACCACATGTATCATACAGCCATTTCAAAATGCGGAGACTTGATTTTAAGGTACGGATGAGGTTTCTAGGTATCTACACGTGTCTCATGTCTAGGATAAAAAATCTTGAAACATTTATTCATGACACTCAAACAAGTACTACGTGAATACAACTCTGTTCATTCCCGTTCAACAATTCACGCAGAATCGCCTACAAAACAAGATAGAAAGTGATTGTAGGTGACAGTAATTGAATCGTTATTACTAAATTCACCTGTATTTATAAAACAAGATTTTCTTCTATCTTGTAATCGTCATTGGTTGGCCTACATCTTCCTATTTTTCTTATTATTAAATATTTCAAATGGCACAGTGAGTGATATTAAAACAGGTGGCGACGTTTCAACTCATTCGATTACGATAACAAAGATCTGATCGATTACAGATCTGCAGACTAAATGTTTGAAATAATTTATAAAACTAAAATATACATAGGTACAGTAGTTAAAACTGTCCCATAAAATATTGTACCATGAATTATTATTACAATGTACAACGTTTAAAATAAAATAAATTTCTACCATAAACTGTCATAGTAAAACAAATTACTTAAAAAAAAGATGTATAAATAGTTAAATATATTACATACAAAAATAGATAGTAAAGAGATTTTAAAATTGCAAAATTTTCAAATGAGAATTGAAACACTATCGAAGTAAAATTTCTACTCTTCGTATGCACATACATTCACAATAATAAAGAACATATTTCGTAAAAAAATACATGTCTTAGTTCATAACTTCAAAACATAACTATATAACTAACAAATAAGAAATATTAGTATGTTTGCAGATCCAGTTCGAAATATTACACTTTTTCATGATTAGTAATAATGTTTCTATTATATACATAACAAAGTTTGGATACGTTATCAGCTTTTGTAATAAAATCATCGGGACACACACAAGTATGTCTTTAACGATAAGAATGTATCGAGGGGCCCAAATGAAATTAGAGGATAATAAAGAATAGTAAATGATAGTAAAAATATATGTCGAAATCCTTCAGTTTCATTTGGGCCACTCTATAGTATCAGCTGACAAACCGTCAAATCCCTATTAAATGTTAATTAGTTATTGGTAACGCTATGTTAAATAATTTGACCAATTAGAGATATAAAGAGCTAATCAACTAGTTTAAAGATTCAATAATCTATATATTCTTCTTCAAACGTAGTCTTTGAAGAAGAATATAAATATTAAGTACTTACTTTATTTTCAATAATCGATTGTCAAAAATTACCACTAGATATCGAAGATTTAAAAATAAATTTAATAAAAAATATTACTGCAAAAATTTTAAATCATGTTTATGACATAAAAATAGATAGCAAGACGAAGCCACGTGTAGTTCTAAATAGATTTGTCAATGTAATCCTGTCAAAACTGAATTTTAATTTTTCCTGTACTACTTTTGATATTTTTTAAATAACACACATTACAACACAACATGTTAATTAACTAATTCTAATTTTTAAAATATGTATTGAAAATAAGAATGCATATGTAACAAATGTTCCTATTATGTATGTTTCCTTAATCTGTCATATAACATTTCTGTTTAGTGAAACACAAACGTAAAAATTATTTTTTTCTCATATTGAATAAATTACATCGATTTAATCCTTCTGGCGTTGTAGCAATATTCCCTCGATTTCATTTATAACAGAATCAGTTTTTTGAATAGAATCTATTATTTTAACTATAACTGAAACATTCAATTGATTTACTTATCAAATCGATAACGTTCAGAAAGTTTTTGCCACGAAAATCGATGTTATAAAATATATGATTTTGAATTATTCTTTACAGGAAAAAATATTATCTAACAAATCGACATACGTCGCCATTTTCAACAACTGATTTTGCACGTACACCACATACCCCTTATATATTAAAAAAATATTTAAAAAAAAATATTTTAAAAAAAATATTCTCATAACAAAAAAAAATTATTTTATTAATGTTATGATTATATTTACTTTTATATACTTTAGCATAAGAAAAGTTTTTAAAATACAAATAGTTATTTAATATCTACCTACAAAAATTAGCAAAGAAACAACATTTTTTTTTGTTTAAAAACACACATTAACTCTTCTAAACATTAAATAAGGTTCAATACTTATTTCCAAAGAATACTTAACAAATTGAAGAGTAAAACATATTCCATATTTTGAAATGGAACCAATAAAAATTATATTATAAATTAATTTTAAATGCATCTTTTGAAAATAATAGTATATGTTATAAACTTTTAATTTACGACCTTGTCAAAGGTTGAAGAATAAACCACTAAACCACATTTGTTCTACATTATCGATATTATACTATTATAATATATATATATGATATTTCAATAATTTTCCATATAAAATAGATATTTTAATATATATATATATATATATATATATATATATATATATATATATATATATATACTTTTAAATACAATATATATTTACTTTTCGGACATATACACATATATATATATATATATATATATATATATATATATATATATATATATAAATAAAAGTATATATGTATGTACATACATATGAAATGTATATAGTAATCATAATTTGATTATTTTTGAACATAACCATACATATGTGCAATTAATATACAGCACGTGAGAATGGAAATCAATACAAATTAAATTCCATAACGCACATTTTTCACCCATACAATTCATAAATTATAAGATAATCCACCTGTACATCTGAAAACATGATGTAATATAAACTAAAATACTGCCAACAAATAAAATCACATGCACAAAAATAATCATTCTCTAAACAATATACAAAACTATAATCAGACAATAAAACTGAAAAAAGAAACTATATAAATAATACAATGTTTAGTATGTAATTTGGAAATCATGCTATGAAAGAATAATATTGATTTTAGCCCGAGTTCATAATCGGATTCGGCGATTTTAAATGAAATTCTAAAATAAAAATTAATTTATGGCGAATGATTAACATGTGCATTTCAAATACTTGGGTGTATAGAAGTGACAATGCACGACTATTCGAACTAATTAGCAAAAGCAGGTAATTATTGCAAGATGTAGACTACGCCAACTACTCAAACAGTCGATGTGCGTAATAACAAAAAAAAAGAAAAGAAAAACGACATTCGTCAACAATTATCTGTAGTTACTGAATGTATTAAATAAATAAATAAGAGCAAATTTCCGTGCAATACTAATAGAAATGAAAATAAAATGTAACATCGCGATTAAACTAATCAGTATATATTAAAAAATTAAAATGGAACATACAAAAGATAAAGAAACGGTAAAAGAAAACAATAACAAGACAGAACCGTTCTTGTTTGTTTCAATAGCATTAAAAACGTGCTAACTAGTACATCTACTATGGCGATCATGCAGAGGCGATTATGGTCGGGCATACTATAAACGTGTGTTATTGTAAATGTAGGTGAAGCGAAAATTTGATTAGAAATATTGCACTAACCAATTGTCTGGTGAGTTGACGTTTTGTCGGACTTTGTGATGAAGGATCGGACATCGTGTTTTGTTGACAGGGCACGTTGTTCGTCGATGACGAACCGGTCCGCGATCTATTTTATTTTTACGTAAAACACACAAAATACAACACAGTCAATGCACAACGTCTAACCACGATGCTAGCTACTGAACGAATGACGCGTCCGGCTGAAATACCAAAATTAGCATGGCGCAGTGTTCTCAACTAAATATTTATATCATGTCCGACGATTCAAATATCGATCTTGAGTGCATATCTACCTGAAACCCATATTTAAAATATTTTCAATTTATTATTTTATACTACACAATACTTAAAAGCAATATAAATTAATACATACAACCAATAAACAATAAACGTATTTATGTATAACACTATAATATAAATATGGCGACGTCGTCACGTGCTGCATTCTTTCAAATAAAGATATAACTTAAATATACATCAAACATTAATGTCGATAATATAGAACACGTCTACACGAAAGTTCGGATTTTCGATTCAAAAAGAGGAGGGTGAACGAATCAGCAGGATGAACTTTTAAATGCAAAGTAGAGGTAGTTTGTTGATTACAGGTGAGGTGTATGACCACAATGAAGATCAGTCTGTAGGTGCAGGTGGTACAGTGCAGGTGAATAAAATAAAATTTGTGTGATAAGACGTTTACATTTACTGTGATCAATGTAAGTGTTTTATTATGAGCATACATTTTACTGATTTGAATTATTTTAAATGTTTACAGTATGTTTGTGATCTAAGTTTCGTATGTGATATTCATCGTTACAAATTATTTTCTAATTTATATTAATTTGCGAACAGAACAAATCATATTTGTTAACAGTATCAAGACGGGTTTTCAACAATTTATAACATAGACAATGAGTTTTTATATCTTAAAATTACTAGACATACTATTTCGAAATATTTATTAGAAAGTCTTCAATGTAAGAATTGTACTTCTTCGTTTATATTTTACAATCAACTTAAAAAAAGTATTCAAATTATTGCTATCTTCATTTATTATATATTTAAAGACACATCTATATAGATCAAAACTGATTTATTAAATTATATTCGTTACAGATGGCATCAAAAACTTCAAATATACTTAAAATATTTCAATATTTTAAATAACCAAAAATGGTGTAATAATTAAAAATATGCAAAAAATGAATTAATTAAAATATAATTGTATTTAAATAATTATAAAGTACCTACATACTAATTGCTGGTTTTTAATAAATATATCCACTTCAGTATTTATATCAATTCCAGCTATAAAATTTAATTCTAAGGGACATAAATTCATTTAATATTTATAATCGTAAATATCTCTAAAACAAATTAAAACACTAAAATATTAGTTAAAAATTTATTTTTGATTTGGAATTCTTTTCAATTACAAAAATATATTAATAATAATTATACTTATATATATATATATATATATATATATATATATATATATATATATACATGTAATTTACATAAATAAGTTTTCTTTCTCCATTATTTATTAACACATACTTGAATAATTATAAGCGATAAAAACAATACTCTTTTAACTGAAGTGTATTCATCAATGATATCAATAAACTAACGATTGAAGTTTGAAAAAATGTTTATAATGAAATCAATAGATTATTATTTCAAAACAAAGACACTTTAATGAAATAATTATTCTTTTTTAAAATTAGTATTTTTTTTATAAAGTGTGTTTTAGTATAAAAGCATGTTTTAGATTACACTATTTTAATTCTTTTCGAAAATGTTTTAAAAACAGTACTTGTTTTATATTTTTTAGAGTTGACTAATATTTAAAAAAAATCATACTATTCAAATAACCGATATAATGCTGACTAGAATACATGTAAATAGTTTCTTTACAAACTATAAGTAAATGTGCCAATAACATGAAGTGTTCTTAAAACATACATATAATCTTAGTCACATGTTATTATAACCAGGTTATATTTATTAACATTTTTCTACTGATTTTTTTGCAATTAATTCATATGTATATATATATATATATAAATGCTATCTTAAGACGTTGAAGAATTAGCAGCGGTGTAATATGAAATAAAAAAAATAATTTTGCACAAAGTGATTTAGTACACGCATTTTCATTAGAATTTTGTAATTATTATTTTAAAAAGTATTTATATAGTATTTTTATTATTTTCTCTTTAGATACTTTATACTACAAAAATATTAAAATAGTTAAAGAATATGGACTTGAACTATTATATCATATTTACACATTCTTTCTTATTAGTATTAGATTGAATCCCTAATTCTAAAGAGGATCCTATCAAACTTAAATACATTTAGTAGGCATAACATACTAGACTATTAATTTTTCTAAGTAACTAATATATTATTGAGGCATTTCCGTTCATTCAATAATTGTAATCTAATTCAATTTCTTCACAATTCTTTTATTGGCACTTGTTGATTATTAAGAGCGTCAATTAATTGTGTGATACAAAGATATTGTTCTCAAAGGTAACATAAAATGAAACTGTATTGAGATTTTATTACATCTATTTGGATTCATTGTAAGAATATATATTACTTGTTTTGTTCCTTATGTAAATATTTTTTTTATGTATATTATACAGAAAATACATTTTAATATGTAAATAATGTATTTGAAGTTATTTAAACCTTTATAACAATTTTTTTATTAAATTAATTATAATTATTTTTTTCACAAATTATTTATATCCTGTATAATTTTTATTTATATACAAATATGTATAAAAATTAAATTAATTTAAAAATTTGAGAAAATTATTTTAGTTTATTGAAGGTTTGAAATAAAATTTAAAAAATATATTCAATTTATCTCTACCATGGAACTATTATATAAATATACATAATTTTTATTAAAGCTTATAGTAGTATGTATTTTGTAAGGAAAATCATCAAAAAGATAAGTACAAAAATGAAAGGAAATGTTGAATTACTACTAATTATTGGAATATTTCAATAACATGTTAAATACAAATAATATGTATACAAATCAGAATATTAATATAATAAATACAAGAAAGCTGCTTGTTTCGTTTTACATAACTAATATAATCTTGAAAGTGAAATTCCAAATAAATGGGGATTGATTAGTTCAATGAAAAATATGTTCAAAAACTGACTTTTTCTTTTTAATTATCTAATGGTCGATTAATTATTATATTTTTAACGGACGATAATGATTATAAGATTAATAATTAAAGCTGTAAATAAGATAAGTTAAACATAAGTAAATTAAATTAAAGCTGTAAATAAAGGAAAAATTATAAATAAATATTTTATTATTAATAAATAGGTGATAATATGAAATAAAATAAAAAATTCTGTACTCTGAACCTATTTTCTTCTTTTGTATTTGTTTTCAAGAGACTGAAATACAAACTATGCGATTAAAGATATATATATATATATATATATATATATATATATATATATATATATATATATATATAATTCTGAAAACAATCTTTGACGCTAGACTGATTTATATTAATAAATGTATTTTTATTACTAAATAATTTTCCTACGACTATATATTAAAAATATAACTTTTCATATGTGGTTATTAAATACATTTTAAAAACATATTACAATAGATAATAAATTCACATATTCTATTCACTACCATAGCACATGTATAATTTTTCATATAATTAAACATTTTTATATAAAAAAATTATATATTTCACATGCAAAAAATTAAAAAATATATAAAAATAATTTTAGAAAAAAGAATACATATAATGTGTGATAATGTGATAAATAAAAAACATTATAAAAAAGATAAAAGAAACATTAAATAAAAAATATGGTTCATAATGTCAAAAACGTTATTAATTTAGTCAGTGTACTGTAATAAATTCACTTTAAATCAAATTTTATGGTAAAAAGACTCTTGCTTTCTCTTACAGTTAAAAATTTGTTATATATATATTTTATCAAACTATAAAACAATTTTATTAATAAAATAGTTTAATTAATATTAACTGATTTGATAATATTGTGTCATATATATATATATATATATATATATATATATATATATATATATATATATATATATATATGCACATATATTTTGGGGCAATGGCAAATTCACTTTAACACAGATTAATTTAATTTAAATGCCCAGAATTTTACAAAAGTGTTCAATAGTCACCTATTATTATTTTACTTGCTGGTACACATTTCAATAACCATGATATTATCGTCAATACGCTGTATTATAGCATCAATATTTTATACTAAAACAAATTGATAAAGATAGAATGATCGTTAAAATACCCCTCAATAAAAAAACATATAATAAGTGACTAACGAATATTTTTTAAAAAGTTGTGACACTAGACTGAGTTATAGATAAAACATTAGATCAATATATATTTTAAAATAGCATTTGAATTTATTTATAAAAAATAAATATTTTAAACATTGAATATGATTATGATTGAAAATAAACGTATAATTAAATTTTATTTATTTTGATAGCAATTACTTCAAAAAACAACTATGTCTATTAATTCGGATAATGAATTCGATGATACTCATTTTTAGTCAACTTCGAGAATGCTTAACTTTCAAATAATTAAACTTTAATACTACAATAGTTTAAAATATATTCCATTACACAAAATTATATTGTTCATAATTATTTTATTTAGATATTTTTATTTTTCAACATTTACTAAAAATTCATACTATTCGAAGTTGTATGGATAATTAGTTCCACCTCGACAAAATTTTTGTAAACATTAAATGTGATTTAATATTATTATTTAATTTGCACTAAATTCAAATTTGCATTAATCACAACTTAGCTGTGTTCAATATATCTAAATCCATTAACTGTTCCTTTACCAAATGTAATGTTAATATTATGAATTACCTAAAATTCATTATTATTTAAATTGTATTCATACAAAAAAAATACTCAATTTGTTTCGAAAAGATCATACTGCAAACACCAATCAAAAATGAACAACGAAATAGGTAATTAAAATTCAATTTTGATAACTATTGTGATAATTATTGATCCTGTAAATCTTCCGAACAAAAATGATTGAAGTTTAATTCACAAAAACATTACAACAGAGTGACGACATGTTGAAAAATTAAGCAAAAATTAAAAATTTAATATCGTAGAACACAATAATTGTTAATTATAATTTCATTTAAATTAAAATGTATATTTTTTCTATCAGTTTAGTATGAATTAAAATGTTTTTTTTATAATTAACAATAATTTATTATTTGCAATTAAAGAATGAATGATTGAAATGGTGATTTATATTGTAAATTTTAATTTTTAAATAAAAAATACATATTAATTAATTCATTTTAATGAAAATTATTAAAGTTATAATCACTTGAATATGAATTCTTTCTATTACACTATATATTATTACTAGTAAAACTATTTTTAAGAATTTTCTTTTAATAAGTTTTAAAACACTCTGTTTATTGTATTTTCGTGAAAGATAAAAAAAATACTCATTTATAATTAAAAAACACTCATAAAAATTCTAAACGTTATATTTTATACAACTAAAATATTTTTACGAAGCGTTTTATCAAAGTAGTACTAAAAAATGAAGTCTGACAAATGTATTTATATCCGGCTCTTGAAACTACATTTACTTCACAAGTTCTTTAATTAAGTCTTTTAGGTGTTTACATTAGTAAAAATAATAAATGATTCAAAATAACTGTTTTATATTATACGAATTCTTATTACGAGTCGAAATTCATATTCTGTTTATAAAAACGTATCCTTGTTTATAACCATCTCCACAAATCTAATTACATATCGCAAAAATAACACTTTGTGTCAAATTTAATTGTTCGAGATAGTAAAAAATGTCTATACACAGATACATACATTTCAAATTGGTCACAGTTTTAGATCTGATACAATAACATATATTTAAATACAAAAACAGTATACACAAATAATGATTAAACGTGCGTGAGAGTATTTCCTTTTTTTTCATTTGATTGACGGTTGAGAATTTCGTTACTATTGAGTATAGGCAATTTTTTTCTTGAAGTGATTCATTCCAGTTTAATCTGGTTATCTAATGTAGTCGAAGAACTAAGGTGAACACTGTCATCGTTTGCAAATAAATGATTTATATTCTTTTTTTAAATATCACGGTTGTTAATTATTCTATATCTATCATACATTTCATGTAGATTATATACTTTTTTTTTCTTTATTAATCCTTATTTGCGATAGACTAGTGGCCATGTTTTACGTATAATAATATACATAGAATGTCGCGTAATTTTACTTCCAGATAATTATATATTTATATATATTTGTTTTCATTATTGATTGAACTGAACCTAAATTACACTCACATAAATGTGAAAATACATACATATAGTAATTATATATATATATATATATATATATATATATATATATATATATATATATATAAATGTCAAGTATATAATAATAATAAAAATAATACATTTATTTATGACAGAAAATTATAGTCAGATTCTATTAAATAACAAAACTTTTTTTTAATTATTTCCCTTTTATAATTTTAATTAAAACTTAGTTTAAACGTTCTAGTATTTTTTTCAATAGATTTCACATTCTATTCAAATTTTTCAGTGATTCATTTTTGACTTTGTATATTTTTTAATTTATAGACAATTATTTATGTTCCCATCAATTTTCTTTCTTCTAAAAATATTTTATGTATAGTTTTAATTTTTCTTTGCTAATATGCTAAAAACTTTGTACTAAAAATGAATCATTTCAACACTACAAGATTTTATTAAAGTATTTAATAATCACTTACTCTTCACTTTATTTGCTAATATGCATTTTGATGGTCATTTTTCATCGACAATGACACTGTCATCATCAAAAAGTTGCACTATTAATCTGCATTATAAAAAATATGTTATAATGCAGAATTCTGATGATAATAGTATGACCATCGAAATGTGTATCAACAATTAAAGTGAATAACAGATAATTATTGAACACATAAAATCTTACGAAATTAATGTGTAATTCATTTATGTTAAAATACCTCATACCTCATTGTTATTTATTTTTCACAATAAGTGTTCATTGTATTTATTTAAAACAAATAGTTGATTTTAATATTCCGAATAATCCAATTTGCATTAGAAAAATCATAGATAAAATAAAATTTAATCAGTTTTTCATTATCTAACAAATATTTTATTTTTTTTGTAAAATTTTTAAAGATACTATTACTTGTTAATATAAAAATTTAAATTGGCATATTTGTATATATTTGTCTATATGTATTCATTTTAATGTTTGGTTTATATATATATACAACTATGTAATTTGTATATTTACACAATTATTTAATTCTATTGTTACAAAGAAGAGTAAAAAACATGCAAAAAGAAAAGTTAAAACAGCACAATTTATGTCTACTAAAATCGCAGTTTAATTTAAAGCTCTGTATATTTAATTTAAGAGCTGACATAATATTTATCGTGTAAAATAACATTGCATGCGGTTTTCAAAATACACAATGATTAATCTGTAAAAGTTTAACGCTTTGAAGTATTCTTTAGAAATAACAAGAAAAATAATACAAAACACTGTTCTCTCAATTTACGAGATTATTTCAGTACATCTTCTTTATGGCGGAAATAAAACATATCATTGTAAATGTCGTGAATGAATTGTTTTAAACCATGAAAGAATTCTTTATGATCTTCAGATAGCTTTGACATTATTTCATCAGTGGTATGATTGCATTTTTATTCCGAAAGATAATTACAAGTATAGAGTATTTTTATTTATAAAAAATATATATAATCGATTACGTACTTTTCACACATATATATGTATATATATAATAGTGGAATAATAAAAAATAATGGCAACAATAATAAATCCAAGGATTCAAGCGAAATTTCAATATCGTGCGAGTCTCGCATTAAATTACCAATAAAATAATAAAAATGAAGTGAACAATGGAATTAGCAATAAATACATAGTTTAAATCAAGGTCGAACTTAATAATATAGTAGTATATTGTCACAAATAATTAAACGTCATAATATATATTTATATATTTTAAATGATGTATTTTAATAGAAAATGACACAAAACATACAACGAAATAACGAATTCGAGTCTTTTAAAATAAATGACAATGGTTTATTGTACATAGATATTTGTATATTAATATTTCTTTTACGGTTTGTAATTTATAAATAATTTTATATCACAACCTAACCATCAAACAGAGTGATAGTATGTTCGTGTACTTTTTTGTTCAAGTGTTTGATAAATGAATGTAACTTATCAATAAAAAAGGTTGACAGTGTGAAATTTATGAAGAGACATTAACCTGGGTAGGTTAAAGTCTTCAATGTGTTATGGCATATTTGTGTTCAAATTAAAGATTAAAGACAAAAAAAAAATTTCATTATTAATGCTACGGTTATTATAAATTTATTCTTTGACAAAAAAGGAAAATATTTTTCTGTGACAATATTTAATAATTTATATACACATACACACAAATGTACAGGAGTATGTCGTATTTGGATATATATATATATATATATATATATATATATATATATATATATATATATATACACGAATAATATAATTAGACATAGTAAGTTAAAAATTGATCTTATAATGAACAAAAAAAGAACAAAAATAATATGCAATGAATTTGTAGATTAGAGCAAAATAGTATTAAGAAAAATGGAAACAGAAAATATTAAAATATATGTATATCATACAGTTCAATAAAACAAGGGCATTGTTTACAGATAAAATGAATAAAAAAATAAAAATTGAATGGTGTCAATAAGGAAAAAAAATATTATGAATCCGATTATTCCTTTTAGTTTAAAAAACAATAATTTTCGATTAATAAATCCTTCATGTTCTCACTTATGTTAATTAAATATGGATATTAAACATCAAAACAATTCAGTGACTCCCAAGAAAACCAAAAAAATGTATATTAAGAATGACAGTAAAGATAAAGCGAGAAACGAGTGAATCAAGAAAAAAAATTTGAGGATGTTATAACCAGAATAGAAAGTTTAAAATGGAAATAGGTCAGTTATAGAGTAAGAAAAAGCGATCATAGATAAATGGGGAAATTATTGAATAGTTATCCAGAGATATAAAAAGATTTAGAAGATCATGAATATATGGGATCGAGACGTGAGAAAATTCGACAGCATAGAATAGACGAGAAATTCAGTGAATTGCTAGAAGCGAAAAGTTTTGATTAAAGCCTTCAACCAGCTGTAGAATAAAATAGATTGCTGCTGTTGTTTTTAATATATATATATATATATATATATATATATATATATATATATATATATGTATGTATACAAATGTTTTTCATTTAAACCTCCTAAAAATATTGAATCATACCAATTAATAATATTAATGATAATACAATATTGATCAATATTATTTTTTAATGAAATTTATGTTTTATTAAAATAGTACCTAGAACTTCAATATAACTGATTTGAATTTCATGTTTATGTAAGAGATATTTATTCATAAATTTATAATATTGCTTTATAACATTTTAAAGTAAACTAAAGTTGTATACCAAATTAATATATTTTGGAAAAATACAACTAGAAACAAATTAATAATTTAGATACGATATAGAAAAATGAGCAACAAATAATCTGATTAGATTCATATAATAAATATAAACAAAATACATTACAATATATTAAATTAAAGTATATAAGAATATAAAATCATATTTTTAAAAATTTAATTTTAAAATATTCGTAAAATTTATATATTTATTTAATATTATTTTAAATTTCAAAATCGAAATTAAATTATTTAAATAATTTATAATTTTATATATATATATATATATATATATATATATATATATAAATAAATAATATTTTTTCCAATATAGTTACAACTGTTTTATGTAATATTCAGTTTTAATAAAAAATAGATTGTACTATCTGAGTGTGATATATGATTTTATAAAATTTTACATATTTAAAGATAACATATTTTTGAGTGAGATTAAAAGATTAAAAAAACCCAAAACACACACACACGCATATATATATATATATATATATATATATATATATATATATATACGAGGTGTGATCAAAAAATAAGGTGAATTTTTATTTTTTTCAAAGAATATTCATTTATTCATCAATTTTTATTTTGTCCCCTTCAAAGTAATCCCCCTCGGATATAATGCACTTGTGCCAACGCTTTTTCCAATCCTCAAAGCATTTCAAAAAATCATTTTTTGTGATCTTGTTCAGCTCCTCTTTCGATGCCGTCTTTATTTCCTCAATCGTTACAAAACGCCGTCCTTTCATGAGCCTCTTCAGTTTCGGGAACAAGAAGAAGTCACAGGGGGCCAGATCTGGGGAATACGGTGCCTGCGGCATCATTAGTGTGTTGGTTTTAGCCAAAAATTCGCGCACAAGCAACGATGTGTGAGCAGGGGCGTTATCATGGTGCAAAAGCCAATTTTTGTTCTTCCACAAATTCGGACGTTTCTGGCGGATTGCTTCGCGCAAATTGCACATAACTTGCAGGTAATATTCCTTATTTACTATTCTACCCTGTGGCAAGAACTCATGATGCACCACGCCCCTGCAATCAAAGAAAACTGTAAGCAAAACCTTCACATTTGATCGAACTTGGCGTGCTTTTTTTGGTCTTGGTGATCCGGAATGCCTCCACTGGGACGATTGAGTCTTAGTTTCGACGTCATAACCGTATACCCATGTTTCGTCACCTGTTATGACCCTGTCGAGTAAATCTGGGTCGTCGTTGACGTCATTCAATAACTCTTGGGCGATGCTCATGCGACGGTTCTTTTGGTCGAAATTGAGCAATTTCGGAACAAACTTCGCTGACACACGTCTCATGTCTAAAACACCCGTTAAAATTGATTGGCACGAGCCAAACGAGATGCCAATATCATCAGCAATTTCTCTAATGGTAATTCGACGATTCCCCAACACTATTTTCTTCACTTCTTCAACGTTCTCATCAGTTGTTGACATGCTGGGGCGTCCAGAACGAGGTTCGTCGTTGGTGTCTTCTCGGCCTTCTTGGAAGAGTTTATACCACTTGTAAACATTTTTTTGGCTTAAAGTAGACTCATCGTATGCCACTTTCAACATTTCAAGTGTTTTGGAGCACTTGATTCCATTTTTCACACAAAATTTAATGCAAACTCTTTGATCCATGATTTTCGACAGCGGAAAATCGTGGAGCCTGCAAAACACTTCTAACAAATCGAAGATCGAACGGATGTAGCCCGCTAAATTTCAAAATTCACCTTACTTTTTGATCACACCTCGTATATATAAGTGTTTGTGTATGTTTATATCTGAAGGGTCAAAAATAATTAAGGTAATGTTGATAATTTTTTTGAGATTTCAGGCCATTATTTGTATAGACATCAATTTTCAATAAAAAAATATTAAAAATTCACAAACTAGATTTTCACATTATTTCATAAAAAGAATATTGTTCGTTCATTTATGAATACTTATACTTTTAAGAAAATGAAAATAATTGTAAAATAACCACACGTGTACATGTGCAATAAGTAATAAGAACATAATTTATTGAGATATTTTTTATGATAAAAAATATTCTTTATATATTTCAAATATAATTTCATTCACATTAAATAATAACACTGGTTAAAGATACTAATAAAACAAATATTAAACATCAAATTGTTTTATTATACTTATATTCACTACTTCTATATATAACCATTAACTATATTCTTTTTTTGAAAAATAAAATAAACTGATTAAATCCTGTTTCGTACAGGTTTATCGAGTTGTCCTGTACTACATATAACAAGATAGCCACGGTCTGTTTCTGGTGACCGTAAGACGATAGAAAGTTGTATTTTCCTGGTACTCTTACTGTAACGTTAATTAAAAAAAAGAGATTCTTGTTGCACATAAAATTTATCCGCGGACAAAGTTATAAGTAAAGATTAAAAAGACATTGTAAGACACAAATCATGTGTAGTATTTTATTTTGTAATATCAACAGCTGTTATTGGAGATTGAATCTGGTGGGAAGTCCGTTTACGTTGGCGAAATTGTATATTATTTTAAGTAATACTTGTTTCCAAATATGTAATTAATCTTTGTTGTTATCTAAATTGTAGGCTTTGTTCTAATTCATCAACCAGGTCAAATTGAATATACATATAATCAATTAAAATCAAAATTAAATTATATATATATATATATATATATATATATAAATAATGTTTTATTAAGTAAAATACAATAATATTCATTACACATCTTTGATCTGTTTAAAAATATAAACTCTTCTTTATCTAAACATTTATACTATTGTTTCTTTGTTGTTCGCCATTAAGCCACTATTTTTTACTTCTTCAATATCAATTTCTATTCCAAAATAATTATTAAGTAGATAGTTAATTTTTAACATTATTTTTATAAATTTATATATAGTTTTATATTGCGTAAAGTTCTTTTAATAATTGAAATATCGAAATAAACCAAAAGTTCGTTCGAATATTTATATAATTAAATCAAAAGTCAAACTCACAAGTAAAAGAATAAAATATAACTTATATATATTCTCCATTGTTGTATGTATATGTTGTTGTATGTATGTATTTTATTATGTATTCTCCATTGTTTATAACTATTATCTATTTTTTGGGCATCTTTGTCATTCTATCGATGTACAATTCTGTCGTTTTTTTTGTTGAAAAAATCTCAAAATGGTTTTTGATAAATTTAAATAAGTGAAATTTTTGAACTTGTAAACAATTTTAAAGTGACTAGAATAAATGATTACTCGAAAGAACAATATTTAGTGAATATGGTGAAGACATCTAACTCAACTGTAACAATTTTTGTCGAGTGGTTAAAAATACATATAGTCTCACATTAACATGTTGAAACATAGAAACATTTGTTTTATTGATTAGTAACAGCTCATACAAAAGACTTTCTTCTAATCCTCGCCAAGCACAGACCTAACGTTTTTTTTACATATAAACCTATTTTCAATTGAAATGACAAAAACTCACCTCAATTTTTTTGGAATCTTTTTCATTTGATATTATTATAAATTATCAATTTTATTCCCTCCACTCCCTCAATACACACTAATCACTTCAAAAACTGATCATTTTCGTTGCGTTTAAGAAGAGTCTCAAGTTTTTTTATTTATTTGATATTGCATTTACAAATTATTTCAATTCATATATCCTCATTTTTCCAAATATTTTACAACCAACGTTTAAGGTATATTAAGTAATATTAACAATGTTGCTTATGGTATTGCGTTGGTTATTTTCAATTAATATGTCAGCTTAGCTACTATTAATCAAAGAGAACTTTTTGATTATATAGTATCTTCCAGAAAAATCTCCTGCTTGTATAATTTGGGAAATTACTGAAAATCAAAGGAAAAGAATATCATTGTTTAAAAATAAACGATTTTTTACTTTAGCCTTATATAAAAAAGTAATAAAACAGATTTCTTTAAAAAATGAAATAATATTGAATAATCGCATAATATTGAATAAAATAATTGTTAAATAATAGACAAACTTAAAGGAATTTATTTTAAAATAAATTTTAATAGATAATTTCATTTTAAGTATTTATAATTCGTATTTAAAAATAAAGCAAATTTCATATTTTAACAGATAATGTATAAAAAATAAAATAGCACACAATAAAAAAGTATAAAATTTGTAAATATTTAATATAAAGCAAGGATGGTGTGTAAAAAAACTCCATTCACTCTGAACGCAAATGCGCATAACCTATTTTCTATGTTTAATAAATATGGTTTGATTGATTGTAATAATAAACCACATTTTTTATACTGTACATAAATAATTTCTATACATTTATTATATTTTTATGTTTAAAACTTATTATTAAAAAAATCTATGTAAAACATTGTATAACATTATAAAAACGCATTAAAAAAATATTATTTACACGAACAATACAATTTTAATTTTCACCATCGTCTAAATTCTCTAGCCACCAATCTAAATACTTTTTTAAATACTTATCAGTCGGTTTCACTGTCGTATCACCAAGAATGAACATTCTGTATGCATCGTCTCCATATTTTCCTATACCGCGTAAATCCTTCGCATTTATCCACGGATTTCTTATATAATCGACACTCATTTTCCATATCAGTTCCGATCGTTTCTTCAATCCAAGGTTTATAAAATAATGTTCGAAATCGTGAGATTCTTTAGCGATTACAGATTCCGGATCTGGATTTTCCTCGAGGAATTGATCGATGATCGGTTTTGCTTTTTTACCAGACGTTTTTGTTAGAAAAATCGTTGCGACCAGCAACGCCCATGGATTCTTAGTATATTCCTCTTCGATCAAACCGAACGGAGAGATAGGCGGTGTGAATTTTTTAACTTCTTTCTTTTGAGAAAATGTAAATTTACTTTTAATTGGCGATTGTGTATTCGTAGATTGTGATTTTTGTAAATTTATATCTTTTTCAAAACTCTCTTTATAAGATAATGGTTCTTGTAACGATGACGTAAATTCTGATTGTGATAAAGGATGATTTATTTCAGAACTATTTGTAGAATCTTTCGAATCTTCAATAAAATTAGAATACAATTCAGAAGATAACGATTTTTCGAAATTTGAAAACTCCAAGTTGCTTATTGAGATTTCTTGATTTTCATTTATAAAATCAATTTCTTTTACACATAACGAATCTAATGGAATATTTATCTGTTTTTCACTTAAATTTGAATGTAAATATTTTTCTTTGAAATTTTTCTCTGCGAATGAATATTTTTCATCACTACTTCCTGATTTATTACAAACAGATTGCAGGGATATATCTTCTTTATTTTCCCATATATTATCTTTTTTAATATCACCAATTTGAATAACATCTTTATTTTGCATCATTTCCATAGAAAATGTATTTATTTTTTCTGTACTATCTGCATCTTGTAATAAAAAGGTTTTTGCACTCTTAGAATGACATTTATCGATTATCAATTTTGATTTATTCGCTTGAAAAGAAAACTGTGATAAAATATTTTTCCTAGAATTATCTACATAAGAAACAATATTATGTACAGATTTATCTTTTAATTGTTCTTTAGACATTTTTATTTGTTTCTTATTACAAATGTTCGGTTTACATCGGTTCAATTTTTCTCTCCTATTATTAAAATATTTAGATACTGATTGATTTTTAACATCTTCTAAATTGACTTTTTTATCTAAATTATCATATTGTGAACACGTGTTTACGTTATCTGATAATGGTTTAATAAAGTAAGATCCACAACAGCTATTAAACATTGAACAACATGAAACATCAAAACAATTCAATTCAATTTGTTTTCTTATGCACTTTTCATTTTTAATATAAAATCTATCGAATGTACTATTATCTGTTGTTAATTTGAAAAGATTTCCTTTCAATTCGTTTAAAATTTTAAATATTAAATTCGGTTGAAATATGTTATCGATATGAATTTTCCTATCATTAAAAGGTTTATTAATAAAAGATTGACAATTAATATTCTCTGTTTTATGTTTAATATTCATACAACTATTTCTTAATTTAAAACATTTATTTTCATATTTACTCTCGTCAACATCTTGACTTGAGCCATCGTTAATATCCATAACTATCTTTTTTGAAACGGAATTGAAAAATAGTTCAAACTCTTCACTATCCACTGATAGATTTGTAGCATTTAATTGGCCATTTATTTTATCTAAATCGCTTACATAATTATCTCGAAAACGTTTATTTCGAAACCTGATTGTACTAACAATTTTTTTAGATGTACGATTTGGATCGTTTTGAAAAAATCTAGACCGTGTTTCTATACCACGCGTTTCATTTCTGTTGTTAACTAAAAGTTTGTTTTTGTGGAACTTACATTCACAAAGTACCATTAAAGAATCTTTTTGAGATAAACAGGACGAATCCGCGCATTGTTCAAAATCATCATTTTTAGATATCTTCTTGAATTCATTTTCATTTGAATTCGAAATACAATATAATTCCATTTTATCATTAGAATCTGATTCATGGTCTAATCGATTTGATGCATCTTTATTTACTGTACATTTTTTATGAAACAAATTTGAATCTGTGTCATAATCAGTTACATCGATTCGCGGTACGCACGTTTCAACATATGCTAATTTTGTTCCAATAGGGGAACCCATAAATGCTGCATTTACATCAATAACAGGTTGACCTTTTGTTAAATAGATCAACTCGGTTGAATTCTGTGTACAAGAAATTTCTGGTTTCATTTTTTGACTCTTAATAGACCGTCTATTCGATTTAACAGGTGTATGTTTTCCTTGTACATGTTTTATTAGTTTCGATTTTTTTAAAACATAATTCGAATTATTAGTATTTTTAATCCTCTTTCTTGCTTTTGAAATATTTTCTGTGGAAGTATTTTTTTTCTGTCCAACATTTTGTTTCTTCGATCTAGTATTATACACGTGTCCTTTAATTATATTCGGACTATTTAAATAGTTAGACTTATTACTATATCTACTTTTAAAATTTCTCAGCAATAAATTACCTTCGTTTTTATTCTTCTTAGTGAAAAATTCACTAAAATAAGGGGACTGTTTGGGACTGGAATTAGATTGATCTGTATCCATTGAATAAGTCAAATAATTCGATCATTGTATAATCTGAAAAAACAAAAGTACAATTAATGGTATTCAAAATAATTATCTACACTAAATTTACAAAAGAAAAAATATGAATTATTACAACAGATTTTTAAATTCATCTGTAATTTCATTTTCATTATTTGAAAACTTTTACTAGACAGTTTGAGAATATTGTTAAAAATTGAAACATAGAATGGAAAATATTATAGATTATAACTTAATTAAGATGCACTGACAATGGGTTTCTATAAAAAACCTTCAATTAAAAGAAAATATAAAAAGTATGTTGAATAATACACATTGTATAATATTGTTTAATGAGATCAAAGTGCTAAAAAGTATATAATTTCAAGTAATTAAAATTAAATTACACACATAAGAACATTAATGATAAAATACCATAAAAAATATGAAAATAAAAATGTTCTAATATAAAATTAGATACACAGACTTTTATATGTATATTTATATATAGACACACACATGCATATTTTTCCATAAAATATTATTATAAAACAAACATTAAATTAAACGCAATGTTGAAAATTAGATAACTCTGCAACACGAAACATGATACATGTTATTTTGTAACATATTACTAATTTTATTGCTAAGGTCATTTTATAACTGTATCGATACTGAAATTATAAAATAATATTTTAATTACGTTATAAACCATAGATTATATTTAACTTCAAAAACCAAATATTTATCTTCATTAATTTTAAATATATTTAATTTCATAGAAAATATTTAAAAAAGAATAATATGAATCTACCCTTACATTTCTTTAAAATAACAAATTTGATAAGAAAGCTTTCTCTTGAACCAAATTCTTAACATTCATATTTTTTATATTATTTTTTATAACTTTTAATAAATACAACAGCACCTGAATAACAATAAATTATTAGAGGTCAATAATTGCTGAACGTTCATATTTTATTTAAACTTCATCATGAAAGTGTGATGTATAAAATTTGAGCAAAAAATACTCAGAATAACGGCACAATACATTTAAAAATATCTTAATTCTTTGTATATATGTATTTATTATCAATTTATGCATTTTGATTTTAATTACTCATTGTATATTTTATTAATGTAAATTTATATAAATATTATAGAAACAAAAATGTAAATATCAGATGGAGTTCGAAAGAAAGGAGTTGACACTTACAACAGTATAATTGTTATAAAAAATCATAAAATACATTGATAGTAGAGTGTTTTTTTAGGTTAGACACAACTTTCAATAAGGATTCAATTTATAGTAGATAAGCAGTAAATACTGAAAATAGGTTAACTAGTATTCACAGTAATAAAATTTGTTATAGCTTGCGGGAATAACTTTCAGACAAAAAAATCCCATTTAACTGTACTGATTTTATATGCTTTCACCAAGACATTTTTAAGATAAAGTGTTGTAAATAAAACGGACTTGTTAATGAGTATTATACAAATGTATTTATTATTTTTATAATGAGTTAATAAATATTAATAAAGCTTTTAATGTATAGAAAAATAATTGTAATCACATGATTCTGTTTACACATATGTAGGCAACTTGACTAAAGGGGTAAACCCTAAATAAAAATTCTCACTATCCGCCTAGTCATCATGATGAATATGACCAAATTTCTGTGAATAGTTCATTTAATAAAGCTTTAGCTCAACAGTGGCCTGATATAAACTAATATGATTATGACTTTTGTTCTGATTTCATTTACATTATACATTTTATAATTGGTTTTAATTTGTTGTGGTGTATAATCTGTTGAGATTTTGTACCAGTGTGAATATAATTATGATATATTTGTTGATTTATATACAAATACCAGTAAATGGTAATACTCAATGAAAATTTCATCCAGCATTGTGTTGATATAGGATGTAATGTATGATATATATATATATATATATATATATATATATATATAATTTAAAAAAAATAAAATTATACCTAAAAATAATAATAAGGTTATAAACTTATTATAAATTAATTTATAATTATAAATAAATGTTACTGATAATTTAATATATTAAAAAGGACATAGCAAATGAATTTATGTAATATTTTTTGTATTCAAGTAATATTTCATTACATAAAGATAGTATTTCATTTATGGTTTATATTATTTTTATAATCGTATGTATATAAAAAAGAAAGATATTAGTAGCAGTAGTATGACTTTCAAAATCTAAGTAACTATACAATATAAATTAAAATAATTATAAAATTATTTTCAACTACATATGCATTTTATTAAACTTACATTAATTATTCATTATTAATATATATATATATATATATATATATATATATATATATATATATATATATATATATATATATATATATATATATATATGGTAGCAATCTTATAAAATAAAAAACATTTACTACAGTTATTTTGATATTGGTAATTCATTTTAATAAAATTTAATTACTTATCTACAACACAATATTATTTATAAATGTTTCAAAATCACTTATTGTTTATTTGATTACAACTTTAAAAATACGAATTAATAAAAAAAAAAAATTCTAGTTATTAAGAAACATTCTACTTTTTGCGAGGAAGGAGGGAGGTAATTTATCTATGTTAAATTATAATCATTCAATTAATTTCTTTTTTAAACAAGTGTTATTGTTTATTGTTTTCTTTAAGTGTATTTCAATTGACATATCATTCTTAAGCATATTATTGATTTTATATAAAATGACGCACATTTAATGTTTTTAGATATTTTGTACTGAATATAATGAAATGAATTTAAAATTTAATTTTAACTATTTCGAGAAAGTATATAAACCTAAATAAAATAATTAAAAAATGATAATATATTTAAAACTTATTCTCATCTACAAATTTTTTTTTGGCTAAAAAATAAATACGAAATTATTTTGATAATATGGTTTAAATATAGATTAGTACGTCTTATGATTTTTTATATTCATAATTACTTTTTCACATTACAAATGAGTATATGAATAGAATATTTATAAATAATTACAGAATTTACTTCAAAAATGAAATATTAAGAGAATTAAAATAATATTTTTTTTTAAATTCGAAATTAAATATTTTCATCAGAGTTTTCATTCACTAAATATCTTTGCCTGTTTCCTTGATACTTCATATTTTTTTTATAATTGTAAAATATAATTCTAACAATTGTTTTTATAATTTATTTAACATTTTATCTATTGAATAATAGATTAATTAAAATGATAATTTGTTAAACCACCTATGTAGAAAGATTATTATTTATAATAAACTATATAATAATTGATCATAAATCAAATGATCTTTTCTTCAATATCAATTGGTTAGAGTTAATTGTTAGTCAAGAACTGATGTAATTGCAAAGTCATTATACACTTACTAATAAATAAATATGTAAGTCATATAAATAAAGACATTTATATATAATATATATATATATATATATATATATATATATATATATATATTATATATATATATATATATATATATATATATATATATATGTTTGTCTGTGTATTTGTCTGAGCATGTGTATGTGGGTGTTTCTATATATGTATATTACTTTCTAATAACATCTTATTACATGCAATCTAGTTTGTACAAGCCTGTTAAACGATAATATTGATTGAAGAACAATAAACAATTGTGTTTCAAAATCATATCACACTTGTGTTAAATGAAATGTGTAAAATTGTTGACAATAGATTTTTTTATTATAAATTATTGAACGTTAATTAATTTCAAAAATGTTAATTTATTTTCTATTTACTTTTCCATGTATATATATATATATATATATATATATATATATATATATATATATATATATATATATATATATATATATATATATATATATATATATATATATATATATATATATATATATATATATATATATATATATATATATATAATATATATATATATATATATATATATATATATATATATAAACAACTTAAATATGCATATAATTTCGTGGCCGTGTTGAATTACTTATCAATTCCTTATACAACTAATCAATAAAAAAATATTCAACTACCTTGTTTATAAATAAAAAGAATCGATCCAAACTTACTTAGTGGGAAAACCCATGTAAATACATTCATCATTTTTGATATTGATATTATTTTTGGTTATCTTAAAAAAAGAATTGATATGTGTATTTCTTAGAAAATTATATACATTTGTGTGTATATATATATACATATATATATATATATATATATATATATATATATATATATATATATATATATATATATATATATACATATATAAGTGTGTGTGTGTACTGTATGTGTTTATAAATACATATATATGGAAAAGTTAAAGAATTAATTGAATATTTTCATTTCATATAAACACATGTGTATTTCCTTATTTATAGTTACTTTTTCATCTCCATTATATATTTTTATTTAATAGATCTCTAAGAGATATACTTTTTAATCTAGTAGCTTTCTATTTGCTAAACGGCAAATATAACAGCTAAAAAAATATTCTTAATATATATTTTATAAAACAAACTTAGATCACTGAAAGCAATTCGGAATTAAACTAATTAAATATTATTTAACTTCAGTACACTAATAATGTAGTTTGAATGACTTAGTAAGCACTAGTAATGAAGAAAACTTCCACATATATTGAATAATATCAAAAAAGTAATATATCTATAAAAATAACTTACATTTAAATATAGAATTATCATTTGCCTAACTTGAATCCATCAATTAATGCAATCATGTTATCTCATTAAAGTAGTGAGATTATGAGATAAAATATTGATTTTTATGAACAATATATTCCTTGATGAATTTATTTTAAAATTATTTCACTTTCATTGCAATAGAATTTATCAACTTTTATCAACAATCACTGACTAATCATTATTTACTTGTAAATTTCAATTAAATAACTCAATTTTCATAAAGCATGTCTAAAAATAAAATATGCTTTCAATATAAATTTTAGTTCATTTTCAGATATTTAAAATACATTAGATATTAATTATGTATCTGGTTATAAATTAAATGTTCATATATATATATATATATATATATATATATATATATATATATATATACACATATACGCTTTGTTTTCGATTCAGAATTAGCTTCATTTTTTATTCTTTTATATATTGTACTTCATATGTAACATATGTTCAATTCATTGAGCATATGAATTACTCAATTTTGAAATTTTTTATTTAAAATTTATAATATTAGTATATCGTATACAAAATAATATAGTTTTTTAAAATAAACCATAAATTTTTTTTTTAATTATGAAATATTTTTTTGTAATCCAATAGTCATATAATTTTTCTAATAATCTAAATATTAAAAAACTAATAAGTTTGTAACTAATTTTGGTTAAAATTCATTGTTTCATTAATGAAACAACAGACAAATCATTTCAAATTACTGTGAATAAGTTGATGTTGAATATTATTTTAATTGAGTAATATTATCTACCTTTGTGATCAAATAAGAAATCAATATGAAAAAAATACTAATTGGTTTAATTTACATATATAAAATTGTTAGTATAAAAATATTGTAGCATGCATGAACAAGAATTAAAAATATTTAATACTACATTAGTTTCACTTAATTTATAGATAGTATATCTATTTTAATAGTTCTTGTTGACAGATCAAGATCATTGCGAGATTAGAATTCACACTTACCTGTTTAATAACGTTAATAGAAACTTAGCATATTTCTAAGTAAAATGATTTTTATTTGCAATATTTAAGTTATATTTTACCTTGTATTAACTGAATATTGATTCAATATTTATAAAAATTATATAAGAAAATGTAACTTATTTTTAATTTATTAGAAAAGGATAAACGATTGGAAACAAGTATTACATATTAATATATTTAAATTTAATTTTTGTATGAATTGTTTTTTATATCAATCACTTAATTTATTTAAAAGATTATAATTATTAAAAAGATTATATTTATTAAAAAGATTATAATTATTTTTTTAACGTAATAAATGTATAAAATCATAAACATTAATAGTTTCATTAAAATGAATTTTTTAATACCATATTATTGTCTTTATATTATATTCTGCGCAGATGTTTAAAAGACATTGACTTTTGCTTAATAGCTTTGTGTAATATATTTCTTAACAGAAATATTATTTTATAATTTTTTATATTATAAAACAATATTGTTATGTATGTGAAATACGAATATTTTTTTTAAAATAAATTTGTAAAAAGATTAGAAACTGTAAAACAGAAATATTTAACCTAATTTGATAAACGTTAAATAAATTATACATAAGAAAACTATATTAAAAAAAAACATTAGATATAAAAACATACATTCTATATACGTGGCCAGCGAAACCTCTTTACTGAGGAATATGATATTTTGAAGATACTGGATTAAAGATTATTCCAAACTCGGAAATTTTTTTGAAAAATTAAACTTTCTCCAACTTATTTTTTTTATAATATCCAAATTTAATTTTTAACGCTTGATTATTTCTGCCATAAAAAATAAAAGAAACTATTTTCCGGTTAAAATCTTTTTAGGCCAAATATACTAAAGAAGTTTTAAAAATGCAAACTAAAGCCGCAAACTTCCATCTATTTTTTAAACTTACGCATTTAAATTGCTGAATCATTTCATTAGGACTGTTTATTTTGAAATGTTCATTTAGCTTGAAACAAGTAACTTTTTTTAATCTATTTTGACGTTTCAAGTCTTGGTATTGAATGCAAATGTATTAACACAACACTCAACCAAAAGTTTCATCAAAGTATGTTTTTTCCTTAGCAACTATACTACAACATTTAATTATTTTTTTTATAAAATTTATTTTTATAAGAATTATATATAAAAAATATATCCACAGTATGATAAAAATGACTGTAATATGATCCCAAGATATTATATAAATCATATACAATCATTTTATTTCCATCATAAGAATATGATAGATATATAAAATTTCGTTTATTACTAAATCAAATAAAAGTATTTTTCTAAGGATTCAATTCTGTATTACTATACTTTGTTCAATTAATAGTTTTGTTTATATAAAATTATAAGTATCATATATCAAACTCTTACATAATTTTCTGATAAATAACACAGCCATTGATAAAAAAATGAATATTTGTGATTCCATCTCGAAGATCATTCATGAAGTGATATACAGAAAAAATAATTATATTACCTTGAGGTACTAAAGTTATTGATAAAATTAAAAATTATAATCTATACAAGAACATTTATATAATAAAATATGCATTTATTTGAAAGACAAAAAAATAATTATCATTTAATAACAAACACAATACCGCTTCATTTATGGAATTGAAAAAAAGATTATAATTATTTTCCTCAGAAAATATTTCTATAAAAACTATATGAAAAAGCAATTATTAAATATAAATATATATATATATATATATATATATATATATATATATATATATATACATATACTATAACAAAATCATAATAGATCTAATGTTTTATGTAATATGCAAATATGAGGATATCCGCATATATAAGTGATCGTTGTTTGCAAAAACTTTAAAAAACTTGAAATCGTGATACAACACATTCATAAACTCGCATAAACTAATATTGTATTCATCGGACGACTTTCACATATTTATTATTCTCAATTAAATTATACTAATCTTAAGGTCAACAAGGTACGTGTGCACTATTCGATTCTAAACATATGATCAAATATGTTAACTTAGTATTATTAATAATTTTATAAAAGACTGAAAATCACAGCTTATTTTATTTCAAGCACTAAACATACATAAGTTAGCTTTTAATTATTTTTTGTGTGGTGTAAAATTAATTCAAATATTTTTATAGATATACATAAAAAGTTATCTATACATGTTAATCTTTCCGATTATATTTTTAAGTGTTATAAACACATTAAAAAATATTCATTTTTTAACGATGAGTTCTCTTTTATGCATTTTATTTAAAATGGAAATGATTTCAAAATGTTATCACGAATTATTATTATTTTTTTTGTACATTCTAATTAAATATGTGTTAAATTATAGAGAAAATTTTAAGGAAACTTTAATTCTATATTAAATTCCGAAGATAATTTAAAGGAAACTTTGTTTTATATTCTAGTTAAATATAATATTCGCAGAAATACGAAATTGTAATTAAAATATATGGAATTTGTAGCTTCTTCATTATTATAATATATAATATATTATACACATCATGCATAATTCATTATATAATATATACATCATGCATAATGTATGTATGCATACACACACGCACGCACACAAACATATATATATATATATATATATATATATATATAATATTAAAAAAGTATTAACAATTGTTTAACATTCACTTATTTTAAAATATTTTTTTAATTTACCATAAATAAATCACTCATCTCCAATGCACCAAAATTTTAGAAAAATGTTAAATAATTATTTATTGTTCACTTGATTTGCTGATGTGCATTTAAATAATTATCTCATCATTGTCAAAGTGATATATTATGAAATCTATATTCTCTAAATATATAGATTTTATAACACAATACTTTGACAATAATGAAATAGTCACTAAATTGTGAATAAAGAAGTAAAAAATAAGTGATAATTAAATAGTGTACTTTAATAAAATTTTACAGTATCGAGGGTGTAATTCAGGTACCAAAAAATATAATTTTTAATTTTTTTACTAATTACTTATCAATATTATAATTTTTTGAAAAATATACAAGATATAGATCAAAGTAAACAAAAATTTAATTATTTTTTTTATGAAATATAGTTTACTGAATAAGTACAAATGTTACTTATAATACTTTAAATAAATCATGCAACTGTAATATATTTCTTACATATCATACATTCAAAAACATTTTCAATTCATCTTCAAAGAAATCTTATTAGTTATACAATCATATATATGTTTAATCTTTATTATAGAAAATAAAACATGATTTCCAATAAATAGTTGCACGACGAATACCCGAGAGTAATTTTAATAATTTACCTAATCTAACCCGAAAGTAATTATGACCGAATTTAGCACTTCAACAGTTAAAACATACTCTACTTTTGACTATTTGTAGCTATGTAAATAATGACATAATATAATCTAGCTAAATACATTTCACTAAAATTTTTAAAACTAAAGAATAGAAATTCATAATTATAAAAAAATAGATGAATAAGAGCTGCATATTTACAGCAAATAAATAATAAAACTACATGTTTCAAGCAAATAAATAATAAAAATTCTATTTAAGAATAGTTCAGTGAAAAATATATTTACAAGAATATAATTCCCTTTATTCAATTGTAAGACGTTTTAATGCACGAATTCTCCAAAACTACTGGAAAATATAAAATAATACTATACATCAAACAGCACAAGAAAACAATTTAATTGTGAACATGATGAACAATTAAAAAAAAGTTATTGCACATTAGTATCAAAATATAATAACATAAATAATAATATTAACTAGTTATTAATATTTAAATTATGAAAAAATACACTTTTTCATTATCGAAATTATAGTAATATAAAAATATAATACAAGAGTAGAATTGATTTAATGTATACATATATATATATATATATATATATATATATATATATATATATATATATATATAAATACACAAACACACGCACATACACACACACACACACACATATATATATATATATATATATATATATATATATATTTATAAGGTCATAAGATATACAATAATAGTACGTTCATTTATAATAATGGAATTATGTAAGTATTCAATGAAATAAATATTTAGTTTCATTATTTTATTCGTAAAAACAATAAACGTATATATAGATTCATATGTGTGTTTAAGTATGTAAGTATAAATACTTCTGTAAATTGAAAAGTGTATAATAAATACATGAACATTTAATTTTAATGAAGATGACATCAACTTACAATCAATTAAATTCAAATACATATATATGTACAAACACACACACACACAAATATATATATATATATATATATATATATATATATGTACTCCTATATATACGTAAATTAAAAATAAATTAATCTGATAAAAAATTTATTTTTTGATAAAAATCATTATTAATTTTAAATAAATTTGAAACACCGGTTTAATCAAAATTATATATATATATATATATATATCATTAAGTTCTGCCAAAAACGAGGAATAAAAATAATTGAAAATATTATTAAACAATGTATATATGATCATCAACAGTCTCTTTCTATCTAATATTGGATGAAGGTGTTTTCCAAAACTTTCCAGTTCGACCGATTTAATGCCTTTCTGATGACATATATGTATATATATATATATATATATATATATATATATATATATATATATATATATATATATATATATATATCTCCCTTCCGCTTTTTTGTCTTTTGAATTTCGCGGCTATGTACAAAAAAAAAGCGGAAGGGAGATACTTGTCAACATAATATATACATATATATATATATATAACATTACACATCATAAAGCTCATGTCAATCCACTATTGGACGAAAGCTCAATGAATGCTATCATTCAATGGTATTTGGTCATATTCACCACGCTGACCAGGCAGATTGGTGAAGATTTTTTTATTGGGAGTTTACTCCCTTCTCGACAGTTATTTTTTACAAGATGAGGTTGTCGGCCTTCATACTCAACCCTCGAAAATGAGGGACTCTCCGACTGGGAATCAAACGCAATCTCCCGCATGATACGCGGTGATGCAAATCACTGTGCTACCCAGTCGGTATATATATATATATATATATATATATATATATATATATATATATATAATGAAGTCAATATTATATTTATATTTATTGCAATTTTAATAGAAATGATTGTACTCGTACTTAAATAACTTTTTTTAAAAAATACACATTATGTTTCAACAGACATTTTAAAATTTAAAAGTGAAGTAATTAAATAATAAATCGCTGTAATGCTAACTAGTAAAACAAATATGTAAATAAATAATCTAATAGGATATAAATTTTACCAAAAAAAGGATACAGAAAAAGTGCATTTATTCACGTTTATCTTAATTAAAAAAAAATCGAACTGTTTGCTTTGATTACAACGCAATTCAATTCATGCGCTATTATAGAAAAAAAACGTGTGGATAGTCAAACAATCATTCTGTTAAAATTTAGTTTCGGTTGTTTTTGTCGGTACAAAATATGAATCATGAATGAAAATAGATTTTAGGAATGTTTAAAATTCTGTCATTTGAAATTACAAATATGGTAACCTAGTAATGCAGGTGTGCTTTATAAATGATATTATTTTTAGTAAACGTAGCGTACCTTGTATGTTCTTTTATTCAATTTAAGACACACACATACATACACGCACATACATACATACATACATACATACATACATACATACATACATACACACAAAAACACATACACACATACATATACATACATACATATACATATATATATATATATATATATATATATATATATATATATATATATATATATATATATATATATATATATATATATATAAATGTATATAAATAACATTTAATGAATGTATTATATGTTATACACACTGCAATATTTTTTTATATTAATTTATGATATATATAAACTATTAAAAAATAACAAAAAATACTGTACTTTTTAAAAAATGTCTTGGGATTTTTTATATGCAATTAAAGAGGTATATACATCTGACAGCGAAATCGGAAATATCATTAATTACAATAAGCAAGGTTATAAAAAAGTCCAGTGTAACCAATATCAGCTGGAAATAAGAATCGAATTAACGACCTTTCCATAACAAGAATGTAAGAAAAAGTAGAAAGCAGTTGAAATTAAACGCATATCGTCATTCACGGTCAGTTTGTGTTTATCTTTAGATATGAAATGTCAAAATAATATGTTCATTAAAAATGCAAATAATTACAAATTTTATTACGTTCCACTCTTTTAATAACTTACATAAAAAGTAAACATGTAAAATATTGAACTTGAGTATCAAAAAAAAAACTTAAAATATTCATAAAACTACTTTGTACATTTTATTTCTTTTCCCAAAAATTAACATTTTATAGATATTGCGTTTCACAATATTCAACAATAAGTATTTTTTTATTTAAGTTAAATAACTATTATATTCATACTATAAATATGAATTTTAATTTATTATGTTATTACTTTGTAGCTTATCTTATGTGCACATATATGTATAAATATATATATATATATATATATATATATATATATATATATATATATATATACTATTGGATGAAGACCTCTCCGAATATTTCTACTTCGAACAATCTAATACCTTTCTTCTCCATTCGACTCCAACGAATTTTCTTATGACTTTCTCTCATTTATCTATAAGTTTCTTCTGAGCCTTTTTATATATCTGAATACCCAATCAATAATTTCTTTTATTCATTGGTGGTCTTCTCTTCTTACTATATGACCGATTCATTTTCATTTTAAAATTCTCACTTTTGCTTTCATAATTTTGGTTTTCTTTTTAATCCACTCATTTCTTTTTGTCCTTACAATTTATTTCTAACAGACATATTTCCTTGCTTTTTTATGTTGTCTAAAGCCGCTGAATTATTCTAGTATTCAATATCAACGTTTCATTATCATAAATAAATACAAGTAGGATACATTAATAAATAAAATTCTAAAAAAAAAAAAACAAATATGTCAAATATGCGAATTTCTCCCGAGTAGATGTAATTCATCTACAAATGATATTTAACATTAATATTAATCCTAGAAACACATAATTTTTAACTTATTCTATTTTAACTCATTTTAAATGGATTTTCCTCTAATCTACAAATTCATGACCAATTTTTGATTCGTTTTAATATTTTTTCTATTCGTTTTAGTTATTCATTTTTATCTTGTTGAAAAAAGAATGTCATCAGCTAAGCATAAGTGATTAAGTATTTATTTATTAACTTTTATTTTTCCAGATTCCTAGTTTAATGTTTTAAATACTTCTTCTAATACCGATGTAAATAGTTTTAATGACATCGCAACGCTATGAATTACTCCTTTCCTAGTTCTTAAAAATAATTGTCTATATATACATACATGTATAATAATTAGTTTCTAAAAAAATGTATATCAATACTATCAGAAAACTAATTACAACTAACAGTTGTTATTAATTTAATAATAACATAAATTACATTTTTCCAAGTCCAACAATCAGTATAAAATTGATTGAAAATCATTTTTTTAAAATTCTATATTTTAAATACGTTTATAAATATCTACAAGGAAAATACCTAAATTTATTTGCATGAAATATTAATTGTTCAAGTAATTTATATATATATATATATATATATATATATATATATATATATATATATAAATAATTGCAATTGTGCAGTAATTTATCTGGAAACTTTTACAAGAGAACAGGTTTCGGAGGTCAGTGAATCCGAAACCAGGTGATTGTATTAATTTTATCTTCGTTTGCATATTTTTAACATATATTTTATAATAATTCAGTACATTTTTTATACGAACTTGATGGTAGTGGACTTCGTTCATAAACCCACTACTTAGCAACAAATCTAAATAAAATATTATAGACATAAAATTATAGACTTACTTCGTGGAATTATGATGTTTGAGGTTTTATGATTGATTCGATTGAATAACGATCAGTTTTTAATCGATTGTACTTTAGACTTTACTATAGACTTTGACCGAAAAAAATGTTTGTATTATATCATTGACATTAAGAGAATTAGTTTGAAAACAAATAAATTAGTTATGATTTTAAACAAAACCAAGTGTTTGTAGGATTCTACAAAAAGAATTATTCTAGGAGAACTAATATTCTTATGAAAACATAATATTTTATTTTTAAGGATTTTCAGCAGAAGAATATTAAAAAATGACTAAGAATAAACAACAACAGTACTTAAAATATGAGTTAATTAATATTTTTCAATTATTATAACATGACAAAAATAATGGTTTTCATTTTTTAAAAAAATATTATTTTCAAGAATTGTTTACAACATACATACATACATACATATATATATATAATTAGTATATTTGTATATATAAATTAAAATATTATAAACTCTTATTTTTAAAATAATTAGTGTTTTATAAAAAAATGTAAACGATGTTTTTTTAAGAATAAAATTAATTAAAAAATGTAACTTATTACAAATAATATACTATAATATAAACAATATAAAAAAATATTCATCTAAAGTAACATAACAAATTATAAATTAAATTTAATATGAAATTAAACATAATACTTTGTAAACAATGACATCTTCAACAAAAATGGACATCACATATGGAGAAATATAAAGTGATTGACGTTATTTATATGTATTTTTTTACCGGATTTCTTCATTTTCTTTTAAATCAGGATAGTTATTTATTATTGCACTCTTAAAAAATATTTCATAGCTGATTGTTTGTACGTGTATGTTGTTTCAATACTTTAATCATCTATAGATTAACTTTTAAAAAAATACAAAACAATAGCTTTTTAAATTTTCTCTTTCACTAATCTATTTGTTCAGTACTGTTGTTATAACTGTATAAGAATTTTATGATTCTGAGATATAAACCGTTATGTACAACTATTACCCATTGATTTCTATTTTCGATCACTATTTCTTTTAGTATCCATTGTTTTTCAATGATTAAAGTATGTTATCATTAATTTCGATTACTATTTCTCTGAATATACATAATGTATTAGTTTTGATTACTAATACTGCTAATAATCTGTCTATTAAGTCACTTATTTTTCAGCACCTACACGCGAACTTTTAATTAACACAATCTATAATTCACTAAGAAAAACAATACATAGAAGTAATATACATAAACGTGTATGACTAATGTTTTACTTTCAGTATTGTCAATATAAAAATCTTTATCACTAAATTATCTAATGTTTCTATTATTTTGTTCATTCATTGTGTTTACTTATTTATACATAAATAAATTACTATAATAAATATTATATACGAGGGTCGTTTGATAAGTATGGTCAAAAAGTAAAAACTAAATTGAAAATATAATTTCATTAAATTAATTGAATTAAACAATAAATAAATTTACCATACTTATCAAACTTATCAAATGTGTCGTTTAGATTTGTGTTTTATTAAAAAGAAACTATACAAATGTTTCTTTTTAATAAAACATAAATCTAGGCGTCACATTTGGATGACCCTATATATTGTACATTCTACAAAAAAGTAACAAAATTGTTCCGGTTACTTTAATCACAGACAATGTGAAGTAATAATTCGTACATTTACCTTATACATTGATCTATAAATCGTATTATTTTTATGTATAACAATTATTAATTATAACCAAAATGGAATAAAGCATGAAACATATCATTTATTTTAAAACTACTGAATTAATTGTAAATTCATGTTCATGTATATATATATATATATATATATATATATATATATATATATATATATATGTGCATATGAAAAATTCATATTGTTACTATAAGGTCACTGAATTATAATTATATTGGAAAGAACGACCTTCGGACCTATAGGCGACCACTTCACCTCTGATCTACGTACGATTCTACTTGAATTAGTTGTACAAATAATGATGTAATTGCTTTTACCAAGCGTGAGTAATTATATTTGTAAAATAAAATACGATATATCAAAACATTAATGAATAAATAGCATTAATGAGAAAATATAAACGCCGGATATTGCAATTAACAATCACAAAATATTTTTATAAATTGAAGTTCATTACCTTTTAATTCATATTTCACTTGTCCTTAAATTCCACACAGTACTTCTATTTCAATTTGGATATAAAAATGTTGAGCAATTTTAAAATAATATTAACTTGTTTTATACAAAGTGAAAATGAATACAAATTAACTTAAAATGTATAGGATTTTTTCTCAAATTCCATATAATTAACTTTCATTAACTTATTTTTAACATTTTTTAAAACAAATACAAATGGATAGCGCACCTACAATCTTAAAATATTTTATAAAACTGTTCAATAATCACTTATTGTTCACTTGATTCGCTGATACACATACCATCATCCTCAGAGTGCTGCAATATAAAATCTGATTTATAAACAGATATAAATCAAATTTTATAATCCAGCTCTCTGACAATGATAGAATGGTCATCAAAATTCACATCAGTGAATAAAGTAAATGAGAAGTGTTTTAGATAAAAATTCATTTTGTTAAAGGGAATTTTCCACTGAACCAAAATAAATAATAGAAGCATAATGACTTTTAAATAGTTATTCAAATAGTAAATGTTCTAATCTTCTACTAATAAGTGTTAAATAGAAGTATGAAAACTAAGTATGAATATTATTCAAGACTGAATGAAAATACGTCTTAATTTACTTTCATATAACTTTTCTCTGATCTCAAAACACTTATTTGTATGAAATCCACATTTTGAAGTACGTCCTAATATATAATACATATTTAATTGAAATAACAGAAAATTTCTTTTTATCAAAATCATGAGTAAAATGAGTATGTAATATTCAAATTTATTGTAAACTTTAATATACATATATAATTTGATTAAAAAATATAAATGGTTTTGTGAGTGATTTATGACTAACATCAAGTAATATAAAATAGTAGTAATTATTTTCGATTTATATATATATATATATATATATGTGTGTGTGTGTGTGTGTGTAAACAATAATAATTGATAACCTCTTTTTAAATTTATCAATTTTAGTTAGTTCAGTACATGAAAGTACTTACTCGTACAATTGTATATAATCACTTTAATTTTATCACAAACATTTTTAAATATAATTGCTTACATAATTTTAAAAATGTATTATACTTTTTACTATGAAATATAAATAAAAAAATATTCTCTGTGTTATTAATTATAAATAAACAGTTTGTCTTTCTAATGAAATTTATTTTGAATCATTATAAAAGTTAAACTTTTTCATTTTAAATCTAAATATTTCAATAAAAATCTAAATTATAAATATAGTCAGAATTGAAAAAAGACACAACGCCTCGTACTTCATGTGATATTAAAAATTTCTTAGAAAACTATTTCTATTTAAATTTTTATTAAAAAAAACAGATCAAAGATGAATCAAAATAGAATAGTTGAGATTTTTGCTACTAAAAAAAATAAGAAACGAAAATATGTGGATATAACGTAGATATAATTTTTATATTTCTATAAAAAATAACATTTCGAATCTAATTTCATTCATATAAAATATTTTATAATAAAAAACTAAATAAACCACTCATTATAAATTTTAAAATCTCGTGGTATTGGAATAAATTATTTATGAAGAAATTAAATAGCCACAATTTTAAATAATACAGTGGTAAAAAATTAAGTTATTACATTTGTATATAATATTTGAAGAAATTTCTCATTTTTATTGTAACTAATGATTATTTAAATATCTAAATAAATTATATCGATGTAGAGTACTCGAAATAACTGTAAGTTTAAAGTTAAAAAAGAGTTAAATACAGTACACGCTGAACTTAGAGGCTTCGCTTCATAAAAAATTTAAAATAAAAGTCCTTGAATACGTTAATTTTTTATCAATCAATTACGTTTGGCTTTGAATGCAATGTTTTTATTAAATTTGTCATTGTACTATTTTAGATGAAATCCAATATGTATATTAATTCACAATATTTTCAAATCCTTGAATTAAAAAAATGCCTGTCTCGAATACTTGATAAGATTTAAATTCCATACTATTGCAAAATAAGTTTAAATTAGTAATAAAAATGTAAATAATTGTACAAATCTATTTTAACAGATAACAAAAAACTTCAACATAATACATCATACATTTTAAATTAAATGATTAATTAAAAAACTGTTTCAACAAGCCAAACAATTAAATAGTTCTTGAAATAGTTGTTTAATCTAAGAAGATAGGAATACACAATAGTTATCGAAAAATTATGATTTTTATTAAATCGTTTTTCTGGCAAAAATATAATATTGAAGTACTGATTTCTAAATCTGTCATTTTGACTTCTAAGAATAAAATATTCAGTGAAATATAATTATTTTCTTCAAGTTGAAAATGTCATTATATATATATATAGAGAGAGAGAGAGAGAGAAAACAAATATATTTTAAAAAAATCAAATATGATTCATCTAAACATGACTATCAATTCAGCACTAAAAATTTAATACTAGAAAAATTATAAATGGTATTGACCTTACATTACGGATATACAATTAATCATACTCGTTCATTTCATTAATGTAAATTTACCAGGTTGTATAGAATATTAATTCTTATTATTAACGAAATCATAACCGTTCAATCTGAAGAGTTTTCTTTATTACCAAACATTGTTCATTGAACCTCAACATATAAAAAAAAATACACACACTAGACTTAAAAAGATTGACGTAAAAATTATTGTATTTAATATTTACGTTTATATTTAGTTTGAGTACCATTTGTCAATGAAACGAGAATTTATTTATAAACATAAACATATTACATATTCAAAAACATTGGATAATAACCTTTTGAAATTCTAAGCACGTAAAATAAATTTACTTTTAATGTTAATAATGAATTTAAGAAGTTTTAAAGACTTTTTGTTTGTTTCCAGTATATGTTTGTTTATATAATTTATATATATATATATATATATATATATATATATATAAGTATTAAACCATCCATTTTACCCAGAAATTTTTATACATTTTATTGAAATAATTAATTTATAAAAGTAAAAAATATATTTACATAGAGTTTTTCAATAAAAATGTCAGAACTTTGACAGCTGGTGACAGCCATAACTGATTTTTTTTAAAGCTCATTTTGACATTTCAACTCAGTATAGTTTGGAAAATTATCATGAAATGTTTAACATTTTAACAACGCTAAGAAATTGTAAAAACTTCAATAGACTTATTGAAACAAAAGTTCAATGAATCGATTATTTCACAAAATAGATCCATCAATTAGTCATCAAGATCATGTGATATAACTCCATTGGATTATTTTCTGTAGAGTTATATGAAATCATTGGTTTATGCTGATAAACCACAAACAACAGAAGCATTAGAAATAAACATTGAATGTGTAATTCATGAAATTGGACCACAATTATGTGAAAGAGTAACTAAAAATTGGACTAAACGAATGCACTATGTCAAGCAAAGTCGTAGTAGTCATATGAGTGAAATTGTGATCCTTCATTAATGCCATAGAATTTTCTTAAAAATAAAACCATAATAATCATTAATTAATTAAATACTTTTTGTTTTATTTCCATTCAAACTTATGAAATACTTATTGAAAAACCCTATATTATAAAAGTATTTTTTAAAAAAGTATAACAGTTTGTGTAGTTCACACAAATCTATCTAACAAGTCTTTTTAGTTCAATAAAAACTGCTTTCATCGATCACATAATTCATTTCCGAAAGTTCATCAATATATAAATATCTTTATTCATACTTTTTTTAAATGATTTATTTTTAAAATACATAATTTTAACTTTTCTGATTTCTTCTCCTTTTAATTCAAATTTCTTCGGATCTACAAATTTATTGAACATTACTCTTGTCTTTCTGATTGTCTGTACGGATCTGATATATTATTATGAAATTTATTTCTTTACATGTGGACATTAACTAACATACAGATGATTTTTCTTATGCTTAAGGATAAAGTCAAAAAAATATTTCTATAGTTTCATTACACACCGCTACTCATTGTGAACAGTCCTTATGATATGATATAATATATATATATATATATATATATATATATATATATATATATATATATATATATATATATATATATATATATATATATATATATATATTACGTGTAAAAATAAAAACTGCTTCATTAAATTGAATAAATCGTTTTTATTTTTCAACATAGTCTAGGCTTATACACTTCATCCAACGCTGCTCTAGTTTGTTGATCCCTTCCGAATAATAGGACAATGCAATCACCTCCTCGTTCGAATAAAATCTTTTTCCCGCGAGCCATTTCTTCATATTAGGGAACAAATAATAATCCGATGGAGCCAAGTCTGGAGAATAGGGGGATGTGAAACGATTTGGAACCCTATTTCCATTAGTTTTGCGGCCACAACTGCTGAGGTGTGGGCTGGTGCGTTGTCATGATGAAAGAGGACTTTTTGTGGGCTAATCAGGGCCGTTTTTCTTGCAATTCGGTTTTCAAACGATCCAATAACAATGAATAATATGCACCTGTACTGGTTTTACCCTTTTCCAAATAGTCGATAAAGATTATTCATTGGGAATCCCAAATGACATATTGTCTTCGCCTTTTTCGGAGCATTGATAACCCATTGTTTAATGGTCTCAGGAGTGTAGTGATGTATCCATGTTTCATCTACAGTGATGAAACGACGCTTAAAGTCCTGCGGATTTCGCTGAAACAGCTGCAAACCGTTCTTGCAACACTTCATACGACCTCGTTTTTGGTCGATCGCGGCACCCACCTGGCGGATAGCTTTTTCATGTCCAAATGTTGGTGCAAAATATTATGTACCCGTTCACACGAGATGCCTACAGCACTAATAATCTCACACACTTTCACTCTTCTGTCATCCATCACCATATCATGGATTTTATCAATGATTTCTGGAGTGGTGACCTCAACAGGGCGTCCAGAACGTTCAGCGTCTTTTGTGCTCATATGGCCACTCCGAAAATTTTGAAACCACTTATAAACCGCACTAATCGAAGGTGCAGAGTCACCATAATGTTTATCAACCTTTTGTTTAGTCTCCTGAGGCGTTTTGCCTTTAATGAAGTAGTGTTTAATCAACACGTGAAATTCTTTTTCGTCCATTATTTGACAATCACTCGATTTCCTTGATTCCAACGATTTCAAAGGAATATACCGATATGGCTGAAACTTGATGTGTGTTCTTCCAAGAGGTGCTACTAATTAAAAATAACCTCGATATGCACCAGTGGTGCCATCTTTCGGAATTTACACGGACTTATCAAACGACCTCGTATGTGTATATATAATTCTATTAAGATTTCTTATCAAAAATGGCTATTTTAAGTACGTATTATTTTTTTAATACTTTTTACATAAAAAATATATAAGAAGATTCAAAATCTAAATAAATATTAATGAAAAAAAAACTGAAACCAATTCTGTAAAATAATTAAACCAAATACATTTTTTAAAAACAAATAACAATTGAAACTTAAAAAGCGTAAATTTTTACTCATAATTTTTTGTTATGTTTCAATTAATATTTTGAATTGAAGTAGTCTATTATTTTTTATTTCTTTTATAATGGAAACAATAAAAATCTAATATCAACTATTACACCTTTTATCGTTTTTTATAAATACCTTTTTATTTGTTTTTACGACTATTATCAAACAGTTTTCTTGGCAACAGTTTCAGTTATATTAAAACTTTATACAAATAAATGAATAAGACCTTTTTAAGGTAATTACAGTTACTATTGTATTTAATCACGTTACAATTAACTCTGGCAGTTCAAATAAATAAAAATATAGGTCGACAACTCATCAAAATATATTATGTATATATATATATATATATATATATATAATGTGTATGAATAAAATAGTTTAATACATCGCACGTAAAACCGCTATTTCATTTAAAAACCACATGCATTTTTATTCAAAGTCGATATGGAGTGCTCGTATGTGTGTACCGTTATTTGAATCAATAATTCGAAACCGGAGAATATATTATATACTATTCAAACGATTATAACCCGAATGTAATATAAGACAACAGGTGAAATATAGATAAATGATTAAAATTGTGTCCGTTTGAGGTGATTTTTGCACTAATTACTTGTAACATTCAGACAGTTTGGTGCCATTTAGTGTATATTTAACGAACATTTGCGTTCGTTATGTCACATTCGGCACAACATATAAATATTTATCACGTGTACGTATTTGTGAACGTGAGATGAAGAATTATTAGCATTTTTACGGAATTGAAATACTGTTTTGACGAAAAAAGTAAAAGTTAAATCAGTCGTTTTTTCCAGTAAATAATAAATTGAATATCTGTTGTTTTTTTGAAAAAGATTTTCCTGCTACTAATTTTATTCATGATAATTACATTAATAAATATAATGTCATTAAAGTAGCACGCAAATGACTATGACACAAATATCAATTGTTATGAAAGATTTTTAATTAACTCATATATTCACCTTAAGTCGTGAGAAAATTGAAAAGTAAACATTCACAACTTGTGAAATAATAGAAAAATCAAATGTTAATAGTAACTAACACGTTGTCTGTAGTGTTTTCAGCTCAAAAAAAAAATATTTAACCAGTTGCGCTGGCAATTAATTAACATGCATGCGTGGCAAATCCATTCAAAGTAATTCGCAGCGAGTTGGTATTTGAAATCATTTTTTTATAAAGTTTTAGACACACACACACATTAACATTATAGTAAAACTCTTAAATTGATTAACAAATTGATTAATAATTTTTGAAAAGGAGTATTTGTTGGGTTTTGGTACGTTTGTTATTTTACCGAATAGAATAGAGGTATTAAAAAAATCCATATCCATTAGATAAAAGAATATTTTTCTGTAACTTTTTGAAAATTTTCTCATTAAAAGAAAAGATGATAAATAGCTATCTTGCAGGTCTACTCCACCCATACCATCATTGTAATCTAAAACTATATTAGCTTTTGTAATGTTTCCATTTTGGTCTGTACAATTTCTACATTTTTTTCTTTTTTGTTACAATCATTTCTGCTTTGGAATGTTTTGAAGAAAGTAAATATATATCTTTTTTGTCCTTCCATTTTACAGCTAAGATACCATATTGTAAGATCTTAAAATGTTTTTAATTTTGTCACTACGAGATTTTTTAGCATATTCTTTCTATTAGATCTGACTGTTCAGATAGTATTAATTTTTTGCAAATGTAATTTCCGATACAGTTTTGGTGACGAATACCAGTTATCTAAAAAGAAGCTGTGTACAAAATCAACTAAAGGTCTACATAAATCCAGTACAACATTTTCTGATGCGCTATTATCAGAATAAAACAGTTCTTTGATAAAATAGTTTTTTATAATAATAAAAAAAAATATTGTGTTTTGTAGTTACTTAATTATTATTCAATGAAAATATATAAAATTAATGAAGAACTACAAAAAAGCACTTGTATGCCTTCAAAACAGAAGTGTGACACTTGCTAACTGAACTCCGATGTTATTTTAACTTAGCAAAAATCACACGACGTGCTATGTACGTCTTATCGACATTTGGTACAGATAGCAGTTGACGTACATAGCACGTCATTCCAGCGCAACAGGTTAAATATAATGATCAAATTATCCATAAAAAAATAATTGTGTGTTTAAATAAAAGCACATACATACATATATATATATATATATATATATATATATATGTATGTGTGTGTGTGTGTGTGTGTGTATTTATTAATACAAATATAACTAAAACAGCCTTAAAATGGAACATATTTTTATCATAAGTAAAGAAATATTAAAATCAATGAATTGGTCATACACACTAGACTGACCAAGTGGGTTAATGAGGATTTTTCTTTCAGAATTTGCTTCCTTATTCAAGTTGTTTTCAATAAATGCATTATATATATAATACAAATAATATATAAAGATAATTACCACAAAAATAATTATATAATTAATTCGTTATTATTTAAATATACATATAAATAAATTTCAAATGAAAATATATTTATAAAATGTTTGGTTTTAAAATATTCACACTCAATGTAAGATTTCAGTTAATATTTCTTCGACGTCATGTTAATGTTACTACACAAGTACACTACTCGTATAAATAAGTCGTCTCGTTTCATACGTAAATTATTTTCCTTTAACAATAACTATTGAATGATTGCATAAAAAATACTTTTATGTATACATTTATTTGAATTGCAATACGTTGCTCATAAATTGAATACATTATTTACTACTAAATCATATAACTTTTATAGCAAATATAAAAGGATAAAATACTTGTACACGTTTTTAAAAATATTTAAATAAAATATAAAAAATAAGTTTTCTTTTAATATCATTTTTTATTTGCTATAATGAAATTTATAGTAAAAATGAAATTCTTCTGATAATGTTATTTGACTTGTTTTTTATCTAATCATATTTTCAGAATAAAATTAAATGATATATGATTTTTTAAAAGTCGAAGAAAATATTACTCCTCTTAGTTATACTACATAAAGATTATGATTTATTAGAAACAGTTTTTAACACGAAATCATTTATCTTTATTGTATTACTTTATATATAAAAAAGATTAATTGTTCTAAATATAAATACCACGTATAACAAAAATAAATACCTACGAGTAATATAAAATACAAATTTGAATAAAAGCAGGATACTGCTAACATTTTCAAACAAGATTTAAAAATAAAAAGGTACACTCGATTGGGAATATTAAATATATCGTCTGATAGATCGATCTACAAGATTCAATTTCACGGTCGTTTTTAAAAACGATCGTAATCTATCACGTATAATATATTCAGCGAGATGTTTTACTGATTACATTTCGTTGAATACAAATAAAATGTTGAGTTGTTCGAAAAGTCCGTGGAGATTTTTAAGAAATAACATTAAAACTATATATTGTTTGAAACAATATTTAAGCATATTTATTGAAATTTGTTTACTGTATGTGATTTTTAAAATAACAAAAAATATTTTTTTTCGGTACATAATGCTTTTATATTATCAAAAAAGTAAAAATACCGTACAAACAACAAAATGGATATGTCGTATAGAATTAAAAAATAACATAGAAAAGAGTACTATACCGACAAAAGTACTGTCTAAAAATATTTTATTCGATATAAACATTACGATTTTTATTTCTAATTCCAGAAATGTTCAGGCAAATCTTCAATTCTCAGCGATAATCAAATCCAAACGCTGATTAAAAATAATCAGTATTACGATGCAAGAGGTATGACAGATATTCAAAATATCAAATAATACCATATTTGATTATTTTCAGAAGTTTGGCTACATGAATCGATAAGATATTTAGGTATCGCAAAATCTTAGCGAAAAAAATTATTGGATCTCATCTCAATATCCAATTTGTTACACAAATAAAATGAAAATTATCTTTTCTTGAAAAAGATAATAAAGTGCGATAGAAAATCGATTGTATACAATAACATCAAACAGAAAATATTGTAAGACAAACGAGATAAACCACCATTAATGATGAATTATATCCAAAAAAGGTTATATTATGAATATTATAGGATTGGAAAACATTATAAGTCCTTTTTGAGCTTCTACCATACAACAAAATGATAAATTCAAACAAATATTATTCCCAACTAGACCAAGTGAACGCAGAAATCGATGAGTAGAGTCTGAAATTGACCAACAGAAAAATGTGTTGTTTTCCATCTCGACAACACCAGATCTCACATTTCTTTGCAAACCCACACAAATTGTTTCAACTTGGTTGGGATATTTTACCCATCCATTATATTCACCTGACTTTACATCTTCATATTACCATTTATTTTAAACTTCTTGCAGAAGTACGTATCTTAATAGTAAGAATATCAAATCTTTAAAACTCTGCAAAAAAAAAACAAATTTAAAAGTTTTCAACGAAAAAACAGTAACTTTTTGAGCAGATAGAATCATAAAATTATCGGAAAGATGACTAAGAGTCATTGAAAAAAAACAACTAATTTATTATTAGAGTAGATATAAATATTAAAAAAATCCTGTTCTTTAAAATCCGTAGGAACTTTTCAAACAGCCTAACACATCTTTAAACAGTGCACATAATCCGTAATTTTTCTACGACTTTTTATTAATTAATTCCATTACATAAACGTTCATTAAACATACACTGAACTAAGAACAATTTAAATTTAATTTGTCAATTAGCTGTACAAATATTTTATGTACAGATAACATTGTTTTGATCATAGAAAAATCCCGAACCAAACAAAGTGATTATGTCTTAAAAATGTTGTAAGATGCGTTTTAATAACAAACATTCCATTCAAATTACATTTATTTTTCATTTAAGAAAAACGAATGTAATAATAATGATAGGTATGTCATTGTCTAACATGTTTTAATTATATTACCTGGAATATGTCACATTCATTTGTACTTAAATTTACATGTATAATTTCAAATTTCAACAGTAATATAATGATAATGTGTGGGAGGACAACACGGAATGTGATATAAAATTTTGTAAGTTTTTTCTTTTATATTTTTCTTTAAAAATATTTTAACTAATATTTCAAAAAGCTATTGTTTAATTTTAAATAACTATTTTAATATAAAAACATATTTAGTTCTTCTTTTTTGGTAAATTGTAATATTTTAATATGTATGTTTATTTAAAATATTCCACAATTTTTTACATATTTATACTATGATATGATCTATAATATTTATATAAAAGTTAGATAATTAAATCTAATAATAACAAATTATATACTTATTATTTTCTACGTAGTAATATTTGTTTGTCATTGTAAATTAATTTTGCTTATTTTGTCATGTCAATTTAAATTATTTCTAAGTAGATAATATTAATTTAAATTCTTTAATAATTGTTTTTATAGATTTCAATATTTTTTTATAAATTTATTTTATGTTCAACATTTGGATTACATCTTACTCTAAACCATCTATATAAATATTTTTTTCTTTTACAATGAAACCTTTAAAATACTTTACACATATTCTTTATTTTTTTATATTGAAAAACAGACATCATTTTCTTTAATTCTCATGTTATATCTATATGTTTGTTTTGAACATTTTTGAACAATTTTTTTATTTCTTTTTAAATTTTATAAATAATTTTCATCATTTTATAATAATATTCTTCTATAATAAATCTCTTTAATTCTCTCTTTTTCTATAATTCTTTCATTTTTTTTTCTTGTTGTTACAAATTCAATGTATATGTACATGTAATAATTATTATTTGGGAGATTAATTTTATACAACAAAAGTTATGAATGGAAACTAGTTGTAGAAAAATACAACATAAACTGGTACACACTATTTAACTCCTTGATAACGTAAAACAAATAAAATCTCAAAATAGATCTGAATTCCATCACTGGATACGAGGAGTTCAAGACACTGGACCTCAGGACTCTGGAACTATTTCATAAAAATCCTAAATATTGTTTATATCAGCAATATTCTGAAACTACTAAACATATACTCCCACAATTTAAAGTGTTGGAGACAGAAAGATTTTTAATTTTTGGTATATACTCTACTTTAGATGATTATTAAAGCCTAAAACAAGAAATCTTATATCTGATTAAAAACATGAGGCTTGATTACCAGGACTGAAAATGAATGGATTGTCTCTTTGACTGAGGTATTTAGAGATTAATCCACTTTCGATTTTAAAAAATATGATTGAAGAAATAAAAAAATTCTACATAATTATTACAATATCCATACCACAAAAATGGAAACGCAAAAAATTAAAATATGTAAAATATTCAATTTAAAAAATACTTATTTAATTTTATAAACAGATACAATGCACCTGTTTAGGATTATAAGCATGGTGGAAAAGGTTCCAATTTTGGAACAATATTTACATTAATACATTTTAACTATTTAAATCTGATTTTTAAAAGCTTTAATTAACGAAAGCAGTATTTTGAAAACAGGAATGAAGAACATTTATACTCATGCACCTTTATGAAAGATTCAAATTTCCACTAAAGTTTTTTTTGTAATTTCCTAGTTTCATTTTAAGTTTGTGATCATTTATATTACACAAAAAAATGAAAGCTATTCTATGATTAAAATTTTTCTGGCTATATACTCCAAAAATATTTAAATTTTCAAAACTAAAATCACAAACCTCCATTACTTTCTCGACTTTTTCACCTGAGCTACATTATTATTTTACTAAAAATGCCTATACTGAAATGTCTATTTATAAAGAACAAGTGACCTTTCTTTAAATTCTTTTTATGTTTAGAATTTTCTGAATCCCATAAACTCATACAATACACGAACAAAAATTTGATAAAAATCAAAAATCGTCACATTCTAATAACTGTATTACAACTCTTAATTGCCATTTTTATAAAATTCATATGTTAATAGGCTTTGCTTATAATAATTATGATAAGCATGTCCCATAATAAATAAAACATACTCTTATTACAAATACACTTTAAAATTGAAAATTAACATTTTATATTTAAATCATTTCCGTAAAATTGTCTACAAAGATATTACATATCAAAGATTTGGTATTAAACAAGGTTATAATATTTGTAATAAATACACTTACGTACGTAAAAACAAAGAAATGGGTAGTAAAATAGAAATTAGTATACCGTGACGAATATAGTACCTGCACGATTGATTAAAAATCACGCAATCATACTACCTTGAAATGATATACAGTAATTACGATAGGATATATATATAATTCAATATTAATTATTAAAAAATATATAAAGTTGTATCTCTTACAAACGTTTTTTTATTAAAGTCGTTAATTGTACATGAAAAAATACAATGGATGTATTATCAAACACTTTGATGTACTTTATTACAAATGAAAGATATCATTTGTGTTGAGATTAATGTTTTTAGAGAATATATTTTAAGTGCCCTTAAGTTTGCCTTTACTACACACACACACATACACTATATATACGAGGGTCGTTTGATAAGTATGGTAAAAAAGTGAGAAAAACTAAATTGAAAAATTTAATTTAAATAATTAAATTAAACAATAAATAAATTTACCATACTTATCAAACGACCCTCGTATATATATATATATATCCATAAAAAAAAGACGAGGAAAACTCGAAGAACTATTCACCCGTCAATCTACACATACTTAAATTATTTTAATACGACTACAAAGACAGCTGGATTTTCACAGCCATGTGAACAAAAAGAATTTCTAATCGGATTTAACACAATGCATTGCACACAAGTATTAAGTCATCAGTCGATTTAATGAATATCAATTACTACCTTGTCTAAGATTAACAGATTATAAAAAAGTTGACGACATTATTATTTTCTCAGCAAGTTCTGATAAACTTGAAAAAAGGATAGAAAAATTAGACAAAACAAATCAAAAAATTAGTTTTATGATGAACTAAATCATCATCATCGTAAGACTAAATAATGTACAATGAACTTCTAAATCAAAGAAAAATCGAATTAAATACAATAGGAATAAAAGATAAAAAATATGTATATTTAGAACAAGTCTTAATACAAAAAATTTATTTATATTAAAATTATGTTATATTATGAAATCGAATATTCCTTTAGGTCTAAAGAAATTTTTTTGACCAAACATTCTACTCTTTCCACATATGGTATATTTTATAATACCAGAATAGTTCAGAAACTCCATACAACAAAAAGAAGCCTGTTAACGCCTCAAAATTATTGGAAATATTAAAAAATTCATAAATAAGTGTCACATGCATTAACATCAATCCAAAAATTGCAACGACTTGAACTTAAGTATTCGTTATCGCTTAGAAACGAAAATGAAAAGTTCTTAAAACGCATCATTACTTGTAATAAAAAATAAATAACTTATAATAATATATAGCTTAAAAAATAGTATGTAACTAGTGATTTAAAAAGTTTCATTCAAATGATGAAAACATTTAATATGAATCTCATAAAAAACCAAACACTGTCATTGATGATCAATATTTAAAAACTACTGTCATCAAATTAATCAAAAAAAAAAACCCCTTATACTAATTTGTTATTTGTAACATTTTGATAATTCATCCTCATCTCATCTATAAATATTTCATTTCCAATGCTGTTATTTTCAAAGCACATACAAACAATATATTTCTATTAAAAATTTATATATATTTTTTTTTTAAAAAAAAAAACAAACAAAAAATAGTTTTGTCTTTAATTCACTTTATAAAATTTAATAATTTTGAAGATTGCTCTAAAATTGTATTATAAGTATTTTTTTTCAAATATTCATAAAGTTATAAACATTAATTAATTAATTTCACACGAATATAAATTCATAAAACCATTTAAATCGTATACAAAAATATTAATCTTCACTTTATAAATAATAATTTAAACCAATTAATTTCATACGAATATAAATTCATAAAACCATTTAAATCGTATACAAAAATATTAATCGTCACTTTATAAATAATAATTTAAATTAATTTAAAAATAGAATAATATGAAATATAATTACAAGAGTTGTTAATTTTTGATCAAAGTTATAAGTTTATATATATATACACTTATATGTGTACTCGTATATAATTCGATCACTTAATTATTTTTTTATATAGGAAATGTTTACAATAATAATTTACGTAATAATTCATAATTTGTCAATTTTTTTTTAGTCTTCTTTCATAATGTAATATTATGTTCAGTTTTAAATATTTATATTTGACTATCAAAATAGTTGGTAATAATAATTATCAAAAATTCAACCTATATATTAAAATATAATTTTCCAGAAACTCATTAATTGTTATGACGCACTTTATCAAAAAAACTATATCTTTTTATAAACAAAAATATCGTGATTTTCAGGTAGGGAATTAGATTTAGTTATTCTATATTTTGACATATTCAAGGTGTTACAGTTCCAGACAAAAAAAAAAAAACTCTTAGAATTTTATTTAATATTTTTAACAAATTAAAGAATTATATGTATTCAATATAGAAATGTTGAAGTTCTTAGAAATGATCCTATAAGTTTTAATTAGTAATGTAAGTAATTCATTCAAAAAATATTTCAGTATATTTAGTCAAGTGTTCAGTAGTTAATAAAAGTTATTGTCATTTTTAGTAAAATTCGTGAACATAATTATTGAAGATAAGATCGGTGCTTATCTTAAATGTAAGTTGATATAATAACACATACACACATGCAAGCACTTACATTGTTAAAAACTATTACGTTAAACATTTATTATTGTCTTGAAAGTGTATAGAGAACATTGTAATTGTCAAACAAAATATTTAAACGAACTATCATGTATTTATTTATCTTTGTATGATTGTAAATTATATTTATTATGCAATAAAAATATTGTTTTTCTATAAATATACACTTTTATATATATATATATATATATATATATATATATATATATATATATATACGATACTTATATATATATATATATATATATATATATATATATATATATATATATATATACAAATAATGAAATTAAGATCGTATAATTCTACAAAAATACCATTCTATAATTAAACTTCAAATCAAAACTATTTAAAATAATTTTAGAAAGTTGTTACAAATTTTGATTTTATATTCAATGCATTTCTACAATAGAATAAAAAACATTTCTAATTTAAATAGAGAAAACTGGTACGTTATTTAATTTATTGTTGTTAGATCCTGTTAAATCTTCTCCATATATATTGATTTCAAACGAATAATCACTATAACAAAGCAGTATTTTAAAGATAATGGCATAGATATCGAAACGGGCATTAACAAAAATAAATAATAAAATGATATTGAACATTTTTATAAAATTACATAATGTTAAAATGAAGTTCATTTAACTGAAATCTAATACAGATATTATTTTTTTAAATTATATTATAAGAGTGTATAAGTACGAATTTTAAAGCACACACATTTTTGTATAAGGGATATGAACAGGAAGCTTTAATTTGTAATTTCAACTTTCTATGAAATGGTAAAATAATTGAGAGTTAAAAATTCAATTTCCAATTTGCATATAAGCGAAAGTACAAAACTCCACGAATATGCCAATAGGGAGATTGGAGTTTTTTTAAAAAAATCCGATAATGTGGAAACAGAATATTAATTATTTGTGAGACAATTATCATGCGAACCAACCTAATGAAAGACTTTTTTTTCTTTTTAGAAAAATGATAAAATACTTGACACAGATATTTAGTTTCAAAAGACATACATGTTTTGAACAAAATTCACTCCAATATTATATATATATATATAACTATTGTGTTTATTTTTTATTTAATTAAATTTAAAACATTCCTTCATTACAAACGTCAAACTATTTTATGTTACTACAATTTGTATTTACGCAGTTCAAGTCTAAATGGAATTCTCGTTAAAAGTTTGTATTAACAATTTCTATATTTTTTAAACATAGAAACATAAAAAAGTAAAAATAGAAAATGAAAATAGAAAAATAAAAATATAATCGTATCAATTAAAAACAGATTCTTATATTATGATATCGAATATTCCTCTATGTTTAAAGAAAAAAAAATTAATTAATACATTTTAACTGTTTTCACTTATGGCAGTAAAATAGGAGTATTAAATACCAAAATCTAAAAAGTACGCAAAAATGTATATCAAAAATAACACATAGAGGCAGAAAGAGAAATAATTGGATTCAAAATAAAATCAAAGTTACGATCGTTATAATAAAATTAAAAAAAAAATGGAAATGGACTAGTTACACAGTAAAAAGAGGAGACTGCCAATAGGCAAGAAAAAATATTGATTAAGAACCAGGAGATATAGAAAAGTTCAAAAAGAGACCTATGGATAGATAGAACATGGATATTAGAAAATCTATGAGTATGAAATGAAAAACAAAGACATTAGGTTGATGAAAATAAAAAAAATATGATAGAAGCCTTTATCCAGCAGTGGATAAAAATTACTTATTATATATATATATATATATATATATATATATATATATATATATATATATATATATATATATAATCAAAATTACCTAAGTTAAACTGCCAACGATATTTGTTCAAGTTAGAAAAAATCAACTTATAGATTTTTTATATTGTTTAATAAATTCGAAGTTTAATAAGAGTACTCAAATATCAACTATTAAATAAATTATTAAAAATCAACTATTAAAAATATCAACTATTAAATAAATTCTATATTTTAATTACATAATAATTTGAATTATAGAATAAACTAAAATAAATTTCAAATACAGAATATGTTTTCTTGTAAAAAATCCAAAATTTGCCATCATCGTATAAAATACTTCGACTTTTGAAAATTTTCGATTTAGCAGAATATTTCAACCTATAAAAGTTCCACTATGTGTATATACACATAATTATGTTATAAACAACAAAATACTTTTTATGTAAACAAATATAATAAATGCATGAGTTTAATTGTTTTTTTATGTAAATAATTTACATAATAAAGACAATAATTTAATCTTATAATATTATACGTATTTGTATTGAAATTCAATTTATATTCATTACAAACTTCTTGTATTCGTTTTTGTAGATACAAATATGATTTAATTATTTCAGTTAGTTTTTTCCCCACAAAAATTAATTAAAATTAATGTTTTTATTTCAGATGCCGGTAGCAGATCAATCGACACAAGTAAACTTTCCAACACATACAACGACACCGCGTCACAGAAAACATTTATATAGACATAACACGTCCGGTGATATATTATCGTTAAAAATGAACGGGATGATCAATAATAACGCACTACATCATTTTCAACATTCGCAAATGCACATTACAAACATGCAAAATCATGCTTCGAAATCGTTGCCACATTTTAAACATCCTGCAGGTACGCCGCCTACAAGACCGAAATCACTGTCGGTATTGCAACCGAACCCAACTATTAATATTACAAACGGAACAGTAACGCCAGATGCGTCGTCGACGATGTCGGTGGCGTCGACGCCGACGTCGCAACGTGTTCCAGCAGTGTACGAAAACGATACAACGACGACATTTAAAGAAGATAAGAAATGGAACGCGGCAATCTCAACATACAGCGCAGGAAAGGTATTTCTACTATTTTTTGTCTTAAATTAATTAAATTCAGTTAATTAACGAAAGTTTTAATGTGAATTAGTTATACAGTTTATAACTATTAAAACTATATTTATTAAACAAAACTAAAAAATACTCATTCAAACTTGTACAAACTAAACATTAACTAGAATACATTGAATACTTAAACATTTTGACATTGAAGATCAATAATATAAATCACTGGTTATTAGAGAAAAATGTTAACTGAAAATTAACATAATTAAAAAAGATTGTTTTAAAAATAAATTATTCATAAGAAATGTTTATCTGCCTTGTTTACTGAAGATGAATAAACACTGTAAATTATTATTATTTCAAACTGTTAAATATAATTTCAATTCCGTGTTAAATTGTAATTATTATCAATTTTAAATCTCATAACTCGTACAGATAATTAAAAACAATATTAACTATACGATTTGTTCACACTGTCAAGCGCACGTGACTAATAAACAGTTGTCATCATAACTATATATAGAAATAGTTTAACATATATTTAAAAAGTTATGAAAAATATTTTAAGAAAATCGATTCTTAGAATAACAATGTATTTATTATATTTGATTTTTCTTATTATTTTAAAAAAATAAACTACATTTCAAACACCTGACCATAAACAATTTTATGTTTTCTATTCAATTCTTGTTATTCTGTAAGGCTTGAATTTAGAGAACTTTCTCATAAAAAAGCGGAGTATTTATTTTATATGTGTTGAAAAGTTATACTGCATACATAAAAATAACTTATTACTCTTGTACAATCTAACGATTATTGTGCTAAGATAAAAGATTTCAGGAATTAATATTTCAATTTCAAAATCATTTCTCAGAACGAGATTAAATAATCTTCTTTTTAGAGAAAACTAATTCGTAATTTTTATTTAGCTCATATAAATAATAAATAAAGTATATAAAATAATAAAATAACGTTATAAACCAAAAAAATGAATAAGAAAAATTAAAGAAAAATTTATCATCTATAATTAAATATAACTAGTAATATTATAGTTGAAAGGAATTTTAATGATTTGATTAAATTTTATATATACATAAACATAATTTAATAATTTTTAATAACTGTTACTTTATAAAAAAATCTTTAGGCAAAAACTAATTATTATTTTATTTTTATTTTTACTACATATATTTATAAACATAATTTGGATTTAGAAAAATAAATATTTAAAAAGATATACTAGCATTCTTTAGTTCACTTTTTATTTTGCATTCAATATAATTCTTTAATAATTCCATTTCTCAATAATATATATATATATATATATATATATATATATATATATATATATATATATATATATATATTGAAGTTAAATAAAATTTAATAAATTGAAATAAACATATTATTCTTTACGTATCAATAAACAATCATTCAATAAACTGTATTAAAATTAACTGTAATAATTACAAATAATTCTTTCAAATATAAATTTAATAATTAAAGAAAGGAAAAATATGCATTTTTAAAAAACAATATTTCGTCGTTGTATAATAATCGCTAACAATAAAAATTTTCATTAATAATGAAATACACATTAAAAAAATATTATTAAATAATTTTTGAGAATGTTTTCTTAAATAAAATGATGTATCAGCATGATATTACATTTGATGTATAATTAAGAACCTATAAAGAATTTCGGTAGTTAAATTTTAAATTCTTCAATGTTCATTCAATCTGATTTTCATTTAATCAACTACTGATAAAGAACTATCGTAAAAGAACTATGTAAATAAAAATATACAACAAAAATAAAATATACATAATTTCATGCCACAATGAAACGCAATTTTAATCAACTTAATCAACAACATTCCGCAGGAATTAATTAAAATCGAAAAATAGAGTAAAAAAGTTATATACGTTTCTTTTTACAAATAGTAAATTTATAAGTACATTATAGTATTAATTATATAAGTATGTTAATTTATATATATAATGAATAAATTTTAGAATTCTATCCAATAATATTACTATTAAGATAAATGGAAATATGTTATAATATATTACTCATTGTTTGCTATTTTTTTAAAGGATTTCCCTGATATAATTTCAAAATAGATTTAATATAAAATTAATCCATGTCATCTGTTTTTTAAATTAAGGCTAGTTCATGTTATAATTGATAATAACGTCACGTAACGTTTACCAAAACAGGATTTCGTTTTGATTTAATTGACGAATTTCATTACAGTTTGTGTGAATTTTAATAAACAACAGATGGTAAAAAATATGTTCTCATACAGTGTTATATATATATATATGTAATTCTAGTGTGATTGTACTAAAGTCTAAAACCGAGAAGGAATATTCAATAAATCGAAATTATTTTACAAGATAAACCCCGAAATAAATTAATTTAGAAATCAGTCACCTGAAAGTTGACGAAATTTCAGTGATAAGTGCTCACTTAAAAAAGTATACTACACATAGATTAAAACAATTCGATGGATAATAAATTGAGAAATAATGCAAAAGGTATATAAAGTCTACAAATAAAAAAAAATAACAATAGTAGTCATATATGTTTCCCTATATACACCACTGTATACACATGTTTCATTTTAATAAAACACAAATCTAGATATTACATTTGGGTGACTCTATATTTACAACTACATTTAAAAATAATTGTACATTTTCAAGTCAATATTGAATTAAAATAACTAATCCTAAATAAAAACACACATATTTATCATAACTGTTGTTTGGTACCTTGACTAATAAATTTTATATCTCAATGTCATTATTTTGTATAATTTTCAAAAAAAAAAATAAATTGTAACATTTTGTGTAAAAATATATTTCTTGTATAAAATCACATAAGTAAATTAAAATATAAGGATATACTATATATGATATTAAGAAACTTTTTACATAAACAAACTAGCAAAATACATATATTATTTATTTATTGCATCCCTCATGTCATTTATCATACATACAAAAGCTAATACTTCGTTTTGTAAATAAGTAAAAAAAAAATGTTGAGTGTCTTATTTCGCTGACCACCATTATATATGTGTATTAATATGTATGTGTTTATATTGAATTTAATAATATACCCGGCACTAAAAACTTTTTCCCAGAGTTACAGGCATGTCGAATTATATATAATCCATATAAACACTTCCCACCAAAGTGAAGGTTATGAAAATTATGTGTGAGTCAAGGTGAAAAAATCGGTTAAGTATAATTATTTAGAAATGAAGTTTAAACTTTATGCTCAATTCATTAAATTGACATCTAAATACATTGAGATAAAATATATCTTTCTAAAAGAAAATAACTGCAAGAAATAAAATTTATCTCTGTAATATAATAAACCTTTCAAAGAAAATCTTCTTACTTTCATGGTTATTCTGTAGATATAACTTTTTAGATTCATAATTCAAACTTTGTAACGAAAACTAAATGGAATTCAAGTTATATATTTGTAGCTGACTTTAAATTTTATCTGAATACTTTCAAAGTTTCATGATGTTTCCAAAATTCAAACAAATTGTAATTTAAAACATCTTAATAATTAATAACAAATATTAAATTTCAAAACAGGAATTCATCAAATTTAATTAGTTTCAGTTGAATTCAATTCTCAGTGTTAATAATCCTTAAACAAGAATATCAACAACATTATTTCAGATTATCAATAATTGTTTTAGTACTAAAACAAATTTACTTTGATACAAATGAATCTTAACAACATAATAATTTATAAAGATGTTCAAAAATCACTTACTGTTTACTTAATAAATATTCATTTAATTAAAATCAAATACATATTTCAACTGAACCTATCATCAGAGCACTACTATTATAAGATTTTATAACACGAATATTTTTTTAGTGCAATGCTCAGACGATGATGGCATTGCCATAGAAATATCTGTATCAGCATTTAACTAAACTAAATGATAAGGGATTATTAACACGTATAAAATCTTGTAATATTGAAGTGAAGTGATTCATTTAAATCACTCATCCTAATAATTTTTTTGTACTACACTTTGACATTGATGATGTACTCGTTGAAATACGCATCAACGATAACATAAACAATAAGTGATTATTGAACACTTATAAAATCTTATTATGTTGGATTGAGTAATTTATTTATGTTAAATATATGTTTAATTACATTTTAATCAATATATTGATATTGAAAACTTAAATGTTTTTGATTCATTATAAAAAGAAAATTGATATTGTATGTATGTATATATATATATATATATATATATATATATATATATATATATATATATATATATATATATATATATATATATATATATATATATATATATATCCATGTTTTATTAGACATTGATCTTTAAAAATATTTAGAAAAGTAATAAAGTTAATTAAAGAATTAAACAAATTAGAAACAAGTCTCAAAAGAACTCACAGCAAAGCAATAATAAATAAACATAAAATAAAAGAATACATTATAAGTAATAAAAAACAAGTTATGAAATATATCACCTTTGAGATGATGACTTTCATGGGAACTACCGATAACCGGTACTATTGAACTTACTTGAAACAACAAATAAATTCTCAAATAAATAAATTCAGTATTCCTATGCCATGATGTTAACCAATGATCTTATTTATATCAATTTATCACACATTTCGATATAATCGTATTACAAAATATTTTATTATATGTTTATAATAAAAAAATTACTAAGGCATACACGATGAAGCTTGCAAAACTGGAAAATTAATATCTTAATCCAATTTTCAAGTATTAATCGTCAAGAAAATTAGCAAGGAAGCGAATTTTATATATATATATATATATATATATATATATATATATATATATATATATATATATATATATATATATATATATACATGTATTGTTTGTTAAGCGTGATAGAACTATAAATTGAATCCCTATCGAATGTTCTCTCTAACCTAAAAAACATCTTTATATGTATGAATGTATGTATATATATATATATATATATATATATATATATATATATATATATATATATATATATATATATATATATGAAGGTATGATAAAGTAGTTTTTTTAGCTTAGATAGAATTTTCGATAGCGATTCAATTTAAAGTTCTATCACACTTAAACACAAACACACACACATACAACACACACACACACACATATATATATATATATATATATATATATATATATATATATATATACAAACAATGAATCTTAAAAAATGAATATTAAAAAATTAGGTCAATACTTTTTTTTGTAAATAATGTCTTTATAAAATAGTATTAATTTTCATATTTAACTATTTACATAAAATTCTGTGATATGTGACTATATATAAACATTTATTTTGTAAGTATATATGATCAATGAAAGTCTATGGAGAAATGTTTAAAATAAAAATTCCACGAAAAACAATTACCTTAGAATAAATTATAAAAATAATAAATATCAAAATAAATGTCAACGTAAAATATTTAAAAGATTTTTTTGGAAAAAAAGAATCACATAACTGGTAATATAAATGATTATTTCACTACTTGTGTATATTATATATATATATATATATATATATATATATATATATATATATATATATATATATATATATAAAAGAAAGTAATTCCACGAAATATAAACTATGAAGAAATAAAAATAAACAATCGGCAACTTGACACACTAATGCTCCAGGCTACAATATAAAACTATTTCAAAGTTTATATAAAATATACATAACATTCTTAAACCAGATACACACGTTAGATCATATGAATAAGATTGTGATAAACTTGTTCACAGGTCTGGAAGTCGCACAGTTCTTCAGGGTTGCGCTATGACACTGGTTACGATTCGCCGGTTTCGTCTGCACATCGCGTCTCATATAACGTCGGCCAAGAATGCGGATGCCAGTGTTCGTGTGGGGGCGATCAACCGCGGCGCAAATTCACAAGTGGGCCACCATGGCTCAACAACAGTACGGCGAGTCTTCAGGACATGGGCGTGCAAAGTCCAGAGGGTCTTAGCTGGCGTCGACTGCACATGTCACGTGCGAAACTCAAGGCTACTGCAACCACGTCGGAATTGTTGTCTGGTAAACGTTTAATATATTTATTTGTATTTGTATTTATGTTATGTAAAAAATCGATAAAATCGCACAAAAAATTTGATTTACAATTATACTACGAATGATTGCTCATAGTTCTTTAATAAAAATTAACAGCTTCTATGTAATATCTACAAATTAAATAATACATAATTCTAGAACAGTCTGGATTTAATAAAAAGCTGTTTAATCATAATAAATAAAATCGAACGCAGATATAAAAAAATCAATTTTTTATTAGTAAAAACAATTACCTTGAATGCTTAATGATTTTCAATTTTTATTTAGTACTCTAACAAATAAACTAAAAAATTTATTAATATTATTATTTGATTAAAATCTATTTATATCTGCAATTAATATCATTAAAACAATATAAAAAAATAAACAGAAGTAAAAAAACTAAAATATAATTTATAAGACTTGAAAGTAATTATATACAAAAAAGCATTTAATCATAATCGAAAACTACACTATCTTATATATTAAATCTTTTTGAAAGACATTAAATAATTTTTACCAATAAAAAAATAAAATAAAAGTAAATTTAAAAATTTTCAAGTAGTTAACAAGATTTTATCATTTTTACCTCAAAAAAAAATATTAGACAGTATCGGGATATGTTTTGTTTTTCGGTCGAGACAAAAATAGACCATTTTTTAATCGTTTAATTAAAACGATAACAAATTAATACTAGACAAAAATGTAAAAAGAAAAAGGAATTAGTTTATCATGGAGAACAAAAGACTAGAATACGCCCAAACAAAATAATATTGTACTTTGCATCTGGTGGAATTGTAAAACATACTTTTTTATAAATTACTTGGAATTAATTAAACCATAAATTCAGTAAAATATTGCGACTCAACTGGTCAAATTCAAGAAAAACGTCCTTCCTAATAAACACCGAGTTGTATTTCATCAAAAGATAATACACGACTACATATTGAAATTCACGGGCAGCAAATATTAAATAACTGGTTGAAATATTATCAATCATCCATCATACTTATTTATTATTGTACCATTGGATTTACGTTCTCTTTAACACTTTCTTAAAAGAAAAAACAGTATCAGTGATATCAAGGAGTACCTAAATCAGTTCTTTACATTTAAATTTAAAAAATTCTTCAAAAATACTATTAAGAAGTTTTCAGCCAGCACGATAAAAATAGATAATAAAAATTAGTAAAATGATTAGAAACAAAAACAAATGTGAATTATATATATGATATTGATGCGGAGCCTCCTGGTAATAAAAATATTATTGAAAAATTACATTATTTTTAAATATAATTATTCCTTTTAGAGATTAAAACATTACTGAGTCAAAATCAATCAGTAAAAATGTACTTATTCTACATTTCAGGTTTCGCGATGATCGCGATGGTAGAATTACAGATAAACGAACCGACAGAAGTTCCTGAATGGTTATTCGTCATGTTCAGCGTATGCACAACAGTTCTGGTCGCCGTCCACATATTCGCACTGATGATATCAACATATTTATTACCGAACATTGACGCCATTTCGAAACTGGAAGTCGCGAAACTCGTGACGGAGAGCCCGCACGAACGTATGCGTGGCTTCATCGAACTTGCTTGGGCGTTTTCGACTGTATTCGGTTTATTTTTATTCCTAGTAGAAATTGCTATACTATGCTGGGTTAAATTTTGGGATTATTCGTTTTCGGCAGCAATAGCAGCCACTGTGATTGTGATACCAGTATTGATTATTTTTGTAGCGTTTGCTATACATTTTTATCATTCTTTGTTTTTACAAAGGTGCGAATCGTCTTTATCTGATATGCAACAATTAGAGGACATGAAAAGAAATCTGGATAAGGTCACTAGTCCAGTTTGATAATGAATTTATTCAATTTTATCCGCTTGATTTTAATCAATGCTAGTTTCATTGTAAATTGTTTTATATAAAAGAAATAAATGATAAAATAATTCTATACTAAACTGACCGTCTGTTCTAAAAAAAAGTCCTATATTATTATATTTTATTGAAAAATAAATTGTTACACCAACACTACAAGATATATTTATTTTATTTCCTTGGAAACTAATTTCTATTTCCATGGTCACTTAAGAGTGCTATATTATAAAATATTTTGCTTAGTGTTGTATTACAAAAAAAATTATATGGCATGGCACTTGAATGTGCATTAGCTCTAAACAAATAAAGTGATCAATAAATAATTATTAAACACTTTTATCAAATCTTGAGGTGGTGGTATGAGTAATCCATTTATTTAAAATGAATTTGCCACAATATAAAAAACAAACAGTATATTGTTATATATTTTTATAAATTATTTTAAAATTTGTAACGTGAAAAATATTATTTTTTATTTTATACTTATTTTTTAGATCAGTAAACCCTTTATTCATTGAATTAAGAAAAAAATAACAATGTTTAATTTAAACAATTATGACATTTGAAAAAAAACAATTCATATATATATTATAATATGAAATTTGAAATTGTTTTTTATGATAAAGTTATTTTAATGGGAACCTATAAGAAATAAAGAGTTAAACTGAACACTTACATATATTTTATATACTTATGAACAATTTAGCTTATTACAAAATCATGTTTATATTGACATTTATTCACAAAATATAAATATTACTGAAAATATAGAAAATATTTTAAATTAATTTTATATTTTAGGCACACTAAACAAATATATTAAAATATAAAATATTTTTCTATACATAATTATCTGTTTGAAACGAAGGCAAAGAAATTAATGTATGCAAGACATTTTTTTCATAAAATATTACCACTAAAAATTATTTAACAGCGGTTTGAAAATTTATACGAAATGAAATTATTGTATATCACTATTACAAATATTTACAATAATATTTAATCCGAAATAATTGATACAAAAATTACTGAAGAGCTAATTTTCTAAATGTTAAATTACAACTAAAACTAGCATGATTGTATCAAGTATTATATATATATATATATATATATATATATATATATATATATATATATATATATATATATATTTAATTTTAAGCAGTATTTAAAAATAAGTAGATAGTCGATATATTTCTAATTTGTTAATGTAATTTAAATTAAATGTTTATTTTCAATCTTCGTTATACACTTATACGTAAATTATAGTAAATTATTATTATAAAATATAATTGTTTCCAATTATGAATATTTAACAATATATATCAATAAATTGTGTATATATATATATATATATATATATATATATATATATATATATATATATATATATATATATATATATATATATATATATATATATGATTATTAAATATTCTACCATATACAAAAAGCAAAATGGAAACAATAAACATACATCCATATAATGCAGTAGTTTTATAATTTAGAAAAATGTGTAATAACGAATTTAATTTTAATAAAAATTGTTAACAGTATATTATATATATATATATATATATATATATATATATATATATATATATATAATATAATTGTTATATATATTATATTTGAAACTTGTTGATAATTGAAAATGTGAAAACAAATTATTAAATAATATTTTGAAAAAAATCTAGTTTTATTACTTATTCATAGTGAAAATTTACTTGGTACATAGAGCTACAATTAAAAGTAGTTAATTCAAAAATAGGAACTGTCAGAGAAAACCATTTTAATATACACTATAGTTAATTCCAAGAAGCCTCTTCCATAAATAATTATAATACATCTTTCAAATCATTTTTTTAATACATTTTCCTTAAAAATTTTATACAGAAATTTATAAGTATATTAATTGATACAAATAAATGTATGTTTACAACAATAATAAATATATGATGACATATTTGTAAACAAATACATATACCCTACATATTAATTCAGATACGATATATGTATATATGAAGATAATAAGTAGACAAAGATCATTATTGAATGAAGACCAAGAAAGAGATCTCATTAAAAATGGAGGGATGAAAATGTAAAATATAATAAAGGCCTAAAGTTAGCAAAGGACATAAAAAAGTATCTTAGAAAGACCAGTTTAAGAAGAACTAGTAGCATTCGATAAATTTTTTCGCCCAGCAGCAAGTTAACATAAAATTTATAATGATGAAAATGTATATATATATATGAAATATATATATATATATAGATATATATATATATATATATATATATATATATATATATATATATATATATGCAATACATCTGTCAAATAATTACATATGCAACAACATCTGGAAATTACAGATTACTGATGAAACACAATAACCTTAGACTTAACATAAAAAGCAAAATACACGATCATTGCATATAAATATTCTCATATCTGCTATGACAATTTAATATATGTTCTATAGTGTTGTTACACATTTTCAGAAAATATATTCAATTCACTATTTATTAGGAATTCAGGACAAATAAGAAGTACATTGAAAAATTTCTAAATATTATGTAGTGATGATCACGCTTTCTAAACAATATAATCCTGTTCCTTTATACAAATGAAATATGTATATTTATGTCTATATATATATATATATATATATATATATATATATATATATATATATATATATATATATATATATATATATATATATGTAAGACAAGAAAATTCGTCGAAATAAAATGAAAAAGGAAGGCATTAGATTAGTCAAAGTGAAAAGTTTTGGAAGGCCTTCAGTAAGTAATGAATAAAGCTGATGCTGATTATTTGATATATATATATATATATATATATATATATATATATATATATATATATATATATATATATACATATACAATTAAAATTTTAGTTTCCATATCTACATAATTCAATATTAATAAATTCTTTATATGGGACATAATTTTCAGTTCAAAGATAACAAAGTTGTAGAAACTAATAGTAACAAATACGAAGAAAATAAAATATACGAAGAAAAGTTATCCTAAATCCTATTTCAAACAAATTTGGATGCAAATTAATTATAATGTTAAATATGTACATAAACATAATTTCTGATATTGTTTATACTGTATTTTTGCGAGATAAAAGTTATATTTGATTCAGTAAATGCATTTTACAAGTTTAATAATTTTTAATATGAACCGTATGTGAGGGTATACATATTAACACATATATATAATTACATGTACATAGATATAAACATACATACGAATAAACAGATGTATAATATGCAAGTGTATGTATAATCTTTTATAATAAAAAATTTGTGACCAACATCAATAATGATTTGACAAAACAAAATTTACAGACATAACAAAAATGGAAAGTTTAAAATGGAAACGGTTTGTCATAATGCAAAAAAAATCGATTAACAATAGAAACTGATTTGGAAACCCTGATATATAAAAATGTTTAGAAATCCAAAATTAAATGAAATAGAGACAAGAAAAGATTCGTTGCTGTTGAATGAAAAAGATATTGAATCGCTGGAAATAAAAAATTATGAAAGAGGTCTCCATCAAGCATTGGATAGAAAAAGCTAATCATGTTAACATGTATATAAACTAAGATAATAAAATAAATGTAATAATTTAGTTAAAATTTAAATTATTTGATTTAAAAAACAATTTTCTATATACTGTGATTTACGTAATCTATACATATACATGAGAGAATTAGTTTACTAACGTTATCAATTATGTAGTTTATACATTTAAAATTATCACATTTATTATACTTATTGCTATTTTATTTATATATATATATAATCACTGCTAATATTCTACTTATTTCATTAAAAAAAAAAAAAAAAAAACAAATTACATTTATACTTATTACATACAATTCACTTTAGTATTTTGTAATTATTTCGTACATACCTTTAATGCACTTTAATATACACTGTTTTATTACTTTGAAATTATTTCAAATTTATTAAAAATTCGTAAACTTTTACATTTTATTTACAAATGACGAAATATATTTGTATATACACTGATAAGAAATAAACTTCAATTTACTTAATACTGAAAAATGATTATTTTTGCGTGTTACTTTAAAATAAACAAGTATTACGTTATCTCCGTAACCGTTTACATATTATTTTAAAAGTTAATTTCCATTTAAATCCTGTAAAAAAAATAAACAAAATTAATATATTCTATTATTTTATTGTAACTGTTTATGAAATGTTTATAATACAACACATTTATAGTAGGAATAATAATAATTTAAAATAAACTCCAGCTATTCAGAACATTAATGTTAATAATTCCAATAATCTCAATGTGAAATCTTCAAAAATGAAAATATATTTATCTTAAAACAATCATATTTTTTTATTTACATTTCTTATATTCTTATATCTTTCATTATAAAATAATAATAAAAATTAAATAATGACTTTTATGTTTATGAGACAAAAAACTACTGAACTACATGTGGAACGAGTTTGAACAGACATCTACATTGTAAAAATAAAAACTGTAACATCTGAATATTTTATAAAATATATTACGATATTTAAAATATTTTTCAAATGATGAAAATAATGATTTTGAACTAGGAATTTTATTCAACTCTTTAAAAATGAAATACATTTATTTAATAATAAAGAAAAGATTATATGGTGCATATATATGACCTATAGGGAAACATATATAAACACGTGTATGTCCTTTATATATATATATTGGTCATTAAAAAATTATTATATATTTTCAATTTTTGAATCATAATAAATATTTGAATAAAATATAGATTGTACGTTTTAATCTTTGATAGAAAGCAAAAATCAGGTTCTAACTGTTGCAAAATAAGAAAAAGTCATTGATGTTACAAATGTATTGGATTAGATATGATAACTGTATTTTATAATTGTAATAAATGAAATTTTTCAAAATAATAACTTTTTGACATTCAAATGATAAAAATGATATAGTGGTAACATTTGGTTCATTTCTAAACTGAAATACTATATACTTATTATATTGTTCACGTGAGGTCGTCGCTATTCTTAGAATGATTGGAATGACTATTTAATATTACAAACCTAACAAAAATTAACTATTTAAAAAGTATTATTTTTTTATAAAATAATAACTATTAATAATATTATGACTTTTATCAATTTTTTTATGAAATTATACTGAAAAAATAAACTGGTATCAATTCCTTTTTCAAAAAAAAAAGAATTAACAAAGAAATTTTGATTTATATTTCACTACAATTTAATAATTAATACGTAGTAATATATGAATTGACTTAAATGCTACTAAAGGATTTAATCTCATTTGAGCAATCTTATAATATTAATATGAAAAACGAATAGTAAAATAATTTTCAAAATTTGAATAATTAGAAGGTATATACTGCAAAGATACCAAAAACTGAAACTACACAATTATATAATTTGCTGATGATATTATTTTCTCAACAAATTAAACAAATCAAGTTAAAAAATTGGATTTATTATGAGCTGCAGCAAGACGAAAGTAATGCACATACAATGAATTTGCAGAACAACGAAAAATTGTATTGAAAGTAATAAAAATGGAAGAAGTTAAAACCTATATGTAATTGATGGCTCATCGATATAAAAATAACATTTATTGACGAGTGAACATAAGAAAAAATTAATTCGGAAAAAATCTCATATTATGAGATAAAATAACCTTTATTTTCGAAAAAATATTTCTATCAACACATCTTACCTCTTCTAAATTCATACAATGAAATATGAGTCTTATATTCGAAAATAATTCAGCGGTTTCAAACACTACAACAAAGCATAGAAAGATTTATCTTAGAAATAGACGAGGGGATAGATAGAGAAAATAATAAAATTTTAAATATTAATATAAGAATGAGAATTTTAAAATGGAAATAGAAAGATCATAGAGCAAGAATAAAAACTATTATGGACGATATAAATTATTGACTGAGAACCTAGAAATATAAAAAGACCCAGAAAGAAACTTATAAATGTGAAAAAGATATGATACTCATCTGAGTGGAATGAAAAAGAAAGGCATTGATTCACTCAAGCGGAGAGAGGCCTTCATCTAGCAAATAAATTGAAAAATAATATATATACATATAACAAAAACATCTTTTAAGAACATAAATTCTATTAGAATATTCAAAAGAATTTAAATAAAACAATTATTTTTTATTTCTTCTTGTCATATTTTTAAAATAATATTTTCAATACTTTAAAAACACACTGAATAAATTTCACTTCAAATAAAGAGAAATGTACCAAACAAATTTATGATCTTAGAAAAAATGAATCCTAATTTAAATTCAAGAGATAATGAATTGAATAGAAATATACATACACACACACTGATGTACTCAAACAAATCTATAAATATATATATATATATATATATATATATATATATATATATATATATATATATATGAAAAAAGAACCACATGTAATATTTATTATGTAAAGATAAATAGTAAAAATATTAATAACTGGAGAAAAGATATTTCAAAATACTTATTAACAATTCATAAACTGTTTAAAAGTCTCTGATTTTGTTAATTATTCATTGAAGGACAACTGATGACATTTATAATTATAAGCTAGTCGCATAATATGTAAATATTTATAAAAAAAATGTTAAGAATTATATAAAAAAGACTTAATTTTATATTTCAATTATTGCAAATATTCATGAAGGGAAACAAATTGCCAATATTGCTTCTACTGTTCCAAATACCTTCAAACAATACAAATAAAAATAACTTATTCCTCTTGTCTTTTCATGTTAGACCTAACATAAATTTTGATGCTTCTGTGTATTATCTAAAACCATTAAAGTATTTCTGAATTTAAGACCTACGTTTCACTATCATAAGTGAGAATAATAAGATGTGTAATAATCAAAAACAGTTCTTCTTCAAATAAAGGGATATTCTAATCAATATGAGCTTTTGCATAGCTCTAGGATCATATAAACAATTGTGCATAACTTGAAATTCTTACACATATACACACACACACACACACACACACACACACACACACACACACACACACACTCACACACTCACTCACTCACACTCACTCACTCACACACACACACACACACACACACACACAGAGAGAGAGAGAGAGAGAGAGAGAGAGAGAGAGAGAGAGAGAGAGAGAGAGAGAGAGAGAGAGAGAGAGAGAGAGAGAGAGAGATGCATAGATAGATAGACAAAAAATAGATATACATAGAAATTTGTATACTCATGTAGTTAAATATTTAATTGTATATTGAGAAAATTTAAGGAAAAATATTTGTCATAAAATGAGAAATAAGAGTACAAATAGAATTAATTATATATATATATATATATATATATATATATATATATATAAATCTTTTTAATATCTCAAATTCATACAAAATATCATATTTTCAAACACTTACGTATTAAAGTCTTGATATTTTTAAAAATATCAAAATAATTTCATTTTTTCAAAATGTTCGTTGTATAAAATATCAATAATTTCATAATACCTTAAAAATATATTAATATATAACTTAATCAATCACAATATGCATTAAATATATGTATATATATGTATAAAATTCTATAGTATTTCGTCGAAAAATATGAATCACCATACGATTCTTCGTCTAGGGAAAAACAATGGAGTACCAGTCATATCTAACTGAATCTTTTCGATTTCTTTTCGTAATCGTTTCTCTTCTTCTTGTGCTTCTTGTACTTTCCGTGCTTCTTCGCATTTTTCCATAGCTTCCAGTTCTTTCGCCGTAAATTTTTTCTCTCGAATTTGTTTATCTAACTCCTCTTTCAATTGTAAATGCTTTTTTTCATGTTCGAGTTTCTCCTGTTTAATTTCATTGTCAGTTTTTTCAATCTCTTCAATCATTCGTTCTCTTTCAAAAAGTAATTCTTTCTGCTTTTCAATTTTTTCGGCTGCTTTTTCTTGAATCTGTTTTCTGATACCTTCCATAACGTCGTTAAATAATCGATCTCTTGCTAACTTTTCCTGTCTCCATACTTTTTCCTGTTGATCCCAAAGCATCTTAGCTTCAGAATCAAATATGAACTGAAGATAATCTCGTCGCTGAACTTCTAATTGTTCCTGTCTTTTCATCAATTCAAGCGCTTCTTTCATCGCTTCCTTAAGTTGAATTTTCTCTTTATTATTTTCTTCCTCTTCGAGTTTTTGTTCTTCTAAAATCTGTTCATATATTCGTCGTTCAGTAGCTACTTCTTCTGCAATTATATTTGCACGCCTTCTAAGTTTTAATCTATATTGATTAATATTATATAAATCTATTTCTTGCTTCTGACGTCGTTTACATTCCTCTTCACGTTTTTCAATTACTTTTTGCAATTCATCTTTACATTTCAATATCTCCGCTTCTTCTTTCCGTAAGGCTTCTGCTAAAATATCTTTCTGTTTTAATTCTTCCAGTTGTTTATCGATGATCATCCGAACCTGTTTTTCCTTATCTTCCAATTTAGCACGATATTCTTTTTCTCTTTCTTCTTCTTCTTTAATTCTCTTTTCGCGCTCTTCTAACAATTTGTTCATTTCTTGTTCTTCTCTTTCTTTAGCCATCTGTTTTTCTATCTGAGCATTCAACCATGCGGTTTTTAATCCTACTGTTCTATGATTTCTTTCGTAATCTTGAATTATCGGATTATTTGCCCTCCATTGATGATATAATTTTATTTCTGCTTCATGTCGCCTTTTAGCATCTTCGGCAGTTTTCAAACCATAATTAACCGATTTCAATACTTCTGTAGGCGTATCATCGAATCTACTATATGTTCTACGTTTGTTTCTTCGCTCTTCTTGTAAAGCGATCTCTTGTCGTTGTCTCTCTTCATGTAACTGTAAATCTAATTTATTACGTTTTTCTTCCAATTCTTTTTGTTTTTGTTTCTCTTCCTCAATCTGTTTATACTTTTCTAAATTGTGTGCGTATAATTCCGGCGACGTCCAATTTTGAAACCTTGTATTAGCACGATCAAACGTTTCGTAATATAAACGTTGATTGTTCCAGAATTGTTGATGGTGTTGTTCCATATCACGTTTTCGGGCCCATATAATTTCAGCATTTTGACGTGCTTTTCGAAATGGCATTTTTCTGGTTTCTTCATACGACTTTCTGCAACAAAGACGACGTCTTCATTCACAGTGTAAAATCAAATAACTTATAAATCAATACTTGTCATATATATATATATATATATATATATATATATATATATATATATATATATATATATATATTGATTTAATATATTGCACACTAAGGTGTGCAATATACTAAATCAATATTACCATTAATTCGAGTAAAAATAAGTAAATAGTGTGTAAATGCATTAAAAATAATTCTTAAATAAGGAAAATTATGTTAGTGTATATATTATTAAATAAAAAAGTTAACTAATAAACACTTCTTTATATATAATATTCAAAAAAATAGTAGATAATTGAAAAGTCTCAATGTAGTTATTTGTAAAAAGAGAATATTTTTTAAGGGTAATAAATTATTTTCATGAGACATTAATATTCGTTTTCAATCAGTCAGAATTATAAACTGTTAAAAAATAAAACATAAACTTTTAATATTCAATTTAAAAATACTTTGGAGAAAGATTTAATATATACATATATATATATATATATATATATATATATATATATATATATATATATATATATATATATATATGTATATATGATAAAAAATCTAAAAATAACCATGAAGCAGATGAAGTAAATATTAAACAAACAAAATCAAAATTCCAAAACAGTTAAAATTAAAATTCAAAAATGAAATTATATAACTAAATCTTAATGAAAACTTCATGCTATTTTCAAAAATAAGGAACGATTTTTTACTTCATTTGCCTCACTGTGGATATTATAGACATTGGAACCAAAATGACTAAGACATTTCAATAGGATGCTATTTTTTTCAATCGAATAGTAAAAATTATTTTTTACTATTCAGCTGAATGTATTCATAATTTTTTTAGTTATATTGTAGTTACTGCTTACACATTTTTATACTTAAAAATGTGTAAGCAAATGTTTATACCTGTTAGAAAATTAATTAAAAGTATATACTTAATGACTGTTTCAAGTTCTTAGAAATATAAAAAAGTCCCTGTAACGTTTAAAGAGCCTCTCGTTTGCTTTTATATAAAAATTAACCGGATATGACAAAGTATATGTCAATTTTAAAACCACTTCATCATACAATATGTTTATGTAATTCTAAAAAAAATCAATCCACCATTAATTATTCAAATATTATTTAAGGAATTTGTCAGCGATATGTAAATCACAACAGTAACCATATGTTTCAAAGATGTTTTCAAATGGAATACACTTCATAATTCACAATACATAATTTATTGGAAAAGATATATAATTATTTTAGATTTTTTCAAAGACCACAATATGTTTAATGTGAGTTTTTATAATGATGTGAGATATTTCTTTTATTACATATTTATTTTTCCAACAGGGGTCTTCCCAGACTGGTTTCAGTCTATCTTCACATCAATCAATCATATTATATATATGAAACTTTAAACTTATTATTACGACAAAATAAACAATAAAAAAATGTAATCATAGTTAGGATTAAAAAAAAGATGTTATATACAAATAAACTTGTTTCTGATTTTTAAAATATTATATACATATATATATATATATATATATATATATATATATATATATATAATGATCATTATGACAGCTTATATCGCATATTGCTGAGCAAAAGCTTCACTGAATGTTACTTGCGATTTTTAAAGGTTTTGTCAAGATTCGTTCATTGTTTTCTATTTGGAGCCAATATCAGTTAACCCTCACTTCCGCTACACAATTTCATCTTTAATAGGATCATTTCTTTAATTTCTTTTTGTCTCTTGGTCGACATTTTATAATAATGATTTTGATCCATCTATTTTATTCGTTTTTTTATGTGTCCTACCTATGCCCATTTAATTGATTTACACACACACATACATACATACATACATACATATATATATATATATATATATATATATATATATATATATATATATATTAAATGTGAAATAAACAAACAGTAAAATTTCACAATTACTATGTACATAAAAATAAATAAACAAGAAAACGATTAAATACTTCAATGATATTTTTCGTAACAAGTTCAATTATTTAGCTAAATAAAGAATTAAGAATGATAATCTCAAAAAATAAACTGAGACAGATAATTAATAAAATTGAAACTCATCACAAATAACATCACAAAAATAATGTTTTGTCAAATGCATTTTTAACAACAATCAATGTAAATATTATATCCATAAAATCCAACACAAATTTAATTTATTTTATTTTAATTTTTAAATAGTAAAATCAAAGCGTTTGTTTACTTTTAGTTCAAAACATTATTTTTAACATTTATGTGAAAAAACTGACAATTTAAAATGATAATCTTTCTTTATTTATAGGATTTTTCCTATTTTAATTTATATCTAATAGTCAAGAATAACCTATATATTACTTTAATATCGAAATACATAAAAAATTGCACTCAATTTACAATAAAATCGAAGAAAAACTATTTAAAAAGAATTTTACTTTTTTTAAGAATACTTTTGATTAATAATTTTAATTCCCATTTTAGAAAAATATATTAATAAAGAAATAATGAAAGAAAGATAAAGGTTTAAATAATACAAAGTTATTGAAGTAGATGACAACAAAAGCATTCACATTATGTGTGTGTATATATGTGTGTGTGTGTATATATATATATATATATATATAACTGTTCATCATCAAGATAACATACACATGTTACAAATAATAATTAATTAGGGACAGTCCCTTTGAACAAGTTTTTTTTATGTAACATGTTTTGTATTACATAGCACAATTCACATACAAAGCGTTCGAACTAGATATGTGGTTTATTCCATTTATATGCATAAACTGAAACTAAATTTAATGCAATTTCTTCGAAAATGTTGTTTCTATTTATTGAAATGTTTATTAAACATTTCGCAATTTGTTCATTACAAAAATATATAAATAATGTGAAATAAATAGGTTCTTTTTATAACAAAAATATATTAATTTTAAATAATAGATTATCAGTATTTCCTTAATTTTAATTAAAAATTCCAAGTATTTCTATTATAATTATTGTTTGGCACTGTATATCGTATATCTTCGTTCACAACTGAATGACAATCCTAAATAATATATTTTTTTTAATAAAAAGCATGCTTATTATTCACTTTTATCCACCATGGTGCATTCAGATAATGATACAATCATTTTTTTGGCAATAAGCACAAAAACTGTAGTGTTTGAAATAACAATTTATTAGCAAAAAGATTACACAAATATATTTTTTTAAAAATAATTTGAAGGTGGTTGCAGTAATTTCATGAAAAAATGTTGTCTGGTCTAAACCAGTTGTTTTATTTAAACATGATTGGATTTTGGTAGACTTTCCATTACGCTCACGTATGTATGTATACATATATACATATGTATACCTTAAAATTGAAATTATGCAGTAGAGTTTATATATATATATATATATATATATATATATATATATATATATATATATGTGTGTGTGTGTGTGTGTGTGTATATGTATATATATATATATATAAAATATATATATATATATATATATATATATATATATATATATATATATATACACTCACACACACATTCATACACATATACATCATTCCATTTATTGTCGAATAAAAGTTTTTCCCAAAACTTTTTACTTTCAGCGATCCAATGCATTTCTCTTCATCAATTTTTCTAATTCTATTTTGTTTTCAACGCATTTAATACTGACTTCCTATAATATTATTATAATCCATACAGCGATATTTATAATTTTTGAATCCTTTTCAAATATTAGAATCCTTTCATCAATTTATTTTTACGGAATTCATTAACGAAAAATGTTTTATACTGTAAATTCTTTTTTTTAAGAATTTTAAATCCTTTGCAAAATTAATTAAAAAAAATCTATTTAATAATTACAATACAATTAAATATAGTGATTCGAAAATAAGAGTAGTAGAATAATTCAGTAAGTAAATACAGCTATTTTATACTATCAATTTTTAAAAAAATGAAAATATTAGAATTATGGTTTATACAAAAATATATACTAGATTATAGATGTCGATAATGTCAAATAAGTACGTCATTTTCTAAATTCTAATAAAAATGTATTTTTACACTCGATTTTTTCACGGTAAATTTAATGTTTACATGACCATTTTAAGACCACATCCGAAATAAAAAAAACTTCCCCTGTATGATATCAGTAGTAATGAAAAAGGTATTTGTTACTTTTCATTTGAACTTATATATATATATATATATATATATATATATATATATATATATATATATATGTGTGTGTGTGTGTGTGTGTGTATGTGTGTGGCGCGCGTGTGTGTGTGTGTGTATGTGTGTGTATTCGAATATTAGACGTATATAGTATTTTTCAAGTGCGAAATATTTTTAAAATAAACAAAAAGAAAACTTGATGTAAACGTCACTAAAACTGACATTAATTGAAAACACTTCTGTCATGTTTTATTATTATTGTTCTCACTGAATAGAGACTGATGATGTCAGTTAAAAAAAAACGTATGACTACTATCGTATAAACGGTCATTGATGAAGTCTGGCATATATTTTTTATATTTTTTTCATTTCGTAATTAAACTTTGTGCTTTCTGCCAACATTCAGTCTGTACTGCATAAACTATTCAGAAATAAATATAAATATCAATATTAACATGTAAATAGAATCATAGAAATTTCAGCATTAATTATATATTTTTGCTGAAAATATACTACATACATATATATATGTTCATTGGAACAATTTTTAATGTGTCAATGTGAAAATTTGAAAAAAATCATAAAGTTGAAGAAAAATGAAGGGCAAAATATTTATTTACCTACAACTTGTTGACGATATTATTATTTTGTCAATGAGCCTACGTAAACTTGCAAAAATAATGTAATTAAACAAATCCAGTCAAACAATTAATCTTGTATAGAATCATAGCAAAACAAAAGTAATGTACAATAAATCTAATGTTCAGAAAAAAAATAAATTAAAAAGAATAGAAAAAAGAAAAATTAAAAACTTTATATACTTAGAATGGTTTATTAGCACAATTTATGTGTGAAATAAATAGAAAAATAAAAATAGGAATATGTCAGTTCGGAAGAAATTTTTATATTATGAAGTCGAATATTCCTCTATATTTGAAGAAAACTTTTTTTAATAAATACATTCTATCTTTTCTCGCTTATGACAGTAAAATGTAAGTTTTAGATTCCAGAATCATTTAGAAGCTTCACAGAACATTAAGAAGCATGGACAAATGTATGTCAATAATAAAATACAGAGACAGAAAAAGAAACGTGTGAATTCAACAACAAACTAAATTCCAGCCATTATAACAAAAGTGAAAAGTTTAAAAGAAAATAAGTCGGTTATACAACAAAGGAAAAAGATCACTGATGGACAAGAAAAAAATTGCTTGGATTCACAGATATACACGAGGCATATACATTAATTTTTGTTTACACTATAATAAATTTCGTTTTTTTGTATTTCACAAGAAAGGAAAATACTTTAAATATATATTTATTTATTTAGCCATTTTAAAAAATTAATAGAAAAATAATGTATATTAACATACATACACATATTAACATATATATATATATATATATATATATATATATATATATATATATATATATATATATATATATATATATATATATATATATATATATATATATATATATATATATATATATATATATATATATATATATATATATATATATATATATATATATATATATATATATATATATATATATATATATATATATATATATATATATATATATATATATATGTGTGTGTGTGTATGTGTGTGTGTGTGTGTGTCTGTGTGTAAATAAATAATACATATACATTTGCCTTAAATACATATATTCGAAAGTATAGACAATCAAGGCGAACTTAAGCCTTTTAAATGGCCGAGTTACATGGGGGTTGTTTTTACTGGACGAGATCCAAATTTCTACTTGGGAAATATATTTAAGAAATATATACAAATGCATTATATAAAAACTGCATTTTTCTTTCTAAGTTATTTTTAATTATAATATAATAGGTAAATGGTTAATAAGCAAATATACATTTGTACCCTATTTATTGGTATATATATATATATATATATATATATATATATATATATATATATATATATATATATATATATTGTATTATTTGTATATATTTATATATATGTTTATATGTATATATTTATATATATATATATATATATATATATTGTATTTATATATATATATATATATATATATATATATATATATATATATATATATATTGTTTTGTATATAAATGGTTTTTATACTTTTATAACAGTTAGTTTTGAAAAAGATTTAAAAGTGTTGTTTATATAAAATATTCTCTAACATAACGAGAAAAAATATACATCTATAAAAAATAACAATTCATCAACAGTCGATGTATTAATGTATGTTAGTAATATTATTATCATTTATTCTTTGCAATTAAGTAATTCTAAATGAACAAGCATTATTAATTACATCCTAGTATTAATTCAATTATAATACTTTTTTCTCTTATACAATATAATACAAACAATATTTCAAAATCGATTATTTTTAAAGAATTCTTTTGTTTACTTCTTAATTACATTGCAAAAATTGTAAAAGTGATACTGATATTATATATATATATATATATATATATATATATATATATATATATATATATAATATCAGTATCACTTTTATATATATATATATATATATATATATATATATATATCTTTAACCTTGATAAAATTTTATAATTCATCTGATATTAAGTAAAATAACCTCGAAAATCAATTTGCTTTAATGACACTCCTTACAGCAACTCATTTCACATGATTACAATTACCAGATAATTTTATAAAAATTATATATATAAGAGCTATTTCTATGAACAAATTACAATAAATACAAATGTTATACTCTATATATATTTATATACGTATATGTACAATACTTTATCTATTAAATTATTTTTCTAATTTTTAATCATTTTTTTCTCATTTTTCTTTAATCAACACAAACAAGAATAATTCAATTTTCTTATATAAAGATATATAAGAAAGGTTAAATTAGTGTACATACTAGAATATACTTTTTATAATCATATTTTGAATTTATTAAATTTGAAAGGTTTTTCTAATTATGATTTTTTAATTCATTATTCTTTAAATTATCCATATTTTTAATCACAAGATTTGCCTATTACCTGTTTATTAATCATTGAAAAACGTTAAGAAAAGTATTCAAAATTAACCTACTTTGATTGCAATCATACAAATACATATAAATAATTGAACAAGAAATTTAAATTTAAAAAATACAATTCTTTGTACATAGATTATAAATAAAAAAAATAAATAAATTTCGAAAAATATATTATCAACAAATGTCATTATTTATTATTTTTAAAATAACTTATTTACTGAACTCAAATACATTGTATCTTTCTAACAATTTTAATAAAAAATAAAACAGAAAATGTGAAAACAAAGTAATAGTATAAAATTTATAGTTATTGTGCATATACTTCGTTCACAAAAGTATAGCGTAACGAAAGTAACTTTATGTGTATATACATTATATATATATATATATATATATATATATATATGTGTGTGTGTGTGTGTTTGTGTGTGTATTTATGCATTGTGTGTACTAATTTATTTAGTAAGTACATGACAAAAACTAGAAAAATTAGAAGTATTTTTTAAAAGTAGCGCTTAAATATTTTATATGAAATACAAACAGAACCAACACTTAAATTTTAATAAAAACCAAAAAAATCTTCATAAAAATATTTATCGAAAGTAGTGTTTTATATAACGGTATTTATTTGTACAAAAATTACTAAAATTAAATGAATATATGAAGTAATAGATTCTAGTAATTCTTCACACTTAACTGGCAAAAAAAATATACTAATTATATGAACACTATTAAAATGATAAAACTGTAAAAGTAGACAAAAAAACAGCAACATTAAAACTAACAATTTGTTTCTACATCGTGAATACACAAATTTCACAAATCGTTCATAGTAACAATTTTTATTTTAAAAAAATAACATGTTTACATATTTACTTTATACATTTTAATATCCATATATTTTAATCGAACAACTTTTTTGAAATAGGGTATATCCCCTAAATAATAGAATAGTTGTTAATGCAAGATATAAAAATGACATTATATATCAAAAATGTATACTATTTTTATAGAATTCTATCCTTTTAATTTTGTTGCTAACTATTTGTACACTCATATATATATATATATATATATATATATATATATATATATATATATATATATATATATATATATGTGTGTGTGTGTGTGTGTGTGTAAATATATTCACTTATTTAATTCAATAACTTAAAAGTAACTCTAAGAAAATGAAAATTAATTTATAAAGAAAATATATAATTAGAATAAAATTTATACGTATGTCATATTTTATACATAATTT
>CP092092.1:24468255-24615755 GCA_029203775.1 Neoneuromus ignobilis | reverse complement strand
AAAGTATTCTAGTGTCATTGATCGCTGAACTAAAACAATAAACATGATCTCAGGTGGGATTTCTTACAAAATATTTCTTCTAGAGAATATTTTTCTTTATATTTTAGCACTAATAATATTGTTCGACTAAAAAATTAAAATAGAATAATTAAAGAAAATAAATAAAAAAAAGATAATGCAATTACGTATATGAATTCGTATCCAATTTTTTATTGGACATTACTAACAAAAATACGTATTACCTAAATACCTCACAATCTTAGACAAACAATTAAATATATCAATAAACAACTTTGTCAAATCATTTCTTGAACAATGAAGTGATTAAAAAATATTAAAAACAAAAATATAATTAAATTAATAATTTTTTTGAAACAAAATAGATTACTTTTCTATATAGAACTTATTTTAATTACGATACTAAGATTTTCACCTTAAATGTAGAAAATAAAGTAGAAGGGAATATTAATAAATTATTTTAATATGTAGGTAAATATCTATGTTTTATCTATTAATATGAACAAATATTTTTCTTCTTTATTAATAAAATATATTTCATAACATAACGAAAGTCACTATTTAATTGAAATTACATTATAAAAAATAGTCTCAATTAAAAAGTAAGCTTGAATCGTTTACAAATATGTAATTGGAATAATTAAACTATTGTTAGTTATATAAATTAATTAAAGGCTTACTTATACTTTTGTTTCTATAGAAAAATATATCAGATACTATAAGATTATTTTTGTAAAAAAGGCTTTCTCACAAATTAACACTAGTATAGTACTAAAACATTTAAAAATGTGTATTTAAAAAAGGTATTATTAAACTAAAAATGTTCACTTAAAGTTTATATAATCAAGTTCAAATGTTTCAGTTTAAATATTCAATTGAAATATGTACAAATATTTAGATAAAATAATTATTAATACTTTACTATTTTAAAATTTACGCAAAATTTAATATTATCAACAAAAAATAAATATCATCATTTTGAAATTAATATTTCGATAATTGATAAAATATTTTAATTAAAAGTAATCCAAATAGAACTGAAAGGTTTACACATACATTTACTTGCTTACTATTAACTAATTTGAGTAAAAAATAAAATTAATACTACAACTTTTTGAAAAATAAAGACATATAATTACGTAAAAAATATATCTTAAATACCAATATACTTTATAAAGCATCTAATAATCACTTCTTCTATCAAATTACATAATCAAAAATGGTAATATTAAATTTGTAGAGATTAAAACAATATCTAAGAAAATCTGTCAAATGATTATTATGCTATTACCTTCTATCAGTTATCATTAGATACTATATAGAAATCTACTAGGTAATACACCTTCTAACAATTTAAAAAGCTCAGTTTTAAAATAATACATTAAATACCATTTAAAAAAATCTATTGATTCGAAACGAATTGTCAAGCATCTTCAGAAAATACTTTATTATTACAGATGTGAATGATTCTAAAGAAAATTTTAGATAATCCATCTTATTAAATCTCAATATTAACGACATTTGTTGAATAAATGGCAATGACGAGACAGATATTTTGGAGAAAAAAAAACAAAATGAAAAAACACTGATGTAATAAATTTTAAACGCAACCTTGTTTATTGAGTAACGTCTGTGTCGTCTTGAAATTAATTATTTATTAACTATGAAGGTCTGATTTACAACTGTTAAGTATTTCAGATTAAAATGAAATAACCTATTTTTTAAAAAAACTTCTATTTTTATAGAATTCTTGTAATTTTATCTTACATACATACAAATATATATATATATATATATATATATATATATATATATATATTATATTTATATGTATGTATATAGTTATATGTAAGACAGAATTAATGTTCAATAAATTTTTAGATGGAAGAAAAATCAAGTTAAAAGAAGTAGAAATAGAAAAATTGAAAACTATGTATTACCAGACAATGTATGAACACTAAATCAATATTTATAGATGAAATGAACAGGAGAATAAAAATGAAATAGTATCAATTTAGAAAAATATAAAGTAGAAAATATTATAAAGTGGAACTTTTCTTTAATTAACTTTTCTTTTCTTTTGTTTACAGAAAAGAGTTTTTGATGAATGCACATTACCAACTTCCATTTGTAGCAGTAAAACATAGATCTCAAATTCCACAATAATTCAAAGTCTTAATATATCATAAACAAGCATTACAATATGCATGTTAGGAATAAACAGCACAGAGACAGAAAGATAACCGTGTGGATTAGAAATAAAATAAAAGTTACGGATGTTATAACAAAAATGAAAACTTTAAATGCAACGAGGTCGGTCATATAGCAAGAAAAGAAGCTCACCAATAAACAAGAAAAACTATTAATTGGGATTCAAGAGATATAAAAATGTACAAAAAGAGATCTATGAATAAATGTAATAGAAACATGAAAAAATTCATTAATGTAAAATGGATCTGGTTTGTTGAAAATTGAAATTTTTATGAAAAACTTTCATCCAGCAGTGAATGGAAGAAGTTGAAGATGATTATGTATGTATGTGTATATGTATAGATATATATATATATATATATACATATATATATATATATATATATATATATAAGTAGATGGGCGGATAAATAGATCCATGAATGAATATTATGTACACCAAGAACCAGATCAATGAATGTCATATACATATTTAACAAGTTATGAATGTGTAATAATAATAATAGTATGAAATAACATGCAAATGATAATTTGTATAATGGAATATCTCATCAGAAACATCAATTAATAATATTTTATTAGGTCATAAAGTGAACGTAAAAAAATATTTATGAAAAACAAAACTCATGCCCAATCGTTGACATTTATTTCCTATATGCTGTTGACAAAATGAGGCTACATATTTAACTTTTTACGATATTAAATATGGGATATTTAGAAACAAAAAATCAATAAAAATATTAATATTTAAATAAGGTATTTTAATTTATACCTTACGAGTACGATTACGACTGGGAATAACAGTATATAAATAATTATTATAAATTAGAATAAATATTACAGATACTGCATAATTAACTATTTGCTAACTATTAAGAAATATAATATTTAACACACTGACAAGTTTAATCACGTAATCATTGCATATTAATAACACAAAATTTAAAATATGAATATTTACAAAAGAAACTACTTTACAACTAAATAAACATAGTCAATTTATGGACTTTTGTTTAATAATCAATTAAAAGTAAAAGTCTTGTTAACAATCCTAGCCTTACTTATAAACGTGTTGTATTTAAAGTGGTCAACAATCATTGCTAGGGTTCCCCTTTGATTCGACAAGCTACAACCTACATGCATATATCTATCACCCTTATTTATATGTACAAAAATCGATTAAAACGTATGTGGAGTATAACTGGCGGATGTTTTTTTACAGCTATTATTTTTAAGAATAAAATATACGATTTTGAGTTTACATATATGCGATAATCAGTAAATATAGGAAGAACTAACATAACTAATGTTTTATGTAATGATTTTTTTTTAATAATACGAAGATTATCATAATTGACTTAAGGGACATCCCCAGATGATTTATATGAAAAAACAGGCGATAATCAATAGAATCATTATAAAATTATATGAAACTGCGGGTAAAATTCCTGAAACACCTAAGAGAAATTGTAATAATATAAATATATATATATATATATATATATATATATATATATATATATATCCAAAAAAATGTTTCTTTTTTATCAATATAACATTATTCAGTTTTATTACATTCACAAACATTATTCAAAAGACTAACTGATATTTGACATTGAATAAAAAATATAAAAAAATTCAGTGTCAAATCTAATTGAGATTATTTACATAGTGAATATTAATTCAATGAACATTTTAACATAAACCTAAAAATGTCATTTTCTATCAAATTCCATTATGAATAATATTACACAAAACGTCATTGAAAAATTAAAGCCCGTATAAAAAATAAACCGATGCGGTTAGATTACAAGAACAATGTCAATTTAAAGATAAAAACCAGTATAAACCTAAACGAACATTTTACTTAATATATATATAATTCGTTATCCTTATCGCTAATTTTTTTATCTAAAATTATCGTAAAATATAATAGGCTTTTATTTAACGATACATTAACAAAATTAAATAAATTTAAAAACATAAACAGTTTAGTCATATAGGTAAATACAGATTGTAATATGTAATGGAAGAAAAAAAAATTATATTTCATGTAATTTTAAAAATTATACTTGAGTTTGAATTAAGTTTGAATACAATAAAATGATGTACAACATACAATCAAGACTGATATAAGAAAAATAATTTTAATTTGATACTCAAAATACAAACATGTCGCAAAAGTTGAACGTATATTAGAAAGAAAAGGAAAACAGAACAAAAACAAATTTGTTAAAAAAATACCCATTTGAATAATACATTATGAGAACAATTAACTGTGTAAAATGTGAATGACGTAAGTAAGAGGTAAAAGACATCAAAAATCAGAGAAAACATTTAAACGGTTAGAGATAATTATCCCTTTTACAAGAAAATCAAAACGAGTATGCTTACGATAATCAAAATTTCATCATTTCAATTTTTACAGCCAAAAAGACGAATTTTAAATTATTTCTCGGTTACTGTATGAAATTCAAAAAGATGATTCAGATCAATAAAAAAAAGATTAGTGGAATATTTGATAAATAAGAAAGTATGAACTTTTAACACCATAAATGTACAATAATACAAGGCTACATTTAAACATAATCGTAATATGAAATTCATAAATGTATTTATCAAGAAAATAAAAATCTTAAAAAAAACATTTTAATTTACCAAGAATCACTATAAGAACAGAAATTCCTTTTCATGAAATAATTGAATATTATCATTTCAATATCATAGTTAATATACAAAATTTTGATATATTAAGAAATTTACAATAGCAAATATAAAAATATAGATTTTTGTTATAATAGTATATTTTCACTTGAATGATACACCTTTACATGTTTATAAAATTATATTTAAGTACCAAAATAAAGAACCTGGTGAAAAAAGTAAGTCGTACAGTACTTTTAAATATTTGTGAGAACTTTTATAATTTAGATTCTGATTAGAAACATCAAAAAGCACAAAAATTTTACCAACTTACTGAAAACAAACATATTTTTAAAAAAAATAATGACTAATGATTAGAAGGATTTCAGTTTTGTTCTATTTATTACAAAAATTAATCTAAAATAAAAAATATGTAAAAATAAAGGAGGTTGAATATTTTAAATTGTACATACATATCTATAAAACAATTAACATTATATATATATATATATATACACGTAAATTAATGATCAAATATAAATTACTCAAAAAACTAACATTTTTTCAGTAATACATTTTGCAATATAAACATAAAAAAAATTAAAACCTTTTTTCAACCAAAGTTCTTAGCTAGTTTGATATTTAAAATTAAAAAAAACACCATTAAAACATTAAGAGTGTTACATAAAAATAACATTTCAATTAAATCATTTCATATAAACATTAAAATAAAATCATAAAAGATTTGCCTGAGTTATTTTTAGTAAATAAATTATATGCATATATATATATATATATATATATATATATGTACATTTTTTTTATTTAAAATCATAATTTTGGCCATAATAAAAAATCATATTGTAGTTTAGATTCGAATATATGACACTACTATGAATTTATATTCTGGAAAAAATATTTGCCTCTTTCACAGATTACTCAAACAAGGATATATAATAAAAATTAAAAATATTATTAATATATAATATATATTAAAATATTCAATTTTATTTAACGATTGATTATTGAATATTTCATAGAAAATAAATCAACTAAATATAAAAAATTCCAGACTATTAATTACTCAGTTGCCATTACATTTGTTTTTTTTAAAAAATAAAAAGTAAAAGAACCAAGTCTGATATAATACAGATTGTATTTATTGAAATTGATATTTGATATATTTTCCTGCTAATTTTCCAGTATTAAGTTATTTAATATAAACAAAAATAAATTAGCAAATTTATTAAAAATTCTCCAATTCTTCGTAGAAAGTGAAATTTTTCTTAATAAAAAATATAAACACAAAAACGTATATACGTATATGACCAAACATCCGTTTATTTCTCTCTCTCTCTCTCTATGTATATATATATATATATATATATAATCAAGTACAGACTATTCTTACACTGCACAATTGCATTCACTTTCTCTTTAACTAAATATTAAATTACTCACTAAAGACATACATATATACACGTTTGTAGGCTTCCCCGAAAGAGAAATGTAAAAACAATATTAATTGCGAAGGTTAGAATTTTTTAGTTACATAATTTACTTGTCAAACGAAGGTCTAGTGTGACAAATAATTATATTTATTAGTTTATTAATGCATACATACTCACACATAATATATATATATATATATATATATATATATGTCTGTGTGAGTGTAAATAAATTATAACTATAGATAACATATTTTGAAATACATCAAAAAATGATTTGAATTAAATATCAATTTTTATGACTTCATCAAAATTTTATGAAATTACAAAAACGTAAAAAAATAAAATAATTAAATATAACCATTATAATTTCATAAATATTTTGAAAAATAATATATGAATATGTATAAATAAATAATGAACTAATGATAATACAAATGAAAGAAAATGTCTCTAAACTTGGAATAAACAAATACTTAAGAAATATAGAAATGATTTTATGATGTATTTTCAAAGAACGATAATAAATCTAAAATGACAAAAATCTTAAATTAAATTCAAATACTGAATATTAACAATAAATTAGAAATATACAACATCTATATAACACTCCTATACATATATATAATAACATTGACACATAATGAGTCATTGAATTGTGGCACCAAAAAAGTACCGAATATATACAAAAGTTACAAAATACAGTAATTTGTGTTTAATACATGAATAATACTTTCTGACACATTTTCTGTTCAAATATTTACAATCTAGACGAGGCTCATATTTTAATCTTCTATGAGTATATGCGTAACTTTTCATTGGTACCATTATAAAAAGTACAACCCATCTCGTATACCTTGGACTAATTACGTAGGTGTAAATCGACTCAATAGGAAAAATAATATAATTTTTATAAGAGAATATGTGCTATCAAACAATGACATTGGGGAAAATATAAATACAAATGGACGAGAAAAACATGAGTAATATATATTTTTATCATAAAACTCATACTTTAGAATATTTAATAATTTAAAATCAAAAAAAAAAGAAAAAAGAAAAATTCTTAATTTTAAATTTCTCTTATAAACAAAGTAAAAACATTTAATGCAAAAATGTCCAAAATATATTATCTAGTTATTATAAAATGGAAATTTACTTCATTTTTAGACACTTAATTTTAACTTTGTTGATTTATTTTATTGATTATATTGTTCAAAATAAAAAGTTAATTTCAACAATTACAATAAATTAAAAATATATGATTTTTAATGTCCAAAAAATTCAAATTTATTAGTCATTGTGATCTATTCTTTAAACAATCTTTTTCCTACTTTTTATTTTGTATTAAAAATATTCTTATTTTCGTAAATAAAAAAAATCATCACGACAAAATGACAAATATTTTAAAAATTAATATTGATCCTGAAGTATACATTGTGTATATAAAATTTTATGTAAGTTCTATTAAAATTGTCTTAGCTCAAAATTATTAATTTAAAAAATAATTTTGATGCAACGTAATCAAAATTATTTTCACTATAAAATACAACAAAAAATTCTAATTATTATTTTGTTGTTATTTTCTAATATTTTTTAGTTGTATCTCGTTATTTTTTATGTTTTATAAGAAAATATTTTCAAATCAAATTTAATTTGCTATTATTAATTACTGTTATTGAAAATTAATAAACCAAAAATATGTTAAACAATGAATCAAAACAAATGCTTTAAGTTTCAGCAAACTTAATATTATAATTCTTCATTGACAATTCACACATGAATTTAAATCCAACCCTACAACTCACATCGTTATTCATTAAGAAAGTTATTATCGCCTCAATCTTCCAAGAAAATAGATGCACAGAGTTAACAACTCTATTTCGCTAAAATAATTACTGTTGTAGTTTCAAGTTTAAAATGCAAATTTATGTATACATGAATGATATATATATATATATATATATATATATATATATATATATATATATATATATATATATATATATATATATATATATATATATATATATGTATGTGTGTATGTGTGTGTGTAAGCGAGAGGTAGAAAATATAAACCAAAAAAATATACATTTAAAAATATATTTAATTGTTTTTATGCCTTCTCTGACAATTGTAGCATCACTTCGAATACGAATAAACAATCTAAAGTTCCAATTAATAATAAAAATAAAACATTATACGTTTTTAACACTAGATATAACAACCGGTCAAAATGACCGATTTAAAAATCGCGCTAAAGAAAATGAAATATAAAGTCTATTTATCACCATAAATTTACCACACTATTTATCATATCCTGTAATTTCAATATTTAAGTGAAAAATATGATTTCTTATTATTAGAAGCTTTTTTAATTACTGCTTTAATTCTTTGCACTAATTAATTAAAAATTACATTTTTTTTATCTTAATACCAACCGGTCAATTTGACCGGTTGGTAGAAATTTATATCAATTCTTGATATATCTAGTGTTAAATACCTTACAAAAGAACTTTTGTTTAAAAATTGAAAAATATAACATTATTCAATAATTTATTGTTAATTTCATATTTGGAAATATTTTTTCGATAGCATATTTTCTACGAATAGAAAAAATATATATACTGCACATATACCAAGTAATTTAAATTAAAATTTACTACATTTTTTTATTAATTTTAAAATACAATCAATTCTCTGATATTTGGTTTTACATTTTTAAAATGTAATCATAATTTGAAAATCCAATTCAATGGAATATTACATTTGTAGATCATAAATTATTACCGCGCTTCATGATAAATGTATGTAAAAGCAGAAAATAAAAATATACAATTATTTACAAATCAAACTGACTTGTTTACGTAACTACGAATGATTAATTTCTAAAGTTAAAAAGTTTACCAGTGCAACGAGGTCAATGACAAAGTGAAACAAGTACGAACGTCGAATTTTTCTTGGACTTATTTTGAATCAATCTATACACCGTTCAGAACAAATAGAGAAAGCTTTGTGAAATTAATGAATCGGCGAGTTAGTAAAAACAAATTCTGTAACAGTCAATACTTCGAATGATAAATAAATCGTTTCTTTTTATGAATAAATCTTCTTCATCGTCAAGTTGTAATTTTATTTCAGTTTACATTTAAATGTTTAATAAAAAAAATGAGAATGATTGAAATAAAAAGCACATTTATTTTTATTAATAATACATACATTATTTTTTAAATAATGTTTATTTTATTAAAGGCTTTATCTTACTATGACTACATTTTTTTTTATTTATTATCTTTTCTGTCAAAACTAAAATCATTATCAGAAAACAATAATATGTGTACATTTCATTTTTTCATATATCCTCAAACTTTCATAATTTCTTTTATTTTCTATCGCTCTACATTTTATTCTCAACTTGTATTTAACATAATTAATAAATAATTAATATATCATGTACAAACTTTTAAACATATCTCTATATTAACTTTACTCTTCTCATTCAAATATACAATTAAAAATGATATTACTTACAAATTTATCTGTATTTTTTAATACTAACCTTATTTAAACGTTAATCATCTTATGTTTGAAAAATATAATTGTACTTTTTTACTAGAAAATAACGTTGTAATTAAACTTTGCTTTCATATTCTTACTTTAATTAAATATTTAGGATACGAAATAGTATTAAACGATTTTCACTATTTTTTAATAAATACCTGTAGTATTTTTTTTTAATTACAAACATCACTTCATTGTAAATAAATTCAATAATCTTTAATTAAAACATTTAAATAATACAGAATATAACAACTAATTATTTGAACAAATTATTATTTGAACCCTCAATTGATGCCGTCTTTATTTTAGATAATTATAAAAAATGTACAAGATGAAAAACAATGTCAGATATTAGGAATCTTGCTCAAGGCAAGAATGCTTTTAGACAGTAAATGAATTAGTCCAAAGTGGGACAAAATGCACTTGTCCTAGCTTAATAAATACTAATTCAATTGAATTTTATTTAGTAAAACAAAATATTAATTTACTTATATTATAAAGCTGGGTTGAAAATTTCAATGAATTTAAATATTTTAAAATAAAATAAATTCCTTACAAACACGCACACAAACAGAGATTTATTACAATAAACATCAGTTTTAATTTAAAACTTTTGTTGAATTAAAACATGTATACAATGTTATAATTGAAAACTAAAGAAATATTTTTTATTAATATTATCTGATATATGCATACACATATATGTACATATGTATAAAAAAATATTGTGATTTTATATTTCAGTTTTCTCAAAATAATGAATGTTTTTTTGTAAAAAATATTATAAAAAAATTATATATATATATATATATATATAAATAGGCTGAAGCTAATAGAATTACAATAAAATCAATAGATTTTTGTATATAATGAATTTTATTTGAAATTTCAATTTGAACGTATTTTTCGCACTTTATTTTTAATATCTTTATACAATTATATATATATATATATATATATATATATATATATATATATATATATTTATATATATATATATATATATATAATCATAATTTTTTGTCTCAAATACATTCATCGTCAAAATTACAAATTACTAATAAAAATTTACAAAAATAGGTTATTAACTTATTTTTGTATTATATTAATAAAATAAATAATAATAACAACTTTTATTTCGTTCGTCCGACTATACATTGCAAATTTATTCATTTAATGCGTATGTTTTTATTGGTTTTATATACTATGCAATGGTAAATCCCTGTCCAAAGTCGACCGATATACCAGTTTAGGTACCTATACTAAATTTCATTTTTATTATTTTTCCAGTTAATTGTATTTACTTTTCATAATATGTATAATAACTGAATATTTCTATTTAACAGACGTAACAGAAAAATACTTGTGAAGTAAGGTCAAAGGATTGTGTGTATATATACATATATATATATATATATATATATATATATATATATATATATATATATATATATATATATTACTCATTAATAAAAAGTTCACAACTATAATAATGTTAAACACACAAAAATGTTCATATTTATTAAAAAAAACAATGAGTCAATTACCAAAAAAGTAGATATTTTTTTTATAGATTCTGAGATTACTCAAAAATACTGTCAACTTATACAACTTTGAATTCATTCTAATATTGTATATTAAAAATACATGTATATATATATATATATATATATATATATATATATATATATATATATATATATATATATATATACATACACATATATGTATATTAATACAAATATAGTTTTTTAAAGAGTTTTGAAAAGTCGACATTACTGAAAGATAATCCTAAACGTATGATTAGAAAATATTGCTTATTTATATTTGAACTAAACCGTGAAAAATTGAAAAATGAAAGTAAACGAATGGAAATACCCGTAGATGACAAGTACCTCCGTTTTTTAATAGTAATAACAATCAAGTACTTATAAATAAAATACATTTAATTTTATATTAATAGTTATGAAAGAAAAAAAATATACAAATTAATTACTAACGTACAATTAGTGTCAATTGTATAGAAAATTACACTACTAAAAAAAAAAATAATGCACTATGAATTATAAATGACGTACAATATACATACATACATTCATATATATATATATATATATATATATATATATATATATATATATATATATATATACACACAAACATTATATGTAAAACTATGTTAAAAAGAGAGAAAAATGACAAATTTAAATACTGTAAATAACTGTAACTAGGAAATACATATATCAAAAAAATATAATGAATAAAGAAAAAGTTATATACAAATCGTTACTTGTAATATTATATATTTCAGTATATATAAAGCACTAGTTACTGTTACTTATTTTATTAATAAATGTAAATAATATTTAAGGTTATTTTAGTGAAATGAATTCCAATCAACTCTGAATAAACAATGACAATAAATAATACAATGGATATTATTATAATAAACAATATATCAAGTGGAAATGTTTTCTTGAATAAATAAAAAAAAATAAAACATTTCAAAATACAAAAAAAAAATGTTAAGTAAAATAAGAAATTAAAAACAGAAAAATCTCAAAAAAAGAAGCAACAAAAGTAAATTAAAAAAGATAGAGGAACGACGAAGAAAATTTCCTTAACAGAATTTAAGATTGCTAAATGGACGCCAAATACTGACTAGCATCCTGATTTCAGTAATGTTAACAGGATTTCCTTTAAGTATTTTTTAATGAATTAATATCTACCAATGAAATTATACATTGGATAAGATTATCAGTAATTGAACTGACTAAAGCAAGGAATTCAATAAACAAAATAATAGGTGTTCATTTTAAAAGAAGTAATACAAACATAGATACATATATTGGGGGGGGGGATAAACGGGTGTGTATGTAATAAATCATTAAAATTGAAAAAAATAAAATAAAATTATTTTTTCAAGTTTCTAATGAAAACAAAAATTTTAATTTTTTTATTCCCTTCAATAAAATGTGTACTAATTCACATGAAATGTACAAGAAATGTGGTTTTGGTTTCAATACTTAATTATTTAAAATCATACTTCTTTGAAATTAGAAAATTTTATAAATCACAGCAAAATATATTTTTCGTTTTCCTGGTTCTTTGTAATTAATACAGAATAAAATCTATTCTAAAATAAAATGAAATATGAATACTTATTTTAATAATTATTTCTTTTAAATTAAAATACTTTTAATAAACATCTATATGTTAAAATTATGTTTTAACATATAGATAGTTATATTTTAGTTATAATGATTCACGTGAATTTATTAAAAACCTAAACTAATCATTAACTATTAATACTATTTTTATACATTTAATAAAAAAATAGCACATACCTACATTTTATCAGTTAGAACATCAGTGTATTTACTTTAATTTCAATGTAAATACTTTACTAAAATTCAAGTTTAATAGATTTTTATTAACAAGATGTAAAAATTACATTCGAAATGTACACATTTATTTACGTCAAAATAAACATATTAAAAAAATCATGACTTTATGTACTATTCTTTAACATTTATTACATTATAAACTTAATGAAAATTTAGCAAATATGTGTTATCCATAAAATATAAAAATTATCTTAACTTTTCTGAAATTTATCAAAACATTTTTTTTGTTTATGTGATAAAATATTTCATTTGTAATAGATATAATTATTTTTAAATCAACTTAAACCTAATTTCAGATTGCGCACAGAGTTATTTGACAAACATAAACAAAATATATCTATCATGAATTCAGATTTAGAATTTCAGTAATATTTTTGTAGTAAATATAAATAATATCTTAATCGTGATTTTTCACTAAAATATACCTTATTAATTTAAATTAAAAATAATTGTCTTTTAATGAATTTCCAGAAAATAAATAATTATAAAATAATGACTATTTACACTTTTTCCAGGATATATGAATAACAAGAAAACTATTTAGATAAACAGCAATTATATGTGTTCATATTTATTAAAGTGTAAAGTCATAAAATTAATTACGAATGCTACAACTAATAATACAAATATAGATTATATATCTTCACGGACAGTCACTACTTCCTTATCATAAGTTCTTCCCAAGATCTGTAATGATTATTAGTACAAATCGTAATAAACGTACAATTTCACAATGCCAATAAAAAATGTTTATACTTGTAAGTCAGGGAGTCCCTGTTGCTCTCACTGACCAGTTGTTCACCGTGTGTCTGGCTAACAACCATGCGAACACACAATCTGGTATAAGAGATTAAAATTAAAAATAGATTAGCACTACTACTCAAATAAAGCATTTATAAATCAATATTAACAAAAAAATAAGTAATTTACTTTTTTTTGTTTCTTAAGTAATTAACATAATTAACGCTTTTTTCTAATTAACCAACTAAATAAACTTTAAATAATTTCATAAATATATTACTATTTTGAAAACAAATTTAAGATTTATATATCACAGTCATCAAAGCTTATATCAGCCTATTACTATGTGAAAGCTTTATAGAATGCGACTAGTTCTTCTTGAATGTTTTCTCAAACTTTTTTCACTTTTTTTGATTAATCTCTAATCTCATTCAACCTCCGTCTCACTATACTTCACAGTTTCATTTTTCCATCTTTGATAAAGTCTCTTTCTTAGTCTCCTTTTACCTTTCAGTCTCACTTCCTTAATTATCTTCTATTCTTATTACGTGCACTGGTCAAATCCATTTCGGTGATTTTCACTTTTTTATATCAACTTCTTCTCATTTGAAAGCACTGGAATTTTAAATGTACATCGTCTTTTTAAAAAAAAAATGTTAAAAATAATTTTAGATTTATTTATATTTATTTTTAGTTCAACTCTAGCTTCTCTCTAAACGTGCTCCGGATAGCATTTTTAGTTATTGTTTTTTCTTTTTTTACATATCAGTATGTCGTCTGCAAATCGTAGATGTGACAAACATTCTCCATTTATTTTTGTCATCATTTTTAAAGATTGTTTCTCTCATTACATATTTTAGTTTAGAACTGCATTCAATATAAATACATACATAAATGCATACATATATATATATATATATATATATATATATATATATATATATATATATATATGCCCATTTGTGTCAATATGTGTGCTTGTAAATAATGTAAAATATTTAGTTAATTAAAATATTTGTTTTAGATTTATTGATAAACATTTGAAAAATTCAAAATTGTTAAAATAAATATCATTTTAAATTGTTAACATATAATAAGATAAGAGCTGATTACTTAAATACTTAAAAGAAAAAAAATTAAAGAGAATAAATTTTAAAAAAATCAGAATTATTTGCTCTAATGAATTGGTTAAATAACAAATTATAATCGTCACTAAAAGTTTGTATTATAAATCAAAATGACCAAAGACTTGAGAATGGTATTTAAGAAAATCAATACATACAAACATGTGTAATAAAATAAAACAAAAAGTCAATCACAATTTATACTGAATAGATAATGGAAGTACAATAAAAACATATATAAATAACAATTAGTAACCAACAACTGATACAAATTACTCTAATGAAATATTATAACGTATATTTTATAAAAATACAATAAAATATTTAATTTATTATAAATAATAGATATTTAAACTATTAACTAAATATAAAAGTCTATATATTTAAACTTTAAAACAACTACGCGATAAGACTATCAATATAATTATATTATTTCTCAGGAATTACTGTGTAATTATCACACGATCGTTCAAAAATCAATTTTGATTCCATATAATACAAAACCAATTCTAGGAAATACAGTACATGGAGAATTTTTATAAAATATTTATAAAAGATTTTTATAAATAAATTCACCCATATACCCATAATATGTTTTTCCAAAACATGTATACATACACACACACACATATATATAGAGAGGGGGGGGTAATTAAAATGGAATTATGCTAATTTGGAACACATTCTTATATCATAATCAAATGTTTGCCCATGTTCGAAAAGAAAATTTTTGATCAATGCATCATATTTATTCTTATTTGTGCTAATGAAAACCGAGTAGATAAAAAAAGTTTTGAGCATTATAATGAAGTTGAAAAGTTTAAAATAAAAATGGGCTGATCATATAACAAGAAGAGAAAACCACCGATTGACAACAGAAACCATTGATTGGGAACCTAGATAAATAAAGAGGTCCAGGCATTTAACCCCCAGCTTGCATTTAACACCCCTTGGTTAAATGCAAGCTGATTTGCATTTCGATGGCAATGCTATAATCATCTGAGTGACTATTTAGTATAATATAGCGCTCTGACGATGATAACAAGACCATTAAAATACATATCAACTTATAAACAAATAAAGTGAAAAGTAAATGATAATTTAAACATTTTTATAATATCGTATGATGATGGGGTGATAATTCATTTGTGTAGTAATAAATTACGTTTAATAAATTCTTAATTTTTATTATATTGTTGAAACATAAAAATAATACTTTGATAACCTACATTCCAATTATTTTTTATAAAGTTTTCATTTTTACTGCACTTGTTCTAAATCTAATACACCAACAATATTTTAGGAACTTTATATATATTATCTACACAAAATTACTTAATTAAATAAAATAAATTTCATGCTTGTATTATTAAAATTAATCGAAATATTACATTTAACCAAAGAAGTCACTCAAAAATACATTAGAAATGCAATTTCATTGAAAAAAAAAATTAGTTCAAAAAACTAATTACAATTTAATAATTTTCATTAAAAACGTGATATATATTTCAATAAATGTTTCTTATTATATTATTTTTAATCGATTTCAGAATTTTTATCGAAATATATAAATCCTAGATTAATATACAATAAAAATAGACTTTGTATTTTGACATAGACGCTTTATTTGATAATGTTAACTAAGAGATAAAATTAATCCGTAAAATTAATTATATAATATAAATTAATTCAAACAATAATAAACAAGCAATTGAATAATTAAAAGTTTATTAACGCACATCTATTCCGAAAAAATCCATAGAAATAAAAATACTTACTTTTTAATATATTTTTATTGAACACATTCACCTTTATGAAAACTTTTATAGGTCAAAAAACATATATGATAATGCTTTCCTCTATTTTTAAAAACGTTAGTAAAAATACATTTGCTAAATCGTAATCAAACATTTTTGTATTTTTTTATTACCTTTATGCTTATAAACTCAATTCTTTATTCAACATTTTAAGTTTAGACTAAAAAGAAGACAACCAATAAAAAATCAAGTGAATAAAAAAATTATGAAGTAATGATTATTTTATCGATATTTTTGTAATTCAATATTTCTAAACTTTTTATCTAATTTCGTCATATTAGCAATATAAAACATCACTAATTTTCTTTATTTACTGTATAATAGATGAATAATAGATGAATTAATATAATTTATATTTAATTGACTTAAAAAAATAATTAAATTCAAATTCGAAAATATTTTCAAAAATACACAACAAAAAACATATATATATATATATATATTTAAATTTTTATAATAAAAATTCTAAAATATAAATATTCTCTTAATTTCCCATTTATACATAGATATACAGTCATGAAAATTTTTAAGATAACCTGCATTTGTATATGTATGTGTGTGTGTGTATGTATCTATATATATATATATATATATATATATATATATATATATATATATATATATATATATATAAATGTTATTTATATGTATAGACTTAAGACTATTATTTTATTTAATATTAAAGAGATGGTTGAAACTCTAATTTTTTGTTAATTTTGTAAACTAATAATTCTAAAAATAATTATTTACAAAAATATACACCACAATTAAAAATAAATTCTTAAAAAAATAAAACCAGGACATTTAACCCAAAATAATAATCAATCGACAACAAAACCAAAAATTAAGTAAGTATAACTAGAAAAACTTTAACATTTACCTTCTGTATATGATACGAAAAAATATGTATTTTTTTGTAAATTTTTATTTTTCAGCGTTTCCTGTAAACAAAATGAATAAAATAATGTATCGAATAAAAACCATATTTGTGCGACGAATGATTAAAACATACATAGTATTAGTATGGGATGGTACAAAATACCCACTCTCTTATCTTCAATCTCATTGGTAGACGTAGTAAGGTTGTTTCATTCACAAGAGCATAAATATGAGAAAATTTTAATAAACAGCAAATTCAATAAGAGAACTCGGTACGTGGAAGTTAAAACCAGATTAAATTCGAGAGTATTAAAACTTATCAATAATAAACCATTTCAAATTATTTAAAAAAAAAAACAATTATTTTGTAGAAACACTCCACAAATGTCTTTATTTTATTAATCTCAAGTACGTGTAAACAATTATTCAAACAATTTAAATTATAATATCACAAGTTTGATTTTAATACATAGCCTCTTATCGATTCTTTTATAAATTTATTGTTTCGCACAAGGTATCTTAAATTATAAAAATCTACATAATCTAGCAAATAAATGTTTTCAAACGATAAAAACAATATTAATACGTGATAAAATCGAAATCATATAAATAGTCTTCAATTTTAAATTTAATTATTTATTTTCGGTTTATTTATACAAGTGTATGTGCTTCATGTATTTATTACACGGAAAAATGATTACAATATTAAAAACGATCGCACTTTTAAGTAAGTATTCACATCTTAATTAAAATATTTACTTATATATTTGTATATTAAAATCATTTAATACTTATATTAATCTAAATGCATGTTGTATTTTAATATACCAACTTATGTTTAATTCAATATTTCAATTATTACAAAAGTATTAAAAATACGCTAAATTGTTTATATTCTAAATTATACACTCCCACACACACACAAATATATATATATATATATATATATATATATATATATATATATATATATATATGTAAGCATTATCATTGCTTGTAATAAACATTAATATTTATGGTCTAACAAACTTTAATAAAATATATTGTTATTTCAAAAATTTGAAATTTGCATTACATTATTTTTAAAAAATTAATTATCAAATCTATCTGTAATATATATAACATAGATAAAAAAAACATATTGTTATTTAATTTTCACAAACATACATACATAATCCATATTAAATTATAAACAATTGTTTTTAAATTCTATTAATATTTGTCATAAACTTCAAAATTCATTGTAAGTATCTGTAAAACTATTTAAAAAGTCTATCATACTAATGAAAATATAGTTTGTTTTAAATTATAACTAAGTATATTAAGAGACAATTAAAACATCAGTTATAAATACATTTTGAGGAAAATACTAATACCAAATAGTCTAAATATTATTATCAATAAAACTTATTATATTATAATATTACAAAAAGGAAAATAATTTTGCAAGTAATGAAGTCATTAAATTGCAAATAACCGGCATAGTGTAATTGCAAAAAAAATAATTCAATAACTTGTAACAACTTTTAAATAAACATTTTCATATTTCGTTGTCATCATATATTGAAATTTTATTAATTTCTGATTTTTTATTCAATATTTTATTATTGCACATTATTTTTCTAAAAATGTTGAAAATAAATATTTATCGAATTAGAGATAAAAATTTCTAATTTCTAGTTTATTAAATACAATATATTTGAATCTTTTCTATGCATCTAAAAAAAGAACATAAATTTTCAACATCCATAAAAGCAAAATTGAATCAATCAATGCAAATTTTACAGTCAATATTTTTTTATTTCTTACTACAATCTCATTATCTAATAATTAAGCCTTTATGGTTTATTAAAGTTAAGTTTTTAGGATCATACTTCCTAACATCAAGATATCAATCATTAAGAATACACATGTTCTTCACAAGAAAGAACGTATTGAACATTTTGCATTAAAATCATTCTTATTTTTGAAAATTAATTAGACATAATAACAAACTATAATTATATAGAATAATTTTCAGTCTAATTTTTATGTTTCACGTGTATATATGTATATATTAAAACTAATTGATTTTTAATTATTTTTATTTCGTAAGAAAAACTAAATATTTTACATAAATCACCACAGTACAAGCATTAAAAGTGTTTTCCTTTTTGAGGAAAAAAATATCAATTACTTTAAAAACACGTACCTAATATTTTAAGTCTTTTTTTAATATTTTTATACAGATTTTTTAATATACAAATTATTTCTATAATTTTAAAATGAAACATTTTTTAACAAAAATGTTTTTTAATTCAATTTTTGATTAAGAATTGTACGCGTTTTAATAAAATAAAGATAATAATTTATTAATACAATTAACGAAAGTAATTAAAAAATATATAAACACATTACAATTGTATCTAATAATTATTGACTGTTTTTTTTAAGAACTGATCTTAAAATGAATTACTCTTATTTAAATGATTTAATAATAAGTGTAAAACATTATTATTTAAAACCCATATGTTAGGAAATCATTACCTTAACTAAAATTATTAATTCATATATAATATTTTTTTTAAATATTGTAATTATACTACAGTAGTTATGAGAGATTATATATATATATATATATATATATATATATATATATATATATATATATATATATATAAATATATTAAAAATGATTAAATTTATTAACATTAATATTATTATGTTTAAATTATTAATATAAAGGCAAATAGAATAATTTCTAGAATTAATTTTTTTTCTGATATATAATTATTCTTAGACTAGTTATAAAATTATATTCAATAAAATAAAAAAATGTAATGAAAAAGCAATATTTATATATGTTTTCATAAGTAATATATATATATATATATATATATATACACATACACACATGCACACATGCACACACGCACCCACCAATATCTTGATCTACTTTCTAAGAATAAAAAATTAACCATAATCATTTACTTTAATTTTAAATCAATGGTAAAGTCCCTGATAAAAAAATAATTCCATGAAAATAATTAACGTATGATTTTGTTTTGTTTATGCTTTTGTATTGATTTAATTCTAACAAGTATTTAATTAGAATTAATTACATTTTTAAATCTTAATTTATGGAATATACAGCATAATTATTAAATATTACCGTAGTTTTAATAGCCACACTTATTTATATAGAATACTAATTTTTTAAAAATATATAATTAGTAGTTTATGTTTAAGTAAAATTTTTGAGTACATTTTTAAATACTTATTTGGACTATAGTATTTCCTTATTTGAAATAATTTAAATTATATTCAAAATCTAAATGAATACATAAAAAAACAATTCACAAATCTAATCGTTGAACAAATGGCATTTTTAAATCAATTATTTGAAAACTTCTTTTCTTATACATCATTAATTTTTGAATAAATTTTAAAATAATTCATATTAGATAGTTAAAAATAGCTTATAATACACAAATGAATTTCAACCCCAACACCACAATAATTTAAAGTGTTCAATAATCACTTATTGTTCACTTATTATTTATAATTATATCGGCTAAAGTATTTCGATGGCGATGCCATCATCGTTAGAGCCTATCTGTTGATGGCATCGCCATCGAAATGCATCAACCGATATAATTATAAATTCTATAATTATAAATAATAAGTGAACAATAAGTGATTATTGAACACTTTAAATTATTGTGGTGCTGGGCTTAAAATTCATTTGTGTAAAGTGAATCAGCCACAGTTCCAAAACAACAAATAGCTTACAATATTTTTAAAATAAATTACTGTAAATTAGAGAATGATTTCATATTAAAATATTATAGGATTGGAAGCATAAATATTATATCAGAATTTCCGAATAACATGAAAATTCAATCTAATTCAATACTATAAACTGGACTTTACATTTTATTATTAACATGAAAAATATAAAATAAAGACAAATGACATATATACAAAAATATTTCTATATTGGTTATTTTCTAATCTTTCATATTTATTTATAATAGTAGCATCTGTGTGAATTATATTTATGACCAATAAATTAACGATATTTTAATAAAGGGTAGGAAGGATAATCTTGGAAATAATTGTAATTGTGTGTGTAATAAAAAAATACATATAAAATAATATTGATAAATTAAAATTCAGACAATGAAAAAAATTTCTATACATGCCTAAAATTTTTATACAATATTTCTTACTTTTAATTGACAATATAATAAAAAAAATATTGGAAACCATTTTTGAATACAATTTTAATGGACTTTTTGTTTTTTTAATACACATAATACATACTTACATGACATTATATATATATATATATATATATATATATATATATATATATATATATATATATATATATATATGATCAACATAAAATTCTATACCAGCATATTGCTGGGCGAAATTTTCATTGAATGTCATTAAGTCATCTTATATGTTTCTCCAAGATTCTTCCATTGTTATATATTGTTATTTCGAACATCTATTGCATTCTCCTTTTAATTTCAATTGATATATATTTAGTATTAAAATATACAAAATTCAGAACTAACGTTCTTAAAAGTTTATATACGATAATAAAAAAAATATTAGTATCTAAACACTTATCTAGTAGTTTGAAAATGAAATATAAAAAATCAGTTAGAATTAATGAAAAACTTCAGTTGAACTAACATAACATAGAATGTAGTATTCATGTAGTAAAAGCATTTGAATATTTTTTATTAATTCCATATTTTCACATAAAGGCATTATCACCCTGACACTACAAGATATTAAGAGAACTTTATAATGCAGCACTCTGATAATAATATTGACATCGAAATACGCATCAGTTTATACAGATAAAAGTGACAATAAATAATATTGAACACTTTTTAATAACATGTGGTACTGAGGTGATAATTCATTTGAGTGAAAGTGAATTTGCTACAATTCCAAAACAAATAGTAATTATTTATTATTTTTTTTAATAAAACATGACACACATCACATATGAACGATGAAAATAGCAAACTTTTCTATTATAAATAAAATAAAGTACATTTTTATTTCCATTACAAAAATTAAACATTCAAATTGGTCTAAAGATATCAGAATGATAAAATATACATTACTGACATGAACCAAAATATTAAATTCATATTAGAAAAAAAGTTTAAAATATTTATAACAATGAACGAATTACTAACGCGTAATATTCACATACTGTGATATCACACTGAAATTATTATTTACTATTATCTCTAAGTCAAGGTCAATGCAATCGCGATCTGACGTCATTAATAAGGTCGTTTACATACTGATGTTCGGTTGATCTTTAAATATTGAACGCCGCAGAATGATAAGTCTAGTATCAAAACTAGTTTGTTTATTTACATTTTAAAACGAATGACAAAATAAACTAAATATTGTACTGAATGATTTTAATTTTCCTGGATTAGTGCCATGTTGGTTTTTAATCACGACACCACCATCAATGAAATTTAATGTTCTTTTGGACTAAAATAGAACTTGAGTATTGTTCATAGAAAAACTATCATATATACATATATATTTATATATATATAAATATATATATATATATATATATATATATATATATATATATATATACAGTTAAATGACTAATAAAAAAGCAAACATAAATTTAACAGAAAATATATTATCTTAGAACAGAAAAAAAATGGTTACATTATTTTATTCTCAAACGATAATTGATTTTAATAATGTGATGAAACTCAATTTTACAGAAGATAAAAAATTAATACAGATACAACTGTATAAAAGAAGTAAATATATATATATATATATATATATATATATATATATATATATATATATATATATACAATGATCAAAATTAACATCAGTACACTAAAAATACAACAATAGCTTATTTTTATGAATATTTATACATACATTCAATAAATTTCGTTCCTACATTCTAAATATTTCCAACTTCTTCAAAGATACGAGATTAAATTTATTTTTTCAGCTGATTAAAATATATAAAAATATTTTGAACGTTTTATCATAAAACAACTTTTTTTTTAAAAAAAAACATTTAATAAAACATCAATATATATATAAATATATATATATATATATATATATATATATATATATACATATGTGTGTGTGTATGTATGTGTTGTTCATGTGCATCTGTACTGAAAAATTATAATTTCAAACTAAATACATTATTAATCGTTTTATTATACTAAAAAGTCATTATGCATTAAATTTAAAACACATATTAAAACTAAAATTATTTCTTAATATTTTCTGGCGTCGAAGAAAATTGCAGTAATCAGTACCTAGCCATTTTTGGTTGTTGAAAAAAAAAACATCCTTTTATATTCAAAAGTTTATTAAGAGTCAACTACTCGGACGTCTTCTAACATTCCAAACACGCTTATTAAATGTCTAAGGTCATTCTGTCCGACACAAACAAAAATAAAAATATGATCTTCCACTATAAAAGGTAAGTTTTTGTATACGTGTAATTAATACAAAAGAAAAGTACAAGAAATTTCAAGATTTCGGTTTAGCTACGTCATTTTAAATGATTAGCACTTTGAAACAACCTCCATACATATCAAGATAGGTTTATATTATGGTTAGGTAGTACAAAATATGCGTGCATAAATAAATGTCGTACTTGTTAGGTCAAGGTAAAAGTTTTTGCCAAACGATAAGGTTTTAAGATATGGAATTGAATTTTAATTCTGATTTTCGAAAACGCTTTAAAATTAATCGAATTATTGAAATATACCAATTTATGTGTGTGTGTATATATATTGTGTATATATATATATATATATATATATATATATATATATATATATATATATATATATATATATAAAATTTATATTCCTATATATTCCATAAGAATCTATAAAATATTTATTAAATACAAAAATAAAGTTAATTTAAATTTTAGAAAAATTCTAAATTATTTAAAAATTGTAAACAGAATGAAATAAACGTTTCAATGACAAGAAATAAAAATCAAAATGTAATATTTTTTAAAAAATATATTAGACGATGAAATTATTTTTTTATTTTAATTTTTTTAATAATTTTTAGACGATGTTAAAAATTTCATCGATAAAATTATGAAAGATTATCTTAACACATTCCGGTCCGGGCTATTTGCGTGAAAATTGACGCGTGTAACCGGCATAATTCTAAAGCGACAAAATATTTTAAAACGATTTAAAGAAATATTTGAAAATTGTAGGGTTGAGGATTGAAATTTACTGTTATCTTTTGTTTTGAATGTTATCACAACACGCAGTATTAGTCTAGTCGATAAGAAATATTATTTTAGCATATATATTGCAACACATATTTATGTGCCACGAGCATTTTTTAATGCTCAGTACATAAAACTCTATTTATATGTATCCGACATTTCATGAGCAGTCGACAAAAAACATATTTTTATGTCTCCGGACGGTAAAGTGTTAATAAAAATAATTAATTTTAAATATTTATCTAAAATAAAATAAGCAATCGTTTTTTAATTAATATATGAATTAATTTCCAATTTATTTTCCATTCAATCTCTTTAAAATTAATCAGTTTATTAAATTTATATATATATATATATATATATATATATATATGTATGTATGTATGTATATGTATATATACATGTGTGTGTATGTGTAATTTACAAACACTTCATTCAATTAATAATATTTTGTGATTAAACATATAATTTTCATTTACTGAAATATTTTATCGAAGTAAATTAATTCTTAGTAAATTAATGAAACGCAGTAATCTAAGAAAACTAGTCAAAACTACATTTATTTATATTTTATGTAGTAAGTATAATAAACTACAATATTTTTCGTTTTTAATATTTAATTTAATATACATAAATATATATATATATATATACACAAATAAATAAATTACTAAACAAATATAAAAATTAAATAAACTGAAAATTAATTCAATTAATTTTTTCTAACTATTTATGATTTCATTATAAGAATTAAAATTACGTATTTATAATTAATTAATGACATCAGTATTTAAAGAAAATATTAGAACTTATATATTTATTAGTAATTATTATTACGATTTTACGAATCATAAAACTTCTAGCAAACATAAAAAAATTAATAATAATAAATACTAAAAAGAACAGCTGTTCGTTGTTAAAATAAATATTATATTTCATATTACTGATGTCTATATAATTACATTTTATAATTTATTTTTTGCTAAAATTGATTTCAATTTAAAAATAAAATTCTGCATTTAATACAATATCTTTAGAATAATAATCGATATGAATACATTTTATATTTACAAAAAAATATTAATTTACAAATAATTAATTTAACATCGAATAATACTTAAAAGGTAATATACTTATATATTTTTTGCGATACATTTCTAGACGACTGTAATCTTTTATTTATTACATTAAAAAGTTCGTTTTACCTACCTGTCTAGCTCTATTAAATTCAACCTTTAATGTAAATCCGTAAATATTTCTAGTCTCATAATATTTTAAAAACACAAATATTAATGGCGTCTATAGGCACTCGAAAAAAAGCTCGCCGTATACTGTTATCGCGTTTGACCACTTAATTTTTCTTTTGTAATAATAACTTGAAAATCACATCAGTAATTCCTATACTCAACGTTACTTGCAAAAAACAGACGTTATTTTGCAAGCACAATTCTCTTTATTCATGATAACTTAAAATATTATTTTTTCATAATTCGTAAATACATTAACTGTTTTAATGTAATGTGAAAACGATCAAAGTATTTAATTAATATAAGATCACTTCTTTCTACAGCGACGCTTTATTTCTGAGTGTCTCAGAATCAAGGACTTAAAAAATATTAATCTTATGATTACAATAACTTGATTTCAAACAATACATTTAAAAATCATGTATTTTATATCAGTGGTTACAATACTCGTACAGTGAAGTATTGTTTCAAACTACTTAATCGAAAACCGTTTATTTAATTACATAAAATCCCAAATAATAATATAATTTTGCAATAATATTTTGTGGGATTTTTTAAAATCATAATTATAACTTGGAACAGAAGATATGTTAAATAAAGATAATAAAACGCAGATAGGAAAGTTTTTAAATTTAAATATACAATAAATATTTATCATATATATAACTATATATATATATATATATATATATATATATATACATGCACATGTATATAATGAAATAATCTGTGAATCAAACCTAATTTTTCACTGAATATTTACTGTTGAATAAAATACATAAATATAATAACAATTAATGATCTACTTTTAAATAACTATTAATTCAAAGCATTTTTTATAAATTATTTTTTTAATATACATCAACAAGTGAACCAAAAACAATCTATAAAATAAAATTAAAAAAATGCATACTAATTAACTCATTAAAAAATGCATACTAACTGTTCAAAAAAAATTAATCAAAAATAATACTTCAATTTCCCAAAAAAAAGATACAAATACCTTCATTAAATACCTTCATTTCGCATATTATATTTTTTTCATTAGTTTAACATACACACACACACGCCTATATATATATATATATATATATATATATATATATATATATATATATATATATACTTGTGCAAAAAAAATACAATATATATATAAAAAGTTGATAGAAACGTCACAAATACTTTTTTAAATAATTAATGATTCAAAAAGAGAATTTTATTTCAATCAATGAAACAATTAATAAAAAATATATATTACAATATGAAAATAACAATAAACAGACACTAATTATAAATATATTGAAAACAATAGAAATTGATAGAAGTTATCACAAAACTCAAAGTAGGTACTTTAATTATTTGCATGTATGTTTTTTTTTAATAAAAAAAACACACATATATAGCATTACTGATAAAAACTGTTATCTTCATATTGATTTTCATATTCGAACTCTCTCTGAAATTATCTGAATTTCATATTCTCAACAAATTTTGTGAAGAAATATCAATTCATTATAAAAAGTACATTTCTCTACATTTTCATTGATAATTTATTCTAAATATATAAGAAACGAAAAGATAGCAAATCTATTTTTTTATGATTGCACATAAACACACACACACACACACACACACATATATATATATATAAATATTCACATTAATAATTCATTTAATATTAGTATTACCCAAAGCATAAAATATTATTAAATATATAATTCATTTGAAATACAAAAAAAATATTTGAGAAATTGAATAAATCTCACAGACATATATTCTTTTTTCTAATTTAAACATGAAATGTAATAAATTATCAAATGTATACACATTCAGACAACACACACACATACACCTGAATATATATATATATATATATATATATATATATGTATATATATATTACTTTTTTATTTCGATTTCTGATTTTACTAAAATATTTACTAGAAAATTAATTTTAATTTACGAAAAATATACAAGATATTTTTTTAAAGAAAAATAATTTTGAAAATTAATATTTTAAAATAACATAAATATTATTAAGATAAATATAAGAACTGTAAAAAGAGAAATGTCTAGAAAGTGACTGAAGAAAAAATCATAATTAAAACTGAGAACAATTCAAAATTTCAAGATTAAAAAATGTTTTAAATTAAAATGAAAAATATTGTAGTAACTTTATATAACTATTATATATATATATATATATATATATATATATATATATATATATATATATATATATATATATATATATATATATATATATATATATATATACATACTTACATACATACATACATATATATATATATATATATATATATATATATATATATATATATATATATATATATATATATATATATATATATATATATATATAATGAACATAAATTAAAAATAATAAGAACATTAAATTAAAAAATTATAATTTAAAAAGCAAAAAAAAATACTGACATAATGTCTATATGTATATCACAGATAAAAAAATAACGAAAAAAAATAATGTTTTTCATAGTAAATTTGTCACATCGAATGAAAGGAATTTGATGATTAAACATTATAAAATTAATTTTTAGGGGGAATTATTTAAAATACACTAATTCCCTACGATATTTTAAAATCATTATTCACAATGAAAGTGAAATAATCATTTGCGACCGAATACACTGACCATTTCGCTTTGAATGGGAGAGGGAGATCCCACAAACGATTATCAAGGTCTACCATTGAATAGCAGTCTGTATATTGAATTGTTCCACATATTTTTATATGGAAATTCGCATATACAGAAATCCCAATCATACGTACGTACACGAGTACAACACAAAAAATAATTGATAATTTCTGTACATCTGCCTATTTATTGCACAAAATTGTGTTGTGTCGCCAGTGATGAGTGAATTGTGTTAGCAAAAGTTAATTCAAAAGTGAATTGTTAGATTTCGAAATAAACATAACCATAATTCAATTTCACTGTATAAATATTGTGTTTATTATTGTACTATTTCTTCTATAACAACCATGCGTACAGGTATTTATTATTATAAATTTTACTATTATGTTATTATAAATATAATTTAATTATGCACATAAATTACTATAGAATAAATAACTTTTAAAATAAACAAAATTTTTATTTTATAATATATTAAATTTTATTTGACATCAAATTAACAATTATAAATATTGTATTAAAATCGCTTTTATATTATTTAATGTTACATATCATTAAAGTTTAAATAATTATATATAAACTTATTTATGAATCAAGTTAATATTTACTTCACACCTATCTACATGTACATGAACACTGTATGACAATTTTAAATTCAAACTATACATCTGAGGAATATTTTGAATTTATAGATCTGAATACACTCAAAGCAAAAATAATTTTAAAGTAGATATTAACATATATATATATATATATATATATACATTAATTTTTATAGTGCTATTAAAAACTTTTTACCATGCAACATTAAATCATAAATCAGTGACACAATTTGAATATCAAAAAGACCGTTTGATTCATGTGTCCTTAGTCATTTATTTATAAAATGAATACTCATTTAAGAAATATATATATATATAATGAATAATTTTATTGCGCAGGTATACTTATATATTTGTAAATATATGCACATATATAAATGTCTTCGTCAACACCATGAACTATAGTTGTTGACAATTTACTGCTAAACAAACGATTATTTATAATAATAGTAAATCGAATGTTATAATTTTTCTTTTTTCATTTATGTCAACAAAAAACAAACTCAAACATGAGTGTACTTTTGCTATTTCTTTCATGACCCTTGTCATTTAAGAATTTAATACAGTTAAACCACTTTAATTAACTTCATATAAAAATCAACCCTTCAATTAATTTACATACAGACACACATATGTACTAGTATGTGTGTGAGTTTTTATGTATGTATGTATGTATGTATATTATATATATATATATATATATATATATGTATATATATATATATATATATATATATATATATATATATATATATATATATAATGTATGAATATTCCTTTATTTCCACGCAGAAATAATCGATTTCAAATATTTTTATATTCGTATCCACTTCTAAAATTGAACTAAAATTATTTATGTTTAACACTTTTAACAAACTACAAAGAATACTATTTCGAAATAGTATATTTTTATAATTGTTACCGTTAATTATAACATGTTTTAATATTATTTATGACATATAATTTCAATATTATTTTTTTACATCCAGGCTGATAAAATGCCATTTAATCAATAACATGAGATAATGTAAACACACATTAACTACATTTAATCTATGATATTAAACTACTATACTTTAGTAAAAAAAAATTATGTACGAGTGACTCAACAAAAAGAAAAAAATAATTTTATATGATAATAAAATTTATTCAAAAATAAATAAAAGTTATGATTTATTACAGGCGTGTGTTCGAGTTTCACACTAGTATCAAGAGAAGAATGGGGAGCAAGAAAACCTACACACGTAGAAGTAATGGAGAATCCTGTCCCTTATGTCATTATTCACCATTCTTATCAACCAGCAGCATGCAATACGACTGAATCATGTGAAGCAGCTATGAGAAAAATGCAAGATATGCATCAGGTAGAAACAATTTGTAAATCTATATGTATGATGATATAAATTTATTTAAAAGATATATTTAACTAATAAAAATATTAAAATACAGACCAAAAATAAGAATCATATTACTTTAATTATTTGAATCTATTAGAAATGTATAAAAAATATACAAAAATATAGAAATTCCAATAATTTTATCATATACTTATTTCAGATTGACAACAAATGGAATGATATTGGATATAGTTTTGCTGTGGGTGGTGATTTTAGAGCTTATATTGGCAGAGGATGGAGTGCAGTTGGAGCACATGCTCCTAGATATAACGACAAAAGTATTGGCATCTGTGTTATCGGTGATTGGAGATGTAAGTAATCAACTTTCATTAAAAAACTTATTTCATAAAAGTAAACTAATAAGACATTCATAATAAAAATATTCGTTAGATAAACAATACTAAATAGTTATTATTTTAAACCATTAAATATCTATTAATTTAAAATAACAATTATCTAAGATAAAATTTATATTATTATTTATAACACTTTTATCGTAAGAGATAGAATAAAATTAATAATACCTTTTAATTACTTCTACAAGAAAATAAACTGTAATAACATAAACATTTATTCTGGTAATTATATTATCCTTGACCAAATCTATAAGCGAAACAATGACAATATAGAATAAAAAAACTAAATATATAACACACATTTTAAATAGGACGGTTATAAATATTTATTTCTTACAAAACGGATGATTATTCTTCAAAATACGTCAATGAATTAATTTTATTTAGATAAATAATGACTCGTATAGTTTATTGTATATAGAGTCATTCAAATGTGACGCCTAGATTTGTATTTTATTAAAAAGAAACATGTGTATAATTTTTTTGTTTCTTTTTAATATTTTTCTTTTTATATTTGGACTTTTTTAAAAAACACACACACACCCACTGTCATTTTTTATTTTGTATTAATTTTAATTTTTTCATCGCAACACTAGACAAGAGGTTATTTTTAATTTTTATCTCAAGTACATAATAAATAATATTTGAATTCAATTCTTGCACGTACACAAATATTATATTGGCCAAAATCCAAACTGTAACTTACACTGACTCTATCATGACCTAGTAATCAGTTAAACACACCAATAACCAATGTAGTAATGAGTTCTAATCTGACTCGAACACATTTTTTTATTTAAAAAATAAATGCATCGAGCAACTGATAACCTTCAATTTTGACAAAGTTCCAAACTAGCCTACATAAAAATAACTTACTTTATTTACATAATCTCATTGTCAACAATAATAAAAGCAATAATTGAAAGTAATTCTAAAATATATTTAATGAAAATAAATCTTCATGGTTCATAATAAATACAACACTGTACAGTAACTGAAATAATACAAAATAGTTTTAGAATAGCAAACTTACAAAAATAATTACATTTTTCTTTAAAATATAAAAAGATTTTTTTTTAAATTTATTTAGACTGTATTTTCAATTTATATTTATAAATTTAATTACTATAGCTTTCAAATACTGAATATCTATTAAAATAAATTATCCAAATTGATAAATTTCAAGAATATGATACATATTGTAAGTAATAAGCTTGAATTAAAAAGTACCTTCAAACAATAAACTTTTCTTTTTCCTCAAATACTACAAAACTGTTATAACGTAACAAATTGAATATTCGCTGTTTATTAATTACGAACTAATTTCAAAATTACAATATTTTATAAATGTTCAGTAATTATTTAAAGCTTATTTCATTCACTAATGTACATTTTGATTACCATACTGACATGGGTACGAAATTATTTTATACATTGTTTTAATTATTATAGCCATTGAAATGCACATTTACAAATAATTAAGGCAATAAATAATTATGAAATACTTTCAAAAATTGTAATTGAGAGGGTTGTGGTTTTATTTTAAAAATTGATATTAGCTATTATTAACTTTATTAGTAACACAAAACAGCAAAACTTCTGTTTTTTAATAACTATTTATAAATATCATTTAAAACATGTAACAATTAATTCACTATTTATATTTTAATTTCTTATTTTAATAAAAATGATTTGTAATAATAATAGGAATGATTTATGAACTAAACACTGAATAAACATAACTATAATTGTAATATATTTTACAATTTATAGTACACAATAAAATATTACATGATAAACAATAAAATTGTAATCAACAAAACATGTTTAAGACAATTTAAGTAATTTAAAAAAAACTATCTAATAAAAATGACAATTTAAAAATGAATATATATATATATATATATATATATATATATATATATATTGTAATTAAAAAATATTATTATACTATAAATACTGATGTTTTAATACATAATCTCTATACTAAATTTGTAATAAAAAAATCTCCTTTTATTATATAGACAAACTTCCTCCACAAGAACAACTTGAAGTAGTGAAAAAATTAATCCATTGTGGAGTAAGTGAAGGGTACATCAGACCAGATTATATCTTATTAGGACATCGTCAAGTACGTGACACAGAATGTCCAGGTGATGCTCTCTACAATGAAATAAAAACATGGCCTCATTATTCACCAGTACCTGCTGATCATAATGACAAAACATTTCCACAGCCATGGACGAAGAATGTGAATCAATATGGTTCGGAGAATAACGAGCATGAAAATATTATATTGACATAAAATAATTATAGTAAAATTAGTAGTTCCTCAAAAATCCATTTTGACTTCGTAATGATAAATTAATATTATGAACGATAATCTATTTTAAATAGTAAAAAATAAATAAAAATCGAGAAAAAATACATAAAATATATACCTACCGAAGTTAATTTTTTTTTAAGTAATGAAACATAAAAATTTGTTTATAATTTCGATCAGTATTAAAAATTACGTTCATAAAATAAATTATAAGAATATATATATCTAAAATACGGATTATCTTTATACGCACACAATTTTTTAATCAAAATGGTATTATTATTTTAAGTATTTCCTATTAATTACATTATTTATAATAACTAGTTTAGAAACATTATGAACGAAATGAAATAAATAATACAGCTATGTCGATAAACCATTTCTGGATATAAGTATAATTCAAGAATTTAATTAAAAAATGTATTGAACTTAAAAACTATCAAAGTTTCTTATTTCTATTGCAAATAATTTTAAAAAAATATGTACAAACTTTGAATTTTCAAATATTTATTAATAATCAGAATATTTCACCGCATTACAAAATGCACTAAAGTTAAATAAAAAAATACAAATTTTATAATTCAATCAAAGTTTTGACACAAAAATGTGAAAAGCTTTGAAATGTAGTTTTTATTTTTTTTAAAAAAAAAAACAGTAAACGTTTTACTATTCGTTTACTATTATTTTTTTAGCTTTCAATGCTATATGTTTACATAAAAAGCATAGTACAATATAAAGAGTTGATAGTAACTTATTTTTTACATCGCTACTATATGCATATATATATATATATATTAGACAATTTACATTTAAAGTTCAAATTTAAATTATATTTAATATAAAATCAAATCTTATTAAAATGTTTCCAATACTACTAAGCTACATGAAAAAAAATTAAATACTTTTATATCAAAAATTTACAATAAATAATGACATCTAAAATAGCTGAAACTGAAATGAATTTAATTATACAAATGAAAAATAATGAACGTTAATTAATAACATAAAAGTACAACAGAAAATTGACAAAAATATTTCTTGCCGTATCTTGAAATGCTGATTTTTTTTACAAATATATACACAAGTTCGGATTACGAGTATTTTAGATTTAATTAAGTATATACAAAATAATTATGTGAAAATTATTATATACAATTGTATAATAAATATAATTTTTCGATATTTTTTTTCTTTAATTATTCCTAAATCTTTTTTTATCAAAACAGTAATAAATATTTATATATATATATATATATATATATATATATATATATATATATATATATATATATATATATATATATATATATATGTATTATATAAAATTACATCTGCTTTTATTTTGTAAAAATAAAGCTTGCATTTGTCATGGAAAAAAAATAAAATGAAAGAATTTCCTATTTATTGTAAATGTATATATTCAGTTTCTTTCATTTATTAAATTCAAATAAGTACACATAACAGTAACAAACATCATGGTATTGATACAAATTATTTAATTAAATGTTTTTTCGAAAAAAAGAATGGCATGATTTAATCCTTAAAAGAAATGAAAAAAAATAATCAATACTTATTATGAAGAAAATAAAATTATGAAAAATTGCACAAATAATTATGATAAGTCGATCTATAGTTTTTCATATAATAAAAAGATTTAAAATTAAGAATCAAATAGAAAATAAAGCTGATGACAAGAAAATTTGTAATCCCAGACACTATATGAAATGTTATTAGCAATTAAAATTATCATGGAAGAGTTGCAAATCGACAATTATGAACACTTAAATATGTAGTAAAACCTCAATGAAAAATTTAAGAAAAATAATACCGACTATAAAACATAGTGGAAATGTTATGATTTGTAAGTGTACGTCGACTATTGACATAAGAGATTTGTTTTTTGTTATGGACGAGGCAATAGATCAATATATATAATTAAATATACATACTAACAATTATTTAAACCAAAGTGTAGAGAAATTAGATCTAAGTAATACTTAATATTACCAGAACAATAACTTGACACATATCTCATATGTGTCTTTGGTTGTTATATGATTTTTAAAAGATAACGAAACACTACTCCAGTCACTCGACCTTAACGTAATTGAACACTCTTGGGAATTGTTTGAAAAAAAAAGTTAATCGACACACAATCACTACAAAAAATTAGTCTTATTAAAAACATATGCCTACAAAATTTCAAAAATCTAATTCGAAATTAATACAAATGTATTTATATCCTAACAACACAAAATATTATAAAAATCTTCAATAACCATTTCTTATTCACTTTATTTGTTAAGAAACTGATGCACATTTCGATGGCCATGCTATCATTATCAGAACGTTTTATTATAAAATCTATGATTGTCAATTTTATATCTTGTAGTGTGTTGAGATGATAATTAATTCATATTAAAATTAATTTTTCACAGAATTAAAAAAATAAATAGTGTCCAACTCGAATATCAAAAAATCTTGTACCACTTCAAGTTATCACTGATAAAAAATAAAAATAGTTTCACCTACAACATTTTCAAAGAAAAACATTCCGATAATACCTGCATCGTAAATACCCCATCAATCAGTGTCTTTAAGTAGATATAATGTTATTTTATAGATAATAATATCCCAGGATTTTCTGTGTCACAATATTCTGTTTGTTTCACGAATACTCCAATAAAAAGATATTTCTTCACTAATGACGATTTTTCAATAAAATCCATTTATTTGATAATTGACGTTTACAACGATGTTGGTCCAAGCTAAACATTTTTTATAACAATTACCTAATACCTTTATTACTCAACTGTAAAAACATGACTTATAAAAATGGGTGGAAGAAAAATTGCAGCCGATTAAAATTACTTAATAATTTTTGCCACACTTATATTCTAAAATGAAATTATATTTATTATGGTATTTTTTCTTTTGAATCAACGAGTAGCATTTATTGTGTATGAAACGACAGCTTGATGAAAAAAGATAAGTTGTACGAGGGTGTATATAAAATTAATATCGTTTAAAAAGAAAAAAGTGCACATGTCTTGTACAAATTAACAGAACAAATCTATTTACACGTAAAATACTCAATCAAACATCAGCAAGTAAAGAGTTTAAATTATATACACGATCTTCTTGTCATATTTATAATTCTATTAATTTATATTAAAAAGCTATTCCGTTTAAATTAAAAATAAGTATGACATCTTTGAAAACATTTCCCATTTATTTTTCATAAACATTTCATATTACGCATGTACCAAGCTGTAATGGAAGGGGAAGTGATATGGAAAACAGGACAAAAAAGATGAATGAAACGTTGCCGTTATCATGAACTTTACGTAAATTACACAAAAAAGAACTATTTCCGTTCGTTTCAGACGTTTTTGTCTGACTTACACGACGCCTTCTTAATGATTTACTTACATGCGTGCGCGTTTTCAGATGACGTCACGGCGTCTAAAATAGACGACACTTACAAGTACAAGACACTGTTTTCTATTATTTGTGTAAAGATACTAAATGTATTGAAAACACACCAAATATAATCGGTAATTTACGACCATGGCTTCATTGTATTTTCTTTACTGAGTTGTTCAGAATACATTGTTGTCTGAACAGATTCTTGTAAACAGTTTTTGTTAACACATTTGAGTCGTTATTTTAAAATGGATCAGTGAAATGTTTTTGCCAACGATAATAGCACTGGAAATATTTTTAGATATGTAGTTTTCATGTACAACAGCTGTTGAAATATTGAAATATTTTATTGTTATTATTAATAATTTTTGGAACATTGTAGAAGTTAACACATACACAAATGCATACGTATATATGTATGCATGTATGTGTGTGTGTGTGTGTATATATATATATATATATATATATATATATATATATATATATATATATATATATATATATATATATATATATATATATATATATATATATATATATATATAGCATATATATATATATACACATGGTATAAGTCATGGCACACATGGGTAACATTAACAAATTATTTATATAATTAAATGAAATAGTTAAATTAAAAAAAATTATTTAATTGAAATAAATATAATATTCATTAAATTTATTCATTATATTTTTCAATTAAATATATTTTTTTTAATTTAACGACTTTATTGAATTATATCAATAAATTGCTTGTTACCCATGTGTGCCATGAGTTACGTAATCAGTGTATATATATATATATATATATATATATATATATATATATATATATATATAGTGTGTATATATGTTCTTCGTATAAAAAATATTAAAAATAAAAACAAAAGTTGTAAACAATATTTACTACATCTCATTGTGCGAAAAATACTAAACTACCCTGTATGAAAATTGTTTATTTACAATTTTATACAATTAAAGGAAATTAAAATTATTTCCAATCCACATTAGATTCCCTTTCATTGCAGTAACTTTATTGTTGGGATCTTAGGATTATTCTTTTTGATTAATATTAAATTACAGCTAATTTTGACAGTGTAACACATCTTTAGATAGTTGAGACAAGAGTTATCAAAATATATTCATCAATATATAAAAGTAAAAATATTAAAGCAAATACAAAAAATAAAAACAGCTTATAAAATAATAAGCCGAATAATCAATTTTAAAAGAAAATAATATATATATATATATATATATATATATATATATATATATATTCTTAAATGTTAGATCATCCGAAAAGTTCATACCGTAAATATATATATATATATATATATATATATATATATATATATATATATATATCATCATCATCATCATCATCCCACTGCTGGATAAACCTTTCCTAAAATTTTCCACTCTCACGAATCCATTCCAACGAATTCATATATATATATATATACATATATATATATATATATATATATATATATATATATATGTAAACCCCGAATAAAAAAAATCTTCACCAATCCGCCTGGTCAGCGTGGTGAATATGACCAAATACCAATGAATGTTAGCATTCATTGTGGCTTTCGTCCAGTAGTGGATTGATATAGGCTTTATGATATATATATATATATATATATATATATATATATATATATATATATATATATATATATATGTTAGTTATTATTTTCAATCAATAATGTAATTTCCATTATTTTTGATGATCTCTTCCTAAAATGTCAGCAACTTAAAAAATAACCCAAAGATGTACAATAAAAAAAACCTTTTGTAGTATGGAAATTAAAATACTTTTTATGAAAACGTACGAATTTTGTAATTTTTCAAAAAAATGCCAATCATTTAGCAATCAGCATATTCAAGCTAATATTTAATAGTATTATTTATAAAAATACATTCAGTAAAATAACATTTTCGTAATATATTTTTACATTTGACTAATTATATTCTTTGCTTAAAGTAAGTTTCTATTTTCTGAACCAATGGTATTATTTTTAAATTTTAACCGTTTTATTAAACATGTACAATAATTGAAATAGACATAAGTATCGAAAAGCTTTTAGCATTTTATAATCAAGTAATGAATGTAAATCACGAGTCACAGCTGCTATATGTGGCTTGTATAACAAAGAAAATCTACAACTGCAAGAATATGTATCCCTAAAATACCTGCAGTTCGAAAATACATCTCTGAATTGAATTCAACAATCTCGATGAAAACGCAACTTGTAAAACACAAACGAAGATAAAAACATCTATTTCAATCGATGCTATTTAAAGAAAATCTACTCATAACCACCGTCTTATAATTACCTTTATACGTGTCTCATACAGAATGCAGAAAAATATTCTCAATAAAAATATAATTTTCGAATGAAACGTTTTCAATTTTAAGTTCTGAAACGATTTCATCTCGGTTTGGCCAGCTGTTCATTTCTAATTGCGGACAATCCAATGGCAAATTTTCAATGTAACATAGAACGCGACTGAAATGAAAACATCCAAATGAAACAGTTGCGTCTTTTACATATTTCAGCAGTGACTAACAGACTCACGTTTGGGACTAACGAACCATTTAGTTTAGTGTATTTAGTGTGTGACAAATTTATCAGTCCCATAAACGAACGTAATTCGAATTAAGATAATAAAACGAATCAATTAAGTGCGAAATATATTTATACGTTTTCAGTTCGATTTTTTTGTGTTATTTTTCCGGTAAGTAATATTTATCTAAGTTCGCAACTTCACACAAGAGACGCCATTTTGACTTGTACTCATACAGGTGCACATACGCCTACATATTCATAGACGTACATACCTATATGCCATTACATACCGGATTGATAATCATTTTTAGCGAAAAATAATTGTATATCGATTAAATATTAAAATACATAATATTTCAAAATAATCCTTGTTCTATTTCTATTTCTTAAACTCATGCAAATATCCCAAAACACATCAAGCTCAATTATTTATTTAACATTTAATTCCATACGAAAATTACAAGTATCTGTAATAATTATATCAAATTTTAAATAAATAAATAAAAATACTTAATTTAAAATATAATTTTTGCAATGAAATATTTTCATGTTCAATTTATATTTTTAGAATCAAGTTAAAATTTGCAAGGTAAATATGAATACAAATTAATAAAAATACTAATTAAATAGATTAAAATCTATTTCAATTGTCAAATATCAACTAATTCTTAAAAAATAAAAATATTACATTTTCCCACAAACATTTCATAATCTAGATCACATATTTACAAAATATTACTATTCATAACTATAAAAAAGGAATTTTAAAAAAATATTAAAATATTCTAATACACTAATACATTAAATACAGGGAAAAAAGAAAATTTTAAAGCTTAAATATGGTATGAAATTCATTTTTAATATGTATGTATATAAAATTCAATAAATAAAATCCATAAAAGTGAGCCTAAATCTGATTAGATATCAAATAATAAAAATATTTCATGTAAATCATTTCTTTCCTACTAACCCCGTTTCAATTTCATACAAGTCATATTTTCAAAAATGTTTAGTATTAAAAAAAATTAATTATCAGAAAAATAACGAAAATACGTATTTAGAATACGCCCAAACTTTAATTATGTTATATTATCAAAATAATTGAGGTAATAGTTTTTGGAGTTTAAACCATAATATTTTATGAGAAAAAAACTATTTAATAATGCAGCAATCTAGCGAAAAAATATTTACACATTTATAACGATTAAATTCGAAAATCGGATATCCTATTGATAACGTAATTATTATCGAACGAACAATAAAAATAAATAACACACATAAAACCAAACCATAAATGTTTTTATAACAGGCCGCCAGTCTGATAATTTATTGATAAAATAATGATCTAATAAGATTCATTTATTGAAATCATAAAAAGCGACAAAATTTTCTATCATAAAAAAATCTAAAATTAATTTCCAATGCAATTTCTATTTTAGTATTTAACAATTTAAATAGTAAAATATCGGCTGAAAATAGAAAACACTATAATTTAATAACGTTTTAAAGCTTATTAAAATATATATATATATATATATATATATATATATATATATATATATATATATATATATATACACACGTTTATGTGCATGGTATATACGTTTATGTGAATATATATATATATATATATATATATATATATATATATATATATATATATGTTGTTGATGAAAATAAAATATTTATTTATATTCTCGTATAGCAGTAAAAATATAAAAAAACAGAAATCAGTAAGTTCATTGAACTCGATATACATGGAATCAAGCTTTTATAAACATCGATTACGTCTGAAGATAAAACTTGCTTTTTTAAATAACCATTGCAATTCTACCAATCGAAAACACTCACAAATCATCAAATAAATCAGAATGATGAATGTGCAATTATATATATATATATATATATATATATATATATATATATATATATATATATATATATATATATAAAGAGAGAAAAAAATAAAGACAGAACATTTATACATTGCATTTGACTTTAACAGCTCAATGCATTATGCAAAAAAAAAATGTCAAAAATCGCAAATAAAATGAACAATATTTCAATTATAAATACAATATGTAATCAAGTTTATTGAAGAACTCCTTATTTCTTTGTATCTCATTCTTTATTTTAACAAAAACAATTATTTACATACATTAAGTCTTATACATATATTTTTCTCCGTTTTTTTTGTTACTACAAAATTACTTTTGTATTTTTTTTAAATATTAATATTTTTTTAACTCTTTTAAATATGAAACCTTAGAATTACTCCGTCTTCGCATATTTACTACAAAAAATATGGTCGTACATTTGAAGAAAATATGATCGTACTTTAAAAATTATAGAACTAATTTATTACAAACGGGAATATTATTTAAATTATTATAAAAACAGAAATAACGTTCTTTAACTAAAATAAATTGAATTCATTTATTTACATAATGTTCTCATTTTTTTAAAAAAAAGAGAGACCTAATAGTATTATTTTCTATATAATCATTATTTTATATTTCTATTTTTATCAATGATATACATCGATAAACAATTTAAAATAGAAAAAAGATAAAATCGATTTCTATTAAAAAGAAATACAATAAGAAGACAAATATTCATTATTCATATAAAATACAATAAAAAAGATATTCACAAGATCAAAAAGGATATAATTTAAGAAATGGATGAATATACTGAACATTACTTGTAAAATGAAAAACACTAACACTTCAAAAATGAGTATTTGATCTTTGTTGTAAAAAAAAAACAAAAAAAAACGTAAAACTGATGCTGAAAAACGCAAATCTCTCTAAATATAAAAATAAACGTTATAATTACTCATTATTCACATCACCATAAAAGAAGCAACTACATTCAATTTAATTTGTTTCAAAATAAGAGCATAATTATAAAAACATTTTTTATTAAAAATAAAAAATAATATATCTTTATTTTCACAAAAAAAAAGAAAAAGAATCACGAGTTCTAATATTTTTTGGTATCAATGCAAATATTCTTTTTGATTTTTCATATAAACTAAATTATTTGCAGTAATATTTTTAATATAACAATGAACAATCATTTACTTTAGATAAACAAATAATCATTTAAATTCTCACAATAAAAATATATGAAAATTAAATTTATCTAACAAATATTAACAACAGTTGTTATACACTGATAACTATTTCTGTTTAATTTTAATTACATAAAATCACATAATAGCTTTATTTATAACAATAAAAGAAAGTAATTTCACACGATTACAATGTTTCTAAGTATTTTCTTGATTCACATATAGGCACTTTTATACAATTATTAAACTACTACTCTACAAATATGTGTGTGTATGTGTATATATATATTAAAGAATAACACATGATATTAATAGAATTAAAAAGATAAAAATAACAACAGAAATAAAAATAAAATACAACAAATAATAACGCAGTTTGTCATTTTTTAAGTTAAACAAAAATCATTTTAAGAATCTATTAATAACAAATTCTTGAAATCAATTTGGCATAGATTATAAATGAATCAGCAGTCGTTGATGTACATAACAGCACACAATACAATTAATTTACTATTTTCACCTCATTGTTTCAACAAATAAAATACGTACAGAGAAAAATACACAAACAAGAATTAAGACTACATATATATATATATATATATATATATATATATATATATATATATATATATATATATATTGTTTACTATTCTATTCAATGTGTATGTACATACATATGTAATACATATATACTAATTGGAAAAAATACTTTATAAATGAATCAAATTAAAGAAGTGTACAATAAGCATTAAAATAAAATATACATATTTATTTTACAGTTACGAACGAGCGAAGAAAAGAAAATTTTATTTTACTTCGATAATTATCTTCTTCATTTTTTAGAAAGACATGTAAGTTTTGATACGTGTTTTTTAATACACAGACACAAAACTATACACATATACACAGACACATGAAATTTGTTTATACAATGTTCATTATTAACCACATATTATATATACATATATATACATATATATATATATATATATATATATATATAATATAAAAATATTATTAACAATCTAGCAAATATTATTCCACTACATTATTAAATGAAACATCAAAATGTATTTATATTTATTGCGAATTTAGAACGAGAAATTGATAACAAAATTTGTCTAGTTTTTAGACGAGATTATATTTATTTCCATAGTTTCATAGAACCTATATTATTTTTCAAGTAAAACTTTAGACAGATAAATAATATTAAGATACAGATTTTATAATCAATTGGTTAAAATAATATAATCTAAACATCCTTTTCAAATTTAATATATACATTGACGCACATAAGTCATGACACACATGGGTAACGTAAGCAATTCATTGTTATAATTCAATGAAGTCGTTAAATTAAAAAAAAATTGAAAATAAATATGTGTATTATATAATGAATAGATTTAATTAATATTATATTTATTTTCAATTATATTAGGTTGGCAAATATCTCCCTTCCGCCTTCTGGTCTTTTGAATTTCGCAGCTATGTACAAAAAAAAATAAAAATAAAAAAAAAAGCGGAAGGGAGATACTTGCCAACCTAATATATATATTTTTTAATTTAACGACTTCACTGAATTATATCAATAAATTGCTTATGTTACCCATATGTACCATGACTTATGAGGGTCAGTGTATGTAATTTAGAAACTCAATGTAATTTCAAGCTCGTTTTAAAATATCTCATTTTAAACAAGAATTCATCTTCTACTATAAATTTATACTACTACTCGTATATAATAAATATTTTATCAATATGAATATTTTTATCCTTCAAGAAAACTTTTCACTACAACAAAAACTACAATACATACTCAAATTCATGTATCAATATAAATATTAAAATGTCGATTCCATTTTAAATCACGATATATTTTAGAAAGAAGAACGGATCTCAGTCAGGTCAAACTACATTTTATATACCTATTATTTTTTAATTATGTATTATATAATATGTTTAAAATTAATATAAATATATTTATTGTAAACTTATATGTAAAAAGAAGTACAAACATCTTTTTATTAATAAAAACTCATTTCTTGGCTTTAATTTAACTCGATCTGTATTTTCGGTAACTATTTTAATTAATTTTATTTAGATGACTTTTGGTATATTCCTTTTTGATAAATATTATAAAAATAAATAATTTTTATTTATTTTGGATATTTATATGATATTAAATACTTGATTTGTTTCAGAAAATATTATTTTATATTAACAAAGTACACATTTATTCATCTTCAACATGAATATTTATAAAATTAAGCACAAGACTTTTTTAAAGAGCTAACATTAAATATAAAAAAAATTCGAACCTTAAAAATAAGAATTATAAACATCTAGAAAAATTGCTAAATATTTTTATTTGCATTAATTTTCTATTTTAATTTTAAAAAAATACTAGACAACAATGTTGCCAATAATAATAATAAAATTGTATTAAATTTAGATTTTATTAACAGATGTGATATCACAGAGCCAATTTTTTAATGGTAAAAAATACTAATGTGCAATTTATAATATTTATATTTTATTTTTAAAATTCATATATGTTAAAGTCGTTAATATTTATTCTACTTTGTGAATTAAATGTATACATTTACTAGCAAATACTGGATTTATATATTATATACAAAAATATTTAATTTAATATATTATAATTGAGACTTGTGGCCAAATATCGTAGCACTTGCTAAATTTCCTTCATACCAGTCATAAATTTACTCTATATTACAAATATTTAAGTTTAGAAATATGTATATTTTATATTTATTTATACTCGTGTGTATATATATATATATATATATATATATATATATATATATATATATATATATATATATATATGCTGTACTGTACACAGTAATTTGTTATCATTTTTAAAATCTATATAAAATAACAAATTTTTATATTTAAAAGTATTCGCATTTTAAACATTAAAATAAAAATATTTCTTCAACGATAATTTTACTTTTGAATATTAATGAATAAGTAACAGTTGTGTTCTTATATAAACACGTAATGACATACAATTCGATTTCTGCGACCTCTTTTAAAAGGATTAACATAAATTTCACTGCAAAAGACAAATTTAATGTCGAACGTCAAGAAAATCTAACAGATGTGTGTTAGTGATGTGACCGAGCTATGAGAATTATAGATGAGCCCATGACCGAATTTTCCTATAAATAACTTAAACGATACAAACTTGTAACACATACAGAAAATTCTATAAACATTCAAGCGGACATACACACACACACACACACACACATGTATATATATATATATATATATATATATATATATATATATATAAACACATGTGTATGTATACATACAACAGAATAATTGTCACGTAGACATTTTATAAAGAAATAGAAATAATATTTTATAATTATAAATTTATGACTGATAGAAGTGAAATACAAAACTAATTTTCAAATAATTAAATAAACTAAAAACCCCTAAAAATAACAACTAATAATAATTATAAAATCGAAACACAAAAATAACACAGTAATGACTAAATAAAGCAATATTAATACTTTAATAATTAAAAAGATTGTAAATTACTATTAAATCCTTACACTTTTCATTTTATGATACAAAATGGTCTATTTTCATATTACAAGTCATACAATGAGGAATTTAAATATAAAAATATATTTAGTGAAATAAATTAATACATTTTTATAATATAGAAAATGAAAATTAAATAAAGAAATAAATTCAATCTATTCATAAAAATAAAAGTATTTTTTTGATATTTAATTTTGGTAACTTGATAAAATTGATAATATAGTTATCTTTTAAAAAATATTAGAATATTAATGACAAATTAAATTTTCAACAAATTTCATTAACTATCAAGAATTTTATAATTTTCAAATTTAAACAACTAGTATACAAATCTTATTACATTACTTACTTGCTCTTATTAATTACATACATTAAAAAAATATACTTTTAAGCAACAATTTAGTTTTACTTTTCCAAAATATATATGCAAACAAATGTTATATGCATACATGCATACATACATACATACATACAAATAGTATTTTGAACAAACATTTCAATAAACCGCCGAAAAAATGTTGCCACATAGTTATAAGATAAATGCTAGTGTATGAAAGACAGAATGTGTATGTTATTGGGAGAAGCTAAATATATCCTGGTGGTTGCGACGTCCAACCTTGCTGGTTCGTGCTGAAATGTATGAAAATTCTTCACGCGAATCAGTGTTGTGAGACAGTTTTATGCTGTTATTCGGTCGTTTGTCATGTAAAAAGTGAATCTTAATATTATCGTGTGTTATTATAAGTAAAAAAGGAATTGTGTTTCATTAAAAATAAATATAAGCAGAAAAAGGTGAGGTGTACTCATTACAAACACTCAAAAATATTTTCATACTTCCATTTGTCAAAATTAATTTCTCTTGGTTTAAATATATATTCTAGAACTAGTAGCAGAATATATATACATATACACATTATATTTATATATATATATATATATATTAAACACAAAAAATTTACGTACATTTTTAGAATTGATATTAACATTTACACAATAAAAGCCAATTTACTAATTAAAATTACAAACTAACTGATGTTTTTTTTACATATTCAGTTAAATAAATATTTTAATATATGTATACAAATGTACCAAGCATACACACATAAACACACTCACACACACACACACACACACACACACACACATATATATATATATATATATATATATATATATATATATCACATACTAATATTAGTAACTTACATTTAAAACATTTTACACTACTACATTTAAATAACTTTTTAATATAGTAAAAAGTGCTAATTACTAACAGCACTTCATTGTATTACATTATATAATACGTCAGTGTTTTTAGTTTTATGTTCTATTATTTTTAATAATACTACAGACTTGTTTGTTTGTGTGTGTGTGTGTGTGTGTGTGTGTATATGTATATATATATATATATATATATATATATATATATATATATATATATATATATATATATATATATGTATATATATATATATATATATATAAATCACAACTTGAACTCTTTAGAGAGCACTATTTAGAAATAATGCATATCAATTTACGTAACAAAACAAATCAAATCAAAGTTCATTTTAAAGTAATTAAATTCTGAAAGCTTCCTTTATTATATTTTAGTATGTACAGAAATTATATTCCAATCTAATTGTTTTTGCTTTCAGTATTCATATTTTTAAATGCATAATTCACGAGATTCGTCAAATGAAAAATAAAGAAACAAAATAATGAGTAGCAATATACACAGTTATTTTTCCTTTTTGTATTAAAAAATGTAACTTAAGAAATTGATAAAATGTCTAATATTTTTAATGTTTGGGTACTTAATTTAGATACGATCTATTTAACACATCAATAAGAAAGGCAATTACAAAAAAATGTATACAATTCATAGAGATATTACATGTTTGACTTGGAATTATAATTATGGAAAAAATAAATAAAATATAAAGCCAAAGAATAAAATATTTTTAAAAAAAATATTAAAAAATAGTATGTTACCGAAAATTTTGATGTACTAAATTTAATTATAAAACCAATTATCATGTTATTGAAATCATGTGAAAGTACAATAAAACCCTTTTTTATTTTATAATTTATTTTATTCTTACAATATAGAAGTAAAATATCATAAAAGAAAATGTTTAAAGGCACTTTATTAAGACGACAAAAACAAATTTAATCTTAGTTCACATTAATCACTTTATTTAAAAGCCTATTTAAAACTTTTGTCAAAAAATGACTTAATCCATGCCTGCAGTACATATATTTCAATATATATATATATATATATATATATATATATATATATATATATATATATATATATAAATGACTAAAACATTAAAATTCCTAAGAGTAAGAAATAAAGAGGCGTTCTGAAAATATTGCACAAGAAATGCAATCAGATGGCCAAAACATACTACGCGTTTCTGGCTCGAAGTACTTATTTTCAAAGTTATACGAATTCAATCTGTGCAATACTAAAAATTATTACCATTTTATGCGATTTAAAATAGAAATCATTCAATTATTGTTACGTACGAAATTTTACAAACATACATTCAAATTAAAATATATTTTCTTAATAGCACATTTGATAATGTAGTACAATTTAAAAACATTTTTAATTACTTGACTTTATTGTAATAAGTATGTATGTGTTGTATATATATATATATATATATATATATATATATATATATATATATATATATACTAATTAATTATTTATTTCATACAAAGATTTTTTTAGTACTTTTACAAAAATAGTTTTCCTGATCCCTTGTTTATGACGGTTTTTAAACAAACACACAACAAAACCATAACATATCTAAAACCGTAAAAAATGGAAATTTTATAAGATTCACTAAATTTATATTATTAATTACTTTTTCAATTAAAATTAGTATTAAGAAACGCAATTCTCAAATTTCTTTAAAGCTTCAATAGGAAAAGTATAGTGAACGAGTATGAAAATAGATATATCAATGGAATTGAAAATAGTAACTTTTAACTTTACTAATTTTTGTATACTAAATATACAATAATACGTTTTACGAATAAAAGTTAAGAAAGATATATAGACAATAAATTAAAAAAAAATATAAAACACAAATCATGCATTTCAAAATTTTTGATTTTATTTGGACAATAATGGTATATAATATAATTAATATTATATATACATATACATACATTTAAAAATATTATTTTAACAAAAAGCATTCTCAAGACAACAATTAGGAAAGTTGTCCGTGTATATAAAATCATTTCTACTGTAAGTAGCAAGATCAACAAAAATGATTTCATCTGCGTATAATTTCGCCAAAATAAATTAAATAAAAATTCAATTTGACGGCCACGCTAGCGTCACAGTGTGAAAACAGCACATCAAAAAAATATTTATAAATAAGTCTGATTGGAGGTCTATGAAATTATGAAATACAAATCTATTAATAAATTCCATCGTTCTGCGATATTTAAACGGATTCGCAAGAAAATTAGTTACCAGATTAACTCTTGTCACTGGATATGCTTTATTACTGAAAATGTTACGGCTATCTTGTAAGAGGATTTGCTTAAAGAGGTCGTTGAAATTATTATCAACAAGATGTTAACTCCTATCTAACACATAATGCCGTGATAACAAATAATGTACATGATTTAGGTCAAAATATTTACTTGAACATCTAAGAATAGTATTCAATAAAATTCAGTAGGACTATTGGCAAGAACAGATATTTTCATTATAAAATCTCAAAACAGTAACCAGTGAATTTATAGACATTATAATTATATTATTAACATGTAATATATATATATATATATATATATATATATATATATATATATACAAAATTAAAATTTTTCTTCATTTACATACCTTATTTTTATGTAACGTCAAAACTTGATACCTGAAATTGAAGAAGAAATTTATTAATATTTTGTAATTTAATTTTAAACTATTACATATACATTTGTGTGTATATATATATATATATATATATATATATATATACTTCCATTCTTATTTCGATCCATGATAACATTTTTATAATTCAAGTAATATATTTTCTATTAAAAAGTCAGAGACAAATAAATATGTAAACTTAAAAAAATTAATACGGATTGAAACAAACTCCAAATATAGAATTGATATAAAATTGACTTTTAATATTCTTTTCGTACAAATGAAAAAAAATCTTAATCAATAAATATATATATATATATATCCAAAAATAAAATTTATTTTCAAATGCACACTTAAAATTACTAGATCATATATATTTCAAACATATTCTTTATCTCAAAAAACGCATATTTAAATTATTTAACGAATAATACATGCTCTGTACAACTGTGTTCAAAATATACCTTCATTTTACATAATACATAAGCACACATCTATATATATAAATTATATATATATATATATATATATATATATATATATATATATATGTGTGTGTGTGTGTGTGTGTGTGTGTGTGTGTGTGTGTGTGTGTATGTGTGTGTGTGTGTGTGTGTGTAAGTAAATGGCACTATATTTAGTCGCTTAACATTTGCTGAAGATATTGTTACTTTCTCCTCAAACTGAAATAAATTTGAAAAAAACCAGAAGAATTAGGCACAGCAAATCGAAAAATTTACCTCATGATGAACTTCAGCAAAGTAAGAGTAATGTACAATGAATTGTTAGATCAGAAGATATATCAGACTTATAGATGAAGTCAACATACGAATAAAAATAGAGTTGTGTCAATTCTGAAGAAATTCTCGTATTATGAAATCAACTACTCAAATTTATTAAAGAAAAAGGTTTTGGCCACGTATCCTACCTGTTCACTTATAGCAAAGAAGTATAAGTATCAATGCCAGAATATATCAACGGCTCATAACACGTAGAAACAGAAAAAGAAAGAACTCCAAAGGACAGCTGAGGTCATTATAGCAAAAATTGAGAAGTTGAACTAATAAATATATCGGTAATATAACGAAAATAAAAGAGTATCAACGGACAAAAGAAATTACTGATTGAGAAACTACAGATATAAAAAGCCCTTAGAAAAGATACATGGATAGACGGAACAGAGACATAAGATAATTCATCAGAATGAAATGAAAAAAAAGACATTTGGATCGCTCAAACTCGAAAGTTTTGGAGGAGACTTTCATTCAACCGTGTATGTGATTTACATTGCACTAAAAGGTCATTAAACAGCATAATTTAAATACTTAAAAAAATATACTCAAAAAAGATTTTTCATTATAAAACCAATTTAAAATTATTTTTCGACAAAAAATGAAATAAATAAATAAAACATTTCTATTTACTCGAACTCATTTCTTTCACAATTAAAAAACTAGATAAAGAATATTAAAAATAGGAATAATAAAAAATAATCAATTAATTTATGGTTAAATTATAATAAATCGCATCAGTTACAAAATAATATATTTTTACGGTTTATTTTATAAAAAAATATTTACTCCCAGACATCCTCTATGCTAGATTATATAAAAAATAAAAATAAACTGAATTATTCTTGAATACGGTTCATTTAATACACATACACGCATTTATTACAAATATTCATACAGACACAACACAGAAAGATAGAGTTGGAGATAACTAAGACGAAGACATTCAATAAAGAATGGCTATAAATAAATCATACGATCAGCGATATGCAACGCCTATTTCAAACAGATCGGTAAATCCAAACAGTGTGCAAACGTCGTTAACTACAATAATATTCTGATTGCGCGCAATTCATTTATCTACGGGTTTTTCTAAAAAGTCTATTTCTTTCCACGAATGTCTGTATAAACAAAACTGACGTTTGGCGTATAGACAGAAACCGATGGAACGACAGAAGCGGCGATCTATCTGTAAAACATCGCAGGCGGTTGTTGGCACTCGGCTTCGTTGAAAATACAAAAAAAAAAACGTCGTAATATGAAACGCGTAGGTGGATCGAACATTTAATGACAAGAAAATTCAATGTCTTAATAGTTAGATAACAAAGTAAAAATTATGTTTACTTTAAAATCAAGGTGCCAAAATCACATAATGTTATTTTGTTATTTTACTATCTTTACAGATGAATGAGAAACCGATAAGACAATTAAAAATCTATATTGCTTTCTGTCGAATAATTTAATCCAGCTTATACAAAACGTCAGATGTTTATTCATCAATTGCAATTAAATTCGTCTTATATAATTTTTCAATTCATTCTGCAAATAATCTCAGAAAAACATTTAAATTCATTCAATTTTAACTGATTATTGTTTCTTCTAATAATGCAATTATTAAGAGTACAAAAGTAGTTTAAAAATAAAAAAATACTTCACAGTTATTTTAAATTTTATCCAATAATATTAAAATTAAGAATAAATTAAAGACTACATAAAAATCAATTAGCTTTCTCTCTCTCTCTCTCTCTCTCTCTCTATATATATATATATATATATATATATATACATATATATATATATATATATATATATATATATATATACATATATATATATATATATATATATATATATATATATATAATAAAAACAATTATTTTTTATAAAATGTACAAAATACCAATTGACCATCATTCCTTTAATTACATCAATATTTGCAACATTTCTATTAGCAAAAATTTCTTCGAACCCCTTTTCTATATTATCATGCCTAAAGCTATTTCTCTTCGCCTTATAATATTTACAAAATGATTGAGTTTCTATGTATCAATCTATTATTTTAAGAAATCAATAAAACTCTTATAATTCATCAGATGAAATAAATCACTTTCCATACTATGTTCAGTGAATGAAATGAGTTTTTATAGTTACTTGTTTTGTAACTAAAAATTGTGTCAGTAGAATTTTGTAGGTAGATGACATGTAAGTTTGAACAATATGATAATATATTCTTAATAGTCAATCAGATCAGATAACCTAATCTGATAATATAAAACAAGTTATATTTTTGAACAACTTCATTCATTGTATACATTTTCCCCATTGTTAATATAGAATAACTAGACTATTATATATCCTGTATAAAAGACAACAAAAACTTGTAATATACAAAAATTCATAGGAATGTTTTGCAGTTTTATTGAATATTTAATGTTCATTTTTCTCTATTTCACTATTCTATTTTTTCCATTACACTAGAAAAAATAATTCTCATTGCTGTTTTTCATATACTAATTTATGAAATAAATTGAAATATGTATATATAAGTTGCTTACAGCATTAATACTGCAATCATACCTACATGACAAATGTACCTGCTTTAAAAAACAACTTAAAAGTCATTAATCAAGATGTGTAAAAAAAATTCGTGACAGAAGTTGCGGTACCGTATAAGTAATAATCAATTTTAGTAATCCCTGCTAGAGCCCTTCATCATATTTCTTATTTTAATCTAAATCGTACTAAAGAAAACAAACATCCATAAGTTAAAAATCAATCAATTTTCTACATGGCATAATTCATTCCCTTTCATAACATTTTTTAATCTTTAATAAAGAACTATGTTTAGTGATCAAAAGATACATAGTTTGAATTAAATATATAATTCTCATTCATATGTTGAAATCATTCAATAAATTAAAGTTGCTAAAAAAAAACTTCGTTCAATAATTGTTTTTAATAAAGACTATATTATACTATAACTTTGAATTCCATTACAGGGTTTTCGTGAAATCAACAATGCCAGCCGGCACAGGTGCTGGTGCCTCGAATAATACAGAGCCTGGAGCGCGGACAGTATTTCGTCCGCCATGGGTGAAAGAAACACAAAATTCTGCACCTGTAGCACCATGGATGTTGAACAAAAGGGGTAAAGAAACGCAAGTACCAGTGAACAACACACAGCCAGAAGCAGAAAGTAAATATTCGTAATTTTTATTACGGTATATTATTTTATAAAAAAAATAACAAAAATAAGACCATAATAAAATTTAAAAATAATTATACTAAAATGATAAATAATAATTTACTAAAAAAATACTCTTTTATCTCAAATATATAATTTTAATAGATATGAATATACAGTAAAATAACTAATTAAATAGTACTAACATGGCTGCCTGCTAATGTACTTTCAATAACACATGATTTAATTGTATTTTTCATTAAATAGGCAAACCAGTGCGAAAAACAAGCAAAATCACAATCGTACCATCTCAACCGAATGAAAATGGAACCGTACCAACGCAAAAACCTACAACAAATGCACGACTTGCATCGAGAGAAATTAAAGTTCCAATTGTAACTGAGAAAAAAATACCAATACAAAGAGAAGACACTATTCAAAATCAACAGACGAAACCGAGGAACGTGCCAGTACAGAGAGAAGAATCAAAACCAACACCGGACAGATCTTCAAAAGTCGCGCCTATTCAAATGGAAGATGATAGACGACCGAACAATGCGTCTAAAACGATTCCTATACGTAGAGAAGATAGCAGACCAAATGAAAGACCAAAACTTACATCACAAAGTACAGTGAAAAATACTGATTTTGATGAACCGATGCAAAACGACAGTAAATTTCCTATGGTAAAATTACGGGAGACGGTTACTCGTGATGCTGAAAATACACCGGTGAAAAAAGAAAATGCTTTTCCGGCAGTAAAACTACGTGAAGTATCACGTGATCAAGAAAACGTTGTGCCTGTAAAGAAAGAAAATAAATTTCCGACGGTGAAATTAAGGGAGACACAGCGTGATCAGGAAATTGTTATACCTGCTAAAGAGAGCAAATTCCCCGAAGTGAAGTTAAGAGAAACGAAGAACTTACCACCGATCAAAGATGATCCTGAGAAACAACAAGCAAGGGAAATAATCGAAAAAGTAAGTGTAATTTTAATTTCTATACATTGTTATATATTCTGAAAGTTCTACTTAAAAGTAAAGAAGATTAATTATAGTGTAGACAAATAATTTAACTGTCTAAAGTGGAGAAAAATAAACGCTGACATTTTAATACTAATGGTATAAATAACAATAAATAATAGTTTACCGTACATTTGTTACAAAAGAAACTGGCAGACATATTTTATACCATGTACATAAAAATAATTTAATGAACAGCTTAAGACATAAATAAAGAGCATTATTAAGAAAATCCAAAATTCTAAACATTCAAATAAACTAAATTATTTTAAGAAAATACCAACCATTAAAAATAATTCTTTATAATATTTATGAACAATGTTCATACATACATATATACGAATAAACAATACATTTATATATATATATATATATATATATATATATATATATATATATATATATAATGAACATGATAAAATTCTACAAAACTCATAAAAAATATACATAAATTTATTTTCACCACTGACATGAAAAATAACTTACATGTTATTCTCTAATAAATCACTTATGAAATCAAATAATATATTATATAGTTTACTTGTTTTAATCAGTTTAAATTTATGGAAAAAATAAAAATAAATGACATTTAAAAAAAAAGTACTCGAAAATAAATTAACATAAAATATAATATACATTTGGTATATTTTTATGTGTTTTCTTTACCTCTTTTAATAAGAATGAGATTTTAACTAATATATAGATATAAACAATAATTAACTATAATAATAATCAATTCTTTTTTTTAAAAAAAAAAACACATTAAACTTATTATAATATAGTAATACAATTATCACTGATAGAATATTGTTCTTTCATTTATATTAAATCAAAATTAATCGTATTTAAAACAAATATTACATCAAATGTATTGCGAATTTTAAAATATACTAAATATAATATTTATTATAAAAACTTTTTCACTTAAACAAACTTGTTCACTAAATAAAAGTTTTATGGTGAGAATTATACATCCATTATCACTCATGAATTTTGAAAGAAGATTTCAAAATAATGATTTTTGAAGTCAAATTAAAGAACGTTTTACATAAAACAGGGAAAACTGATGAATTGTACACGAAGAAAGAAAATAGGTACTACATGAAATGATAGAAGATAATGAGTCATTAGTGACCTGTTATAGCATCTGCATTTCGCTACTTTAGAACTATTGCCAACATATAAAACAATCGTGACCGATAAATGCAATCAACAGTTGTACAAATTGAGACAGATGTTGGACGAAAAACGATCATTAGTGCCCAATATACAACAGAAGATTATCTTGCCCCACGACAATGCCAGGCCGCATGTTGATAAAACGACCAAGCACAGATTGTTAGAGTTAAAATAGGAACTTTTTTCCAACCTTGCGTACTCACCAGACATTGAGCCTTCCGACTACCATCTGTTTCGATCGATACGACATAATTTAGAAGATGCACACTTTCGAAATTTTAAGGAAATGCGAAAATGGAGAAACAATTTCATCCTATCAAAACCTGAATCTTTCTGTCGACATGAAATCCAATCCATTTTTTATTATAAAGATGGCAAAAAGTCATAGAAAACAAATAAATATTTTCAATAACCTTATGTTTTAAATTTGATTGAAATGATTAACGATTTTCGTCAAAAACCTTTTAATTTTTTAATGTATACCCCTAATAATAACTTCGTACGATATACCAACCATGAGCTTTGGTTATATTTGAAACATTACTGAAGAAATAAACATTTTTTTAAAAGAAATCATCCACATTAGCTAGTAAATATATTCAAAAATAATAACAATTTAACGAAATGAATTTATTAACTAAAAATTCAGAAAAATAAAAACTTCCAGTATTAACTTCTGTTCAATTTTATTTTAAATAAAAAATGCATTAAATTAATCGTGTTTTTAAATTTCAGAAATGCTATAATAGAAAAAAGAATCAATTTTACACTTTCAAATTAATACTGTACAAATATTGTATGTAAAAATTATACTGCGCTAGATGTTATGCATCGCTCTTAAGAGAATATCTGACCATAAAAACGTATATCAACGAATGAAATAAACAATAAATGATTATTTAATATTGTTAATTAAAAAAATAATAATTAGCAAATATAAAAAAATGCAAAAAATAAATTAAGAAAGTGATATTTTCATACACGTGTTTATATAAAAAAATAATTAATTTGATATTTATATATTAAGAAATATAAACTTAATTTTAATTTTCGTTTATTTAAACCACATAGTACTAATTTTCCAAATATGAAGTAAACACTATATAAAAATAATCGAATAATATTTTATATACCTAGTTTAAAAATTAATACAAAAATGTTGTACCGAATTTAATCTCATTTTTTAACAAATGAATTAATAAAAGTACTTTAACATTAAGAAAAATTCACTTTATAAAAGTGTTAATTACTTAAAAACAGCTACACACAAATAGTAAATAAATCTTCAATTAAATCTGGTTAATAAAAAAAGTGTTAAACGACTCTTTACTTTATGCTCTTGATCGGTTGTTGATAGATACGCGAAAGAAACATAGACACTTCTTCAACATGATACAAGATACACAAAATTATCACTTCTCTTAAATTAATTAAATACATCTTTCGCCTTTCTCAAGTACAACACTTTTCAATTTAACATTTCGTCAATAATTAAAGTGTTAATTCACTTAAATCGAAACGTTTTATTCTCTCCTAATTATAATAATAAATAATTTCTATTAATCTTTATATACATATATTGTATTAATGTGAAAATAATTTTAAAATCTTTATTTTTACTAATTATTTAAAATTAAAAAAATCAATATTGACTACAAACACTAAATTAAAATGATTTTTAAATGCATATACCCAAAATAATTGAAAATATTTAAATCCATATGTTGAGTATATAAAATTTATTATTAATACAAAATGTTAACAATGACTCACTCTCTCTCTCTCTCTCTCTCTCTCTATATATATATATATATATATATATATATATATATATATATATATATATATATATATATATATATACATATATATATATATATATATATATATATATATATATATATATATATATATATATATATATATATATATATATATATATATATATAATATATATATATATATATATATATATACACGAGGGTCGTTTGATAAGTATGATAAAAAAGTAAGAAAAACTAACTTGAAAAATTAAATTTAATTAATTAACTTAAACAATAATTAAATTTATCATACTTATCAAACGACCCTCGTATATATCTTTCACAATTGATTTCTACTGAAATATAAAAATCATATTTTATTAAAAATTCAAGAGTAATAATTACACAGTTCGAAAAACTGAAATAAATGAAATTATTATAGAATAATATTCATTTAACTAATAGACCGATAATGCCTGAGTAATTTAAAACCTTGTATACAATTTTCAATTCTTCTGACTTTTCGAGGGCACAGTTACTTATTTATTTTTAAATCTATGTTAAATATTTTTACATTCTCGATGTTCAAAACTCAAATATTAAAATTTATAATTTAACCAGAAAAATTCCAAAAAATCATTTCGTATATCACTGTTTTTTGTACAACTGACGATGTGATATTTCACACAAAGACTACCAGACAAAAACTGGACAAAGGCATCTTGAATAAAAGGCGCAATCAATCATTCGGTTAACTTTTCATACAAATTAAGCCACTTTTGAATAAAATATGGTAAAAACGTTGGACATACGTCAAACATGTTAGTAAACACGGTCACTAATAAATCACCAAAAATACAAACGTTTTATTGCACTTTTGGCATTGGACATGTATGCGTATCAGAGACTCCATACGACACACATTTTAAACGAGTCTGTGTTATGTAGCGTATGTTGTAGTGCTATTTTTAAAGATCGTCGGTAGGTCAAAGAATCATTTGAAATGAAAACTTAGTCAGCCATAATATCAGAAGTGTATCGCAAATATTATTCGGTGTTTAGCTGGGTGTGAGATCGAACATGAGTTTCGAGATGGAATCTTTAGAAGATGTATGCGTTTTTAAATTGGTGTAAACAGTTTTCTGGACTTTATGAAGTTTTCTTTAAAAGTGTTGTTCTTATAGGTGATACCAGTAAAACCAAGTCTTATCAAACAAGGAAGTATGAATAAAATACCACCGCCACCCCCGATGGCACCGCCGATGCCTCCTCCGCAGCCAAAGATACTACCGGCAAATTATACACCACTGACACAAGAACAAAAAGATGTTTTAGAAGGTCTCAGGTAAAATATTAAACACTCAAGTTCATTGCACGGTTTTATATCTCTTTTTCTTGTGAAAACTCCTTAAGATCTAACCATTGTTCATATATGTTTCACCAAAAATAAAAAATAAACTAATAAGTTTATACAAAAGTAAATGAAATTAAATAAATATTGTATTCTTTAAAAATAAATAACATATATATATATATATATATATATATATATATATATATATATATATATATATATATTATTTATTTTTAAAGAATAACATTATATATATATATATATATATATATATATATATATAATTTTCACTAATACTTACAAATAAATTAATTTAATATTAATTAAAAATAAATATTCATTTTATTGTAATCACAAACTATTTACTAGAACTTTTATACAATTCAACATAGTATATTTTAATAATCACTATTAAATAAATAATAATACCGAAATATTAATATTATTTTTTTAATAACTTTACTATAATTCTAATATAAATATTACTTTTAATTTTACATTGCGTTAAAAAATCAATATTTTATAAGAAGTGACAATGTGAAAATTTAATAATAAAATGACTAAATAAAAAAATGTTTTATTCTTTAAAGGATGTAATACATTTCAAAAAAAATGTTTTTAAAAACGACTCTTCAAATATTTCATAAAATAATTAAATCTAATATCGATATTGCCTACATATTTTGTTTAATTATTTTATTTCTCATACATTGTACAATATTATTAAATAAAAGAATATAATATAGCTAATCAATAAATTATATATATATATATATATATATATATATATATGTATATATATGTATATTCTTATATTCTAAATTGTATTAATGCTTTTAGTATCATTTCTAGTACTTTGTATCTTGGCAGCTGATACCAAAAATCCATTAAATCATTTGAAAACATACATATGTGTCTACACTTATATCGTTGATAAAATATCGAATATATATACATATATATATATATATATATATATATATATATATATATATATATATATATATATATCCAACAATTTTTATGATAAGCACTAATTTTAATTATCTTCAATACAATCCTATTTTAAATAAAATAGTTTATATCAAAATGTAAAATTAAAGAAAAAAATTGAAAAAAAAACTATATCAAATTATTTGTTCATTGCATTAAAACAGCCATTATTATAATGGCACGATTATAAAATAATTAATCAAAATATGTTATGGCAAGTTTAATAACACGTATTTTTTTACTTTTAATGTTTTAATTGAAATATAACTAAAACGTATTAATTAAATTATTGATAATTATTTATTTTTTATTGAATTTCACTATTCAAATTTCAATTTTTGAACATTACTCGTTTACTGAAAATAGACAATTCTACGAATTGTATATTTAAATCAAACAACTGGAGTAATTTAAACAAATATCGCACGAAGTGTTTTCGAAAGCACGCTGTTATTTCCAATTTATTTATAATATCAAAACAAACAGTTTCGATACAATAACCTCTTTTACAAATTAACATAAAAACATATTATTTGTATTAGTAGATACTTATAAATAACTTTTTCTTAGATGTAATTCCAAATATATATTATGGTGTAATTGTACGAATACATTATTTAAAATTATTTTATATAATAAATATAAATTACCTTACATGGAAATTATTGAAACAAATATTTTTTAACACTTATTTAGATTCCAAATAACAATTAATTTCAAATACAAATAATATTATAATTATATTACAAATTTCTAAATACATAATAAATTATATTAAAATAGTGAAAAAAGTAATCAAAATATTAATTACAATTTATTTCACACTCCCGATTCGGATTTTTTCCTTGAAAAATATAATCTCAAATAAATAAAAAATACTATTTAAGTTCAATAAAAAAATACGTCCAGTCTGAACCATCCATTTTATTCAATTTTGAAAATCCAAAATGGCAATATACTCAATAATACAATTATTTGGTAAATATTTTGTATTTAAATAAATTTAATCATTCAATATTTGTATTAATAAATCACTATAAAAGATCTTAAAAGCAGTTAATTTACATAAATAGCACACATATGCATATATATATATATATATATATATATAATCAGTATGCTTAAAAAAAAATTAATAATGAAAATGTATATAATTCAAATCTGAAACTCTAATTCTAATTCAATTTACATTATAATGGAAATACATATAATATTTAATATTAATCAAAAAAATAATATTCTTTTAGATCACGGCCAAGAAGAAGACCTGACTGGGCAACGATGATGAAAGAAGTGGAAGAAGGCAAAAAATTAAAACATGTAGTCTGTAATGACAGATCAAAACCATTGCTTCCAGCAGGAAAAACAAAAACTGTCGAAGGAAAGTTCATTTACGAAAGTGAAAAATCTAATCTACACAATCAATTATTAAAACAGGTTAATTATTATTGTTTTTTTTAATTTCCTTATGATAATTTTAGATTTTTTTTTTAATTTTTTAACTAATTTAAGAGAAATATAATTATTAAGATATAGATGTAATTATATTAAGAAGAAAAATATATTCTACTCAAATATTAGTAAATATAGAAAGCAATTGTTTTAACAAACAAAAATTAGAAATTTTATTTAGCAAAAAAGAATGTCTATAAATAATTACACTACAAAATTGTTGAAAGGATGAAAACCTGTTGAATAATATTAAGGAAATAACAAACTAGGCATATTTACAAAGAATTAAACAAATTATTGCAGTAAACTAATTATATTTCTATTTAAATTGGTTATTTTATATTTTTTAAAAACAAAAATGATGATAGCAAATAACGAATTTACTTGAACCACACTGAACACATCTAAGCACGTTAGTTATAAAAAGAAATTCACTGGCCACACTTAGGTTATATTTCACAAAAATGCTTCATATTAATTGTGGCAAATTAATGGTTAGTATATATCAATAGTTTAACAAATTTATTTGTATAAATATGTTGTAAGTACGTTTCAAATTATCGTCATTATTCCAAATTGGATTAATATTAATTTTTTTTCATCTTTGTATCTATCAGTATCATCCAAAAAATTTTTTTTACAATTTAGACACTATGACGGTATTTTTTACATTAGTAAAAAATAAAATGAAATTATTTATTCACACGAAAATAAAAGTATGATTAATAATAAAGGTTAATTTATATATATATATATATATATATATATATATATATATATATATATATATATATATATATAGTATTAATGTTCACATGGTTAAATAAAAAAATTAATATTATTTCACTCACTTTCTGTTTTAAATCCATCAATCATAACTAAAAAGATTTTAAGAGTTTATATAGATACTTCAAAAAGTAATAAATATCAACATTGGTTCAAAAAATTTTCTGGCGACAATTTTTATTTTTCTGATAACAATTATGTCCTGAAATCTCTGGTCGAGTTCTGTCCAAACTTAAGATTACAAGAATTTGTGGATAGATTTCAGTTTATATGTCTATTCCAAAATATAAAGATACTTTTATAAAACTGACAAGATATATCATTAAGAGGTACATCAATTCAGTGCATAAGAATCAATAACATACAATTTATTTCACTTTTAATCAGGTTACGAAACGAATTATTTAGTAGCAAAATTAGTGATAATTTTATGGAAAAATAGATTTTGTATTTCAATTATAAATGTGTTAGATAATGATTCTTACTGAAATAAATGCCAATGACTCTAAATCAACTTTAACTTTAAATACGATTATATTGTACTTTTAGTGAAATTGTAAGAGAAATGCTTATTTTAAACTAATTAAACTAGAAAGCACAGTTATTACCAACACCTACAGTCAAGAATTAAATAAATTAAATTTAAAACTGAGGAAGAGACTAGCTTTAATAAATAAAAAATGTACAAATCAATATTATAGCATAATAATGCTAGTTCTCCATGCAGGGAAGATCGCTCAGAAAACTATAACAACTCGATTGGGAACTTTTACCACGTTTAATGTAATCTCCAAGCCTTGTTTGATTAAATATGTATCTGTTTAAAAAATAAAACATTTCAAGACACTCCGGAAACCCAAAGTAACCTACAATCTTTTTTTGCGTCAAAATCCATGTTTTTACAAAAAAGTTTAAAAATTTGTAACAAAGATGATAAATTGCTGCAAATATTGATAATGATTATATAATTAAATAAAAATAGAAGTTATATTTAGAATTATATTTACATTTTATTTCTACATAATCGATTATTTTTGGGTCCCCTAATATAAAATAGTTTATTTTGTAAATATGAATATTTACGATCTTTTAATTATCAGTTTAAACTAACTCGTTGTAAAAATTCATTTATAATTCAATTTTTTTGAATATTGAATCAAAAATCCACTTTCGAATCAAACAAAATGATTACCTAAATATATAGCTTGAACATAATAAAAATAACGTTATTTTCAGTCTAAATGTTTATTACTTTAGATCTATTTAAACCATATTGAAAAATATGAATAATTTCAAATGTATAAAGTTAACAAACACTTATACATTGAATTTTAATATGTAATAAAATTAAACATTCTGCTTATAGATTCAAACCGGAGTCAACTTAAAAACAGTACAAACAAACGATCGCAGTAAACCTATGTTAGAAGGCCTGAGGAAATTCCGACGACAAATGACAATTGAGGAACAAATACAAAAATCCCAATCAACAGTAACAATACCAGATGGCATTGGTGGTGAAATGGAAGTAGTAGTACCAGATGAAGAAATATACGACATGGACGAAATGGATGATATAGATAAAATACGCGATGACTTGCAATCAACAAAACAATTGTTGGCACTAGAAATGCGAAATAAAGAGGCACAGATGAGAGAGAATAAAAGATTACAAGCACGCATACTTAATCTAGAAACAGAACTGGATAGAGAGAGAGGTAAAGCTGCCGCATCGGTCACACGAAGTGTTATGGCTGAAAGGATTGAAGATGAAAAACTCGTGGCAAATTTAAAACAAGAAGCCGACAACGCTCGAAAAGCGGCTAAAGATATGGAAAAGAAATATTTACAGGCATCGGACGTGCTGGATACAGTTAAAGGGGATTTGGAAGAACAGAGACGGCAAAATGCTATTTTAGAAAAACGATTAGAACAAACATTAAAGGTAATGATTTTTAATTTTTTTTAATTATGAGTTAAAGGATTAATTTACTACATTCTTATTTAAATATTCATATTTTATTACATAAAGCATAAGTAGTAATATAGATATTTTTACTTAACGTAATCTAATTATTTTGGCTTATCAAATAAAAAAATTATTACAAAATTTGAATTAAATACATATATGAAAATATTTTTTATAAATTCAAAATACCACATTTAATAAAAAACATTCCATTATTATAACTACTACGTAAAATTTATTACTTATTCACAAAAATATAAAATAAAGTACTCATAGAGATATATTAGTCATTTCAATAACACAAATTATTGAAAAACTATAGTATTACTAATAAATTCATTTTTTGTTCAGTCAAAATACAAAAACTGATATTATATATGTCATTCTCTAAATATTTGTAATATTTAATTAACAAACATACATACATACAAACATATATATATATATATATATATATATATATATATATATATATATATATATATATATATATATATATATCATGAATATGTTTAGATGATAAATGGTGGTGGAAGCAGAAGGGAAAGTCAAGCTGTAGGTAGAGATGGTGAAGAAGAAGTGGAAGATGAACCAGTAAGTGAAAGTGAATCAGATGAAGAAGACACTGAAGAAAAAAGAGAGAAAAGAGCTAAGCGCGAGATTAAATTATTAACAAACAAATTAAGAAATTTCAAAGATAAAGAAACAAATGCTAGAAAAGAAAGACTAGCATTAAAGGAACAAATGAAAAAACAACAAGAATTAATTAAGTATGTTTAGAATTAAATATTTTTACTACATATCATCCCATTATCTACTACAAGATTAACATCTCTTCATATACTCGTAATGTGTACTCTAAAATGTTAATTATTAACATTAATTATATAGAACAGTATTACGATTAATAACAAAAACATTAGATACTAATATTCAATATATATATATATATATATATATATATATATATATATATATATATATATATATATATATATATATATATATATATATATATTCGAACTTGATACCTTGTTCATTCCAGTTTTTAAACTACTGCCTTCCTCAATGAAATCTTTTAAAATCAGATTAATAAATGAGTAAAATTTAATTTAAAAAAGATCGTTTCAAATTAGAACCCCTATTACTGGATTTTTGCTTAAGTAAACTAATTGTTAGCATTATTATTATTATGTACTAAATACATTATTGTTTACAAAAATGATACCTTTCTATCTTTGTTTTTATCGTTAAAAATATTTTTATTTATTTTTAATTTTTAGTAATTACTCCAAATAAAACATAAGACATGCAATAATAACCGCTTTAACTTATATGAACTATCAATAGATATTGATATTGAGTCATCAGAACTAATCGCCAAATCAACAAATCGAAAAAGAAAAAAACTCACCTTCAATCATTTTTTCCTTACGATATTTAGAACTCTTTCAAAAGTTCCAAATAACCTAATAATATATAAACTCTAATTAATAATAATACGTTTGTTTCGCGAATTTATAATAATCCAGGGTCAAAAGATATAATAAAAAAAACAATCTTCACTTAATTTTTATTCCCCTTTTAAACGAAGTTTAAAAGGTCTAATGAAAAAGGCAACAATTTAAAAATATTGGGTTGAATTACATAATGAAACGAACTAAACACAAATAATTAAAATTTTCACCATAATATTTTACAATTTTGTAAAAAGACTTAATATTAAAAACATTTGCCTGAAATATAGGCATCTTAATATTTGTGTACATGTTTAAATGTACTTTACTTTAATAAAAAAAATATAATAATATAATTGTAAAAGAACAATAAAATGAAATCTCTATCCACATAAAATATTTTTTTAAAAAAATGTTTTCTTTATTTAACTAGCTTCCCATGCATACTTCATACATCAAATTGGAAAAATGTACTTTTTACAATATACTTACATAATAGTATAAAAATTTAATTAATATGAATTTTGATTTTAGGGAAGAAAAGAAAAAATTCAAAGCACTTCAACGTGAAGTGGACAAAATGGCTGCTATGATGAAAGATGATGAAATTGTAGACAATGAAGAAAAGGAAGAAAAAGAATATGTAGATGATGAAGAGAACGAAGAATTGAGTGAAGAAGAAACCGAGACTGAAAGCGAATCAGAAAGTAGTAGTGATGAAGAGGAAGAAAAAAGTGAAAGTGAACCAGAAGATGCACCATTTGAAAAAAGAAAAGAAAACTACAATAGTAGGGTACGACGACATGAAAGTTGTCTTGGAGCATTAAAAAAAGGCAACTATTTACTAAAAGCTAACATTGATCGATTAAAAGAAGATCTAAATAAACAAAGAGCAGATATTGTAACATTACAAGAAGACTTAGATTCGGTTTTATCAGAACTTGGATAATTAATAATTGATTTCATGATTTATTTTAAAGTATTAAGTACTTTTTTAAGTTCAATTAAATACTAATAAAAGAGGCGAGTTGTCTAGTCAATTATAAATTACTTTTAAACAATTTTATGCATTGTTTTTTGAGAATATATGCATGTGTATTTGTGTATGTATATATTATATATATATATATATATATATATATATATATATATATATATATATATATATATATATATATTATAAAACGTTATAATAAAGAGTAGAAATTCTAATTATAATAACTAAAAACTTTAACATTAAGTACAAAATTAATGAAAACCCATTTATATATTTTTCCAACAGTTCAAAACTAATTATCTCGTTTATACAAGCATATGTATGTGTGTAAATGCATGTGTAAATATAAATATATATATATATATATATATATATATATATATATATATATATATATATATACATACATACACATATCTACATACACACGCAACTACAATCATCTATATGACTTACTCTACAACTACAATAAGCTAATTTAATTCATTAATTTATAATTTTAATAATTTATTTCATTCGTATGTTATTTATCAATTACACAAAATATACATATAGAACATATAATGCTTGCATATAACAAATACAGAACTATATATAAACATTCACATATGTACATGTATATGTATATATATATATATATATATATATATATATATATATATATATATATATATATATAACTAAACATTCATTCAAATTATTCAAATTGTTATCTAAATGTCAATTAAGAAAATTAAAGTACAAATTAATTTTTCATTTCTACTCAATTATTATAACATTATTTTTTCGCATTGACCAGTATACTTGTTTTTGATTTTTACATGTAATATCTTAATAAGTGTATATAAAATTGAAGCTTTTATGCTTTAATATATGTAGTATACAATGCATATAAAAATTACTTGCCAAAGAATTGGATAGATATTATATTTGAATATAAGAAACAATTTAACATCTGGCTAATATATTTGTATTAATCGTGTATGTATAAATATGTGAAATATTTTTATATAAATATATAATACATTATGAGATTTCAGTGTGATGAAAATGCATTAAAAAAATATAATCGCCTAAATTTTATTTTATTCATACAATTTCTAACCTAACATTTCGAATGATTCTAAATAATAATATAATATAATATTTAAAAGAACTTACGTCGAATAGTTAAATAATATTATTTTAACACTTTAAATGATAAAAAGAGAATTTTAAACATTTACTTTTTATCAATTGTAAAATCACTTCCCATAACAACCACTACAATTCAAACATAACATAAAAAGTGACATCTACTGTCGAATATTCAAACATTATTTATAGTGATTTACTTTAAAGATAGAAAATAAATTCCCAATAAAATATTACTCTTTCTATACAGTACCAATTCTTGCACTTTTTCTCATATAATATCTTTTCAATGCTTCATCAAATACTTCATCAACAGTACGTTTTTTCCATATATCAATTTTAGGTTTTACTTCAACAGTGGGTGGTATTTCTTCCTTAATATCAGGTTCAAATTCAAGAGGTTTATCATCTTTTTTAACAACTTCTAGCAAATTAGAAGTATTCTCAGAATTAGTATCCTTAATATTATTATCTATGTTTTCATTACTACCATGTTTTTCTTTCACTAAATCTTCATTATCAGAAGAATCTATACTGAAATCAGAATCAGCATCTAAATTAGATGGTAGATGCTGTAATTTTTTACAACTTTTATTTTCATTTTCTGCTTCACTATCAGATTGTCTTTCCGAATCGTCACGCTTTCTATATTTTCGTTTTAAAGTACTGTTTACTTTTTTTAATTCATTTTGTGATTGATTTTCATTATTTTCAACATTATTTACTTCTGTTTGTGTACTTCCTTTTGATATTATACTTTTAATTTCTGAATCACTTTTAGCTCCTTCATCAATATTCTTCACTTGCTGTTCATATAAATGTCTATAAAATCCGCCTAAATCAGCTTGTTTTGTTACATCACCAATTGCTTCAAGATATTCTTCACGTTCTTCTTGTTCTCTTAATTCCTGCATCTCTTCCAACTTCTTTCTATATGAAGTAGTAACAAATGACTCTTTATCCTTAAATTCATCACCCTCAGCTGCACGTTCCTTTTGAACTCCTCTTTCAACTCGGCATTCATATTCACGTTTACGTCTCGCTGCTGTTTGTAACAATTTATTGATATATTTAGGTTTTCTATCTATGTCTTTACGAGCTAATTTTGATTCTTTACGTTTATTCTCGATGTCATCATATACCTCATCATACTGATATACTGTTGGATCCTCTGCAAGAGCTTTTTGCTGAGCTACAAAGTCTTGATAACGAGGTTTTTGTGCAACAGTAGGTATACCTTTTTTTGGACCTTCAGAATCAGAATCACTATCTTCAAAAATTGAAGGTTTAACACCAAGAACGTTGGTGGTTTTTTGAATACTTTTTCCTGGTACAATCAAACCATACCTAAAATGGGCAAATTTAACAATAGTATAAGAAAAACTAAACATATTTTTTTTAAATACTCACTGCTTTGCCATAATGTAATCAGTGAGAACATTCGATTGAGGTTAAGTTACTATATTTTTAAGTTCGTATTTTATATTCAAACCGCTATATATATACAAACCAAATATAACTTTTGATTTTGCGAAGAAATAAACCACCACCAATTAAAACCCACCCAAACTAAATGTCTTCTGTTCACGTCGTCGAAAAAAAATATAAACTATACAATTTTTTTAAGTTCTTTGGAAGAATTAACTCTTTTCATACTAACACAAAATTTACTTATATGTACTTACACCGCACAAATGCATATATATATATATATATATATATATATAAATCCATACAAATATATACGCATACACACGAAATACTAACGCATGCAGAATGTAGGTATATATTATTAATTCGAACCAAATATTTAAAATGTTATCGTGTTCATAAAAGATCAAATTATTGTTCATATTCTTTTGCCAAAACAAAAACATTTCAAAAATATTATTTTTAATATTAACAAACAAAAAAATATTTTGTAAATAATCCTTTTAAGTAGCTTTACACAAAAAAAAATTGACGAAGTAATGAAACTTCCTATTTCCTAATGAAAAATTTAAATAAAAAATTATATTTACCAAACAAATACAATAATTTCTGTCACTTTTATGATATTGAAATAATTTACAATTAGATATCCCATTTTTAACTTTTCAGGTACCATGAATTACACATACATAAAATTCATTAAAAAAATTTAATTATAAAATACTATTCAAATGTAATTAAATGGAGCTGTGTGTAAGGCTTTATGTGTGTGTACAAACACATGCTCACACACAGTCACATTTACTAGATAACTTATAAATACAGTATATCGTACTTCACTCATCAATAAAATACTATTTAACCATTTTGTGTTTAAATACAACACAAATCCAAAGATTATGTTATAAAAACCGCTTTTATTAGCATTATTCTACTTACGTACACAGTTTAATATCTGTTTTCCAAACAATATCATTCAGCATTTTTTTTTTAAATTATAAATTAATTTCAACTACAATAGCCTTTACAATATTTTCAAATATACAAGTTTAATTTTAAAATATATTTATTCGCTAATTACGTTTACAATAAAAACTTAAAATAACTAAAATTTTAATGTGCAAATATGAAATCACAAAAAATTAAGAACAAATAAAAAAAATGAACAAAAGCAATAATTTACGTGATTCATACCTTTTTATTGGTAGATCGAACAATTTATATACAAAATAAGTTCTCGATATACACAAATTATGGACGAAATGTTTGACTGAAATTAGAAGAGAGGATAGGCAGAGCGAGAAGGCTGGACTAAAAGATAGGAGCAATTGTGACAGGTGCATGATTTCAGATAAGATATTTAGGATGAAAAGATATTAAAACAAACGTTACTTTACAGATAAATATAACGCTAAAATATGTGATTCACTTCTTCTTATTTTTGTTGTTTGCGCCACGAGGAGGCGTCACTGGACGTCCCGCATTTAAACCCCCATATTGAAACTTGCGTTTATCTGCTGGCTTTAATATCTGGAAAGAGCACATAAGCGTTTCATCTACAGACATCATCGCACCTGCATTATCAAATTCTCCACAATAGTTTGGTGCTGAGAACAGCGTCACAAGTTGCCTCTTGGCAAAAAATTCATACCCGTCTTCTACTACTTGATGTGCACGACATATAAGATCAAAATCATGTTTATGTAAAAATTTAGCAACGACTTCTGCTCCAAATGTAAAACTAACACCACGATCATTTTCACCCCAACCCATTGTGTCTTTATCTGGATCCGACCATAACAGATCACATAACAGACCTTGGTCTGGAACATCAGTCGGCCGCATGATACGTCTTATCTGTTCCATACTCTGAAGATCAGGACTCAAACCTCCGTGACAACAGAAAATCTTCTCGTCAACGATCGCCGCGACGGGAAGACAATTGAAACAATCAGTGAATGTTTTCCAAAGTTTTATGTTATACCGCCGTTTGCACTCATCATAAAAACCATATATACGATTTATGGACGCACATTCATGATTACCTCTCAGTAAGAAAAAATTCTCCGGATACTTGATTTTATATGCTAAAAGGAGGCATATCGTTTCTAGAGATTGTTTTCCACGATCCACATAATCACCAAGGAATAAATAATTTGATTCTGGTGGGAAACCTCCATATTCAAATAGTCGTAACAAATCATAATACTGACCATGAATATCGCCTAAAAATAAAAAAATCAATTAAATGATAATGAAATACATTAATGTCAATAGACAATATCCTTAGCATCATAATACATATCAAATTTCAACAAAAATCAGATTTTAATATCGCTCACCATACAACCGAATAAAGAATATAGATTTAATAACTGCATATATAAACCAACAATATAATAAATAGATACTAATTAACAAAAGTTTTTTGGATTCTTTTTTATAAATATTAACAAAATTTTGTTTCCCAAATAAAAAAGAACATATTTAATCTAATTTTATAAAATTGAACTACAAGTAATTTCAAAAACATACATACACATTTCACAAACTAAATACTACATGTAGACGCAAATAAAAAAGCATTTGAATAAATCAAAAGTACTGGAAAATATATATATATATATGTGTGTTTATATATTTATTTTCATATTCTTATATCAACAATTCTCACAATTATTTTTATTTAAAATATACTAATTATGAATAAAAATCTGGTTTTTAAAATAGAAAACACTGGAAATTACAACATAAAATAATATTTTGAAAGAATTTAGATAACAAACACTCCATAAAATGACAATACCATTATTAAATATAAATAAAGTTACCATTAATAAAATTCTTAAAAATAATTGTAACATTTTTCATTGGAAATACTATTGAATAAATTTTTATTTAATAATACTTAAATTACAACATATAAAAATATTTTTTTTTAATTATCAAAATTCAAATCAGTACAATAACTTATAGAAATAAATAGTTTCACAGTTTTTTTATAACTGGTGAAAGTAAAAAGAAATATTAAACGTAACAATAAAACCAAAAAATGTCTACATAAAAATAAATTGTTTATTTGGTAAAAGTATAATTTATTATAAAACAACACAAAATTTTCATTAAGTATTGTCAAAATTAATACTAACAATTTATAAAATATAATTTAATATATAAATGAGAACATGTACATAAAAACTATACAATGAACACCTGCTCAAATTAAATGACTTGATCTTGACCTTGGTTAGTGATTACATTGTGATAATTAATTTAGGTTCATAATTTATGAAAAAAAAGTAACTTTTCAGCTGAACTCTTTGCATTAAACTGAACAAGAACAATAAAAAAAAATATCATACTCACCACATATTTTCAAAGGGGCTTCGAGCTCAAGTAAAATTGGCTGTGATAAAAATATTTCCCGAGACTTTAAACAAAGTCCACGAATTTCAGTTTCTGTCAACTGCACATTTTTCCCCGGTCTCGCACCACGAACTGAAAATAAACATTGAATTTTCTATAAAAAGTCATTTCGTTTACATAAATTTGTTGACGCGGGCGTTGTTCTGCGCCGCCATTGACAAGCTGAGTAGCGTCAAAGCGACACTTCGAAGTGCAATATTTACCTTCAAGAAGTCGTGCAATAATACTGTCAATGTTTAATTTATCTGTTTCAGCCATCGAGGCGATATGTATACTGCAATTAGCAGTATTTTAGACGTGTTTTTCACTTAAGATGACTGCTGATATTTACGATTATTTTTCCTTATATCTTACACACAAAACAACTGCTATAACTCGCCTAAAATGGCGTTAGCATTGTACACTACCAACGTAACTATCTGAAATCACGAAACTTCTACACTAGTTCAAATTTTAATTCATTGTTTTTACATTATTTACGACTTTTTTATATTAAATTGTACTCTTTTGTTCTTTATCTATTTCACATAAATCACTTATGATAATAATAAAATTACAATACAAATATCATTTATCAGTAAATTAATATCTTTTTGAAGAGTTTAAAAATGACAAACAGTATGATTGCTCATATACCTATTTTCATTATAGATATATATATATATATATATATATATATATATATATATATATATATATATATATATATATATATATATATATATATATATATATATATATATATATATATATATATATATATATATATATAATACACACATATATATACCAATTCTATAAGTATGTGATTTATATTCATTTAAATGAAATTATAAATAAACAGCTATGTTTAATTACATACTGATATTTTTGGCACAGATACATATTTTTGTTAAATCATATATTTTGATATTTGTGATTTCTAATTTCTATACACGAATATATTTAAAAACCTAATATTAAGGTAAAAAAATTATACAAAATATAAATACTTAACAAACAACAATATTTAAAATATACCTACCTTATATAAATATATAAAGATGATTATTAAATTACCAACATTATATAAATTTATATATATATATATATATATATATATATATATATATATATATATATATATATATACAATATTTAAAATTTTAAAGTAGTTTTTTAAAGGAAATAACATATATATTTTTAATGATATTTAAACTGAAATATGTTTTTTATGAATATTTATTAATATAAACAATAAATATAATTTTATTTAATTGAATAAAGAAAAAATCAATTTTTAACTTCAATAGCTCAGCCCAAAACAAGATTTTATAAATGTTCAACATTCGCTTATTGTTCATTTGATTAGTTGATACGCATTTCGATTGTTGTGTCATAGTGTTCACTAATACATTGTAATATTAATCTTCATTATAAAAAGATGTTATAATATAGTATTATAATGTTTAGCATGATTACCGAAATACGTATCAGCGAATAAATAAATAAATAGGTGATTTGATGAATATCTTTATAAAAACTTATAAGTTTTGGGGTAAATTATTTCATTTATGTAAAAATGACTTTGGCCACAATACCAAAACAAATATTATATAATAGTATTTTAAACAATCAGATATTACTTTAAATTGCAACATTGTATTTCATGTATGCTAAAATATTAATATATTATTTTCTTTATCAAAAATTCTATCAAGAATTGGGTATTTGTAAAAAAGTGGATTAGATTTTTTTTAAACAAAAAACTTTTTATTTTAATAAACAGCTTTCTTTTAGATTTTTTTTAAATAGTAATTAACAAACCAGACCACTTTTATCAAAACTAAATTATACAAAAAAAATTAACACTATAAACTTAATACAAGAAATATATTTTTACAAAAATTGATAAATTTGTATTCAAATTATTTTTATTATAAAATTATTTACTTGTTATGTATAAAAATATTCTTCTTTCTTAAATTCCTCATGCAATAGAGCATTAGGTGTATTAAAATATAATTTACAAATATTATTTTCAAAAAATAATTACTGGATTTATTTATATATATATATATATATATATATATATATATATATATATATATATATATATATATTAAATCCAATAAATATTTTTGTATCCAATTTATCCGTTATAAGTATACATACATATATATTCTTATATCAATAACAGATTAATTAAATACAAATAACTTTATTATATATTTTTATCACTATTATCTTGACATTGAATGAGATCGCTTAAAAATTGAATTGAAATTTATCTTCTATGTGATTAATAGTTATATTGAATTTACACTATTTATATATAAAAAGATAGCGTATATGTACTATTATGCAAAATATTTTTCTGTTATGAACAAATTAAAAAATTAAATAAAAATTAGTATAGAAATAGGTCATCTTTAGTAATGCACATTGCAAATAAAGTTCAATAAATCCATATTAACATTAATGTGTAGCAATTCTTATTTACTTCATTTGATATTTCAAGGATTAAAGGTGGTAGTTTTATTATAAATATAGCGGTTTCAATTACTAATCGATCATAACATCATCATTTTTAATTTGAAGTCGATATTTCATTGAATGTCAATAGAGTAACTTACATACTTTATATTATTCATGTTCATTTTAAAATCGATACATTCTTCTATTATGTATTGGTAAAGAGTACTTTTTTTGTTTTCATTATATGTAAATAACATAATTTTAAAAACATTTTTCTTTCTAGTTTGTACTTGATATTATATCATATGTATATTAAAAAATATAATGTATTATTTATATAACATTATATATATATATATATATATATATATATATATATATATATATATATATATATTAACCCAAATGAAACTGAAGGGTTTACTCATACATTTACTTGCTTACTATCTTTTAGTTTTATTTGAGTTATCCTATATACATCTCTCTCTCTCTCTCTCTCTCTCTCTCTCTCTCTCTCTCTCTCTATAAATATATATATATATATATATATATATATATATATATGTACATATGTACATGTAACACGTCCTCATTACCATATCAGCGCATATCAGCCTACAGCTGGGTGAAAACCTCATTAAATGTAATCATTCACTAGTACTTAGTCAAATTCAACACGTTGATCAATAGATTTGGTGAAGATTTTTTATTCCATTACTCCCTCAGACAAGTAGTCTTCACTTCGATCTAAGAGCTTCGTCTACCCTATATCTTCGACTATGAAACGAAACATATATTAAAAATAAACTAAATTAAATTTAATGTCTAGCATTTAGAAAATTGAGAGAACTGAAAGCAAGCAAATCGAAAAATACTCAATCGTCGGAAACAATGAAATTAAAAATTCTGCTTACAGAAGTGAAATAAAATAAGCAGTAATATTCTAGACTTGAATGATTTACTGAAATTAAACTAACCGAAGATTTACGAAATCCAATGAAATAATAACTAATTAAATTGCTTTTGAAATAATGTCTACTAATTTACGGTAAAACTTTTGACCAGATAAAATATTTCAATACTTTTACTAGATTTTCAATTTACTGTTTTTCCCATACTCATTTCTTGGTTATTATATTTTTCTATACTCATTTAATTGTCAACACATCTTTCTAAATCTATCTTTTAATTTACAATTGAAGTGATTATATTTAAAACGTGTAACATGATGCATATATCTTCATTTAAACAGTATTAAAAATATCAATCAATTCAAAACTTTTTTTAATGTAAAATACTGTTATCTTCATTCAAACAATACAATAAATATTAATAATAAAATAAAGATCTCTAAGTTATTTTATAGAAAACTAGTAAAAAACAGTACTGATGATAGAACTGTAATCCTTTATTATTTACATTACAAACTTTCAATTGCTATAATCATAGACAAAAAAAATGTTTGCTATATACAATTTTATAAAAGAACCCCTGAATACAAACACGAAATTTTAAAGCAAAATGCTATTTTTAGTTAAAAACAAATTTAATAATTTTCATGGCGATGGTTGAATAACATAAAACCAACACTGAACGTGAAAAAAATTAAACTTAAAAATATGTTGAAAAATTGTGTCTTGCAAATAATTGCTATTTTCAACAATAATTCAAGAATCGATATTATAATACATTCAAACTATATACACACTTCTACAATATTTTGGTTTATATCTCATCGACTATTTATGGAATATATTCAATAAAATGATTAGAAAGTGTCACATCATCAATAACTTAAATTAAAAGAATTGTTTAGAGATCGAAGAAACGAAAAGAAGACATAAAACCAGGAAAGAAAGAAAAAATATTTTCATCGATACCAAATAACATAAAAGGAATTATTAAGAGAAAAGGGTTATTAAGTCATTTTTAATTTTAATATTATCAGAATATTTTACTTACTAATTTAAAATTAATTTAATTGTGCCTATATTTTATTCGTAGAAAAAAATAGTTAATAGCGGTTTTTTAATTAACAGTATAACTAACAAAGATTAATATATATGTATTTCTAATAAAAAGTTCAAAATGATTAATTTTTGAAAAAATATGTAATTCCAAAATAATATATATATATATATATATATATATATATATATATATATATATATATATATATATATATATATATATATACGAGTATATGTTTGATTAATAACCAATTCACAATAATCACAAGATTGATCAAAAATAAATTGTACATAATATTTTTTTCACTAAGAAAATAAAAATATAAATAATACATTTTACTTTTACTTGTGTATTACCCAATAGTAAAATGATATATTAGTCAACGTATTTTTTTGCAAAAAAATATTTTTTTTGAGGATATATTATATTTTTTGCAAACATTCTATAAGAGTAAAATATTTCGGAAATATTATGAGAAAATTAGAACATTTACAAGTTATTACAATGTTATATAAGATCTCAGATAGTTAAAATAACTGATTCTAGCATACTTAAGTATACTACATATGTATATATTCTAGAAAAAACGAATGAAAATATATAGAATTAACCATCTGTATATTGTAATAAAAATTGTGTAAAATCTCAGAAAATGCCATTTAATTTAAATGAATAATTTGTATATAAAAAAAATAAAACCAGTCATTTTGTTAGTAGTGTTAATTAAATTATAATTGTCGATAATTTCTGTATTACCAATTAAAAAATAAATAAACAAATATAAAATAAAAAAGGTCGGTAAAATATTTCAAATTAATGAAGAATAAATTATTTATTTACGAAAATTTCAAATGTGCTAATATTTTTTGTAGTCAGAGTATAAATTATATAGGGTCATCGAAATATGTCGCCTAGATTTGTGTTTTATTAAACAGAAACATATGTATAGAGTGATGAATAGAAAAACATGTGTATATTTTCTTTTGTTTCTTTTTAATAAAACATAAATCTAGGCGTCGCATTTGGATGACCCTATATTTTGATAGTAACATTAATATTCTACATCTTAACACCAAAGAGATCTAAACTACGCTATTTTCGTATTGTACCTTACGTCTTATGTCACATGAGCATGAATTCGCGGATATTGAATGACGTCCGTCACGGTACATTGTAAAAATGAATGTTGTTTATGTACACGAACGCGAAATTTACGTTCCGTGATGCGGACGGTGTACGTTATTTCTTGATCGCGCAGTTTCATTAATCTATCATAAAGTACATGTTTGAATACACAAAAAGTACATGTTTGATTATTTGTTTGTAGATATAATTAGTTGAGAGATATTGTCTTTATTTACTCTAAAATGTCCGCTAGAATGACGTACGTACCACAGCGACGTTTAGTCCGTACGTTTTAACGTTCATGACACGGACGCGTCATCATAACATTTGTGTGACGTTAATTGTACAGTGAACTGACATAACAATTTATCAATTGTATTTAAATATTAAAAATAGTTTTAATTAAGGAAAGTGAATATTAATAATGTCATTCGACGTTGATTTATTAATAACAGAAGTGAAAAATAGATCTATATTGTGGGACATGGAAAGAGAAGATTACAAAGATCGACTGAAGAAAAAACAAGCGTGGGTCGAAGTTTGTCGAACGATAGTCGAAAATTACGATGATAAAACTGAGGCCGAAAAAAAAATCACCGGTAAGATATAATAAATAATATTAACAATAAAAGAAATAATTTTAGGATCATCACAATGGGACGCCTAGATTTGTGTTTTATTAAAAAGAAACATGTGTATAGGGAAACGTGTATAGTTCCTTTTTAATAAAACTCAAATCTAGGCGTCGCATTTATTTTCAGTATCAGAATCTGAAAATCGTTCCACGACATATCTGATCTAGCGTCGTATTTCACAGTAGGTTAAAAATTTCGCGAATCCGAGCCTTTATTGATTTTTTTCAATTATTTGCTTTCCATTAAAATGAAAAACATTCAATCTCCTTTCTTCTGTAAAAAATACATGCTTTCTGAAATTAAATGCGCAGTTTTTAAATCGTTAGAGTCGCTTTATTCCATTGTGTTTATTTATGAATGGATTTTTTCTAATTATCCTGCAATTTTTTCTCCGTTTGTGTAATAATCTCATCTTTTGTAACAAATTAAACTCTTTTTCGTTTCTATAATTTTCTTCTAGTTTTATTTTTAAATTTATTTTCAATTATATCAAGTTTTTTCTTTGTACACAGATTATTACTAATCATGCTATTTAATTTGTTTCTGGATAATTTCTTTTATTTTTTTTCATTCAAATTTAAGACATTATAGTCATCAATTTTAAAATATACATATGTAAGTATATTTTTTCATTATCTTTGATATTGAAGTAATATGCCATCGCTAGATAAGTGTTAAATTCCATTAGTTTTATTTTTCTCAATTCTAATAAAGGAACAAATTTTGATTTTGTTTTTTTATATTTAAAATCTCAATGTACAATAGCGTTAGAACTGTTTCTATTTCTTTAAAAAATCCTTCTGTTCCCTAAATTTACTTTCCATAAATAAGAATCGTTTTTACAATTGTATCAAATACTTTTTCTAACATATTAAATGGAATATTTTTCCGTATATACAAATTTCGTAATACACTTTATATGATTTTCTCACTGGCTAAAATAATATTTTCTAATGTATATTCTATTTCCTTGTACTACGGAAGTGGTTTCATAAATATATATTTATTTATCGCTTTCGTTGTTGCATTAATGTTATTTTTTCTCAACAATTTTTACATCTTTGATTTAAAACCATATTTAATATCTAATATCTTTTTTCCTTAAATATTTAATATCTTTTTTTCCTTAAATTTTATAATGCAACTTCTGATGATGACGACAAAACCATTAAAATGTGTATCAGGGATTAAAATAAACTAGTAAGAGTTTACTAAATACATAAAATATTATAGTGTTGAGTAAATGATTTTAATTCAAGTGAATTGACTGCAATATCAAAATATATAATATATAAAATTAAATTAAATATTTTCTCACAGTCGTATAAAAATAATGTTAACTACTTTATTAAAATTTATTATTTTATTTAAATATTTTGTTTTATTGTGCACATTTAAATATTTCTAGACTTATTTTATACTTTCACTATAATCTTAATTAACAAAAGTATTTATATTTCACAAAAAATATGTACATTTTGATATTTTCTAGGAAGTAATGTTATAACAAAATGGAGAACTGTTCGTGATAATTTCGTACGATGCCAAAAAGAGAATGTATTACAATCAAGCACAGGAACCAAAAGAAGAAAACGGTATATATATGCTAAACAATTGGCATTTCTTAAACGAGGAATTAGAATTAATCAATTAAAGAATATTGCTCCATTAGATGCAAACGTTATCAAAACTAAAATTAAATGTGAAGATATTAGGAATCGATCTGATATAGCTACAGCTGATATTAATGAAGATACAAATTCCAGTACGAGTTCCACATCCTTAAAATTATATCCACAGTTAAACAAAAAGATAAAAAGCAGCAATCTTAAAGAAACTCTAATGGAATTTATGGAAAGGACCAAGCAAGAAATACAGTCGCTTAATGATGATGAAGATTTCGCCTTTTTTAAATCATTATTGCCTTCAGTAAGAAATTTGAATGCCGATCAGAAAATTCAATTTAGAATTCAAGTTCTTCAAACACTTCACGATGTAAAAAGGATTTAATAATATATGATTACTCTTCCTTTGTTTATACGAAAATATGTTAAAATTATTTTTCAACAATCAGATTTTTTAATTGTATTATGTGCTGTTCTTCTGTATTGTAATTTTGTATATAACGAGTATTTCAATAAATTAAGATATTTTTAATTTATATATATATATATATACATGTAAACTGTTATTTAAACAGATTACAAATTTTTGATATTACTTGAAATAATAAGAAAATACAGTTTTTAACTTTAAATTAATTAAATATTTTTCGTAACTATTTACAACATTATTCCAACTATCTATTAATTTGAAAATCTATTTTTAAAATAAATTTTAATTAATTTTGAAACTATGAATATTTCAATTATTAACGTCGTCTGTATTTATCGTTAAGATAATTTTGTAAATTTCAGAAAATCTATCGAATAGAGTCAAATAAAACAGATGTGGCAAATTTCCCTGCGTCAATGTTTAGTTTCGCCCATTTCTATATTTCGTAAATGACGTTTTTATTGTTACAAATTACATTTTTTCACTGATAATAAATCATTTCAAAAAACATTTTAGTGATCAATTGTTTATATTAGTAAGTGAAGATAAATGACTCTTTATATCTTACTAAATTTATGACATTGATTTTAGGGCACAAACTTTTTTGCAGATATAGTTTTATCAGAACTTTTTTTATAAACTCATTACGCTTCTAATTATACACACTGCATTATACATTATCTGTAATTATCTGATATAGAAATAATTATTTTTGTTAAATATCAAATCTAAGGAAATTATAATAAGTGCATTTAATTCGATTCAAGCAATATCCATTTTATGAATTTAAAATTATCCCATGTTTTTAAATACCAATTTCTATTAAAAGCTAGTCGAGTTAAATACGTAACCGATTGTCTAATTTTAGATAAAAGTGTCAGCTTTCACTAAAAAAAAACATTTTATTAAATTTAAATAATTATTTCAAATACTGATATTCTTTTATAATAATAATATGACTAAAGAAATGTGCATTAGTGAATAAAATGAACACTAAATGATTATTGATTATTATTATAAAATAACTGTGTTGAAAACAATGATTCATTTCTTTTAATGAATTAACACCAGTTACTTAAATTGAATCGACTAAATTAAACAAAACATTTCTGATTAACCGAAAATAACTTTTTAAAATTTTATTAATGACTTTTTAGGAGTAAAACTGTTTTAAAAAATATAAACAATTATTACAGTTTGTAAAAATTAGATGACCAATAGAAATTCAATTTTTATATAGAAAATTATGTAAATTAGATTCGGCAGCCAATTCTTTATATTTGAAATTAACAAAAAAATCACAATACGTAATAAATGTAGTGGAATAATTTATACGTAAACATAAAAAAAATCATTATGAGATAACAAATGAAAAATAAAAAGATATCAATCGAATTTTAATGATCAATTTTATTCATTTAATTTTTTAAATATTTTATACACCATTTTCAAAAAGAGTTGTTATATCTTTCAAAATTATATTACTCCCCTATACAAAAAAATAAGACTTAATATGCATCTTTTTAATGTTTAAATGCATTTCCATCACCATGATGTTATTTTCATAAATTCATAATTCCTTTAATTATTCAAAAACAATAAAAAACTAAACAATATATTATATTTTAAAATTATAATATATTATTGGAATAAATCATATTCTCATAGAAAAATATGAACTTATACAAACTATATATAGTCATAAACATTAAATTAAAAAGGCCATAAAATTCCTAAAAAAGGTCAAAATCTTAAAAATTAAATAGAGATTTTTTATTTTTATTTTGTTTCTTAGTCATATTTTAACATTGTATACATGTTAGAGATTGGGCACAGGGGTGACCTCATCATATTGTAAAAACTATACTTGTATAATCGTTACGAAACTCATACAAGAAAACCCCTACTGAGATAGTAGAGTCAGAGAGGCTAGAGTTCTACAAGGACTAGTGCCTTTAAATACATAAATAAACATATTATTCTTTTTATAGAAACATATCTTAAAATAAATATTTGTTTAATACAACATAATATATACAAACATTTTAAAGTTTTCATCAAGTTTTTTCATTTTATGATTTCAAATTAATTATCGTTCAAACTTATAATAAATTAACAATTGATTGGTAATTATATGATTGATATTATATTGGGAGAATAATTATTATTTTATCCAATTGATAACAGTTTTTTTTCGTTGATAATAAATAGAGTAATTATGAATGATGACAAGAACTATTTATCAAAAATGTCCAGTTTTAAAATACTATTATATTTCAAAATCATGTATTTTGAAAATAATTTCTTTAAGAATATCAACATTTTTATAAGCTAAACCATTACGAATGGAATTTACATTTTTCTTGAAATATTTCGAAATCTAGAACGAATTTATTTAATAGATAAAAGTATTTATGGAAATTAATTAACATTTTTAAAATTTGAACAATTAAACGAATTCCGCTCATATATTTATTTAGAAATACAATTTATTGTTTTGGTAACAAAAAATTAATTTATAATGAAAACGTTCTAATTATTATGAATAAAAAGTTTAAAATTAAAATAAATTTTGTTGGCATTCATAATTACTTCATATATTAGTTTTAAAATGATTTGTGTATATAGAGATTTCTTTTAATTTGATGCTGAGTTCCATCTATATAAAGATTCAATAATTATATATTGTACATAAATCAGAGAACCGAATTAATCAATTTTATAAAAAATTATTAAAATATTTTTCCAAACATGTTATGAAAATACTTTTTTTTAAAAAAAAGTATTGAAATTGTTGCATTAGCAGACTAAAAGGTAATTAAATTATTATACAAATGATTCATCCTAATATGGCAAGATTTTGTTCAATAACCACTTCTTGTTCATTTAATTCATTAATAGGCATTACAGTAGACATATTGTTGTCTCCAAAACAGTATATTATAAAATCGGAATATAGATTTTGCAATTCAGTGTCCGGATGATGATTGTATGACCATTAAAATGCATATCATATAATAAAATGAAATCTAAACATTAAGTAATACTGAATTTCTTTATAATATCGTGTAATGTTGAAATGTGTAACTGATTTGTTTAAAAGTAAATTAACCACAATATTAAAGGAATGCCGAAATAATTTGTTTGTAATAGAAAACAAACCAAGGGAAAAAATTATTATCCTATTTTTTATATACCAGAGCTCCGCCCTTTATTCGCTTCGCTAATTGACCCCAGAACTAACCGCTATTTAACAATGTACGTGAACACAAATTTATTTCATTATAATTGTACTTCGGTAAATATCGGAAAACTTCGGGTAAGTACGGAAACGAAATTTTCACATCATGTCGAAGCACCATTCTTTTTTAAGTAGAAAGATTTTAATTATTCATTTTCGTTCCAGTATATAAATTTTTGTTCTACTATTGATCTGTTATCATGTATCTTATCACAATTTTTTGTAACCCATTAAATCATTTATATTATTTTATACCATTTTTAAAGGGTGATAATAATTCACCCAGATGAGATCAATTCTTAATCCAATATTATTTTTTCAAGAACTATTCTTCTAATGATTCAAAATCATAACATTTTTTCCTAGTAGTATTTATCTCCAAAAAATTATTTTTTCTTAATTTCCTATTTACAGCATATAGCCAGTATTGATGAATAATTTTAAATATCAGAAACATAAATTTTGATTAGCTGCGGTTTTTTAAGCTCTAAAAATCATATTTTCATTAGAATTTCGTAGAATACCCATATTGGTCAAATTATTAAGATCTGTAATAAGATTTAATACAATCTTTTTACTTTTAATAATATTTAAATTGATTTTTATGATATTTTCAATACTATAATTGATGATTATTAAATTTTAAAATATTACTTTTTCTTATTTTGTTAGAATATTCTGCTTAAAAACTTGTTATATATACAATGTATATATATATATATATATATATATATATATATATATATATATATATATATATATATATATATATATATATATACATATATTAAGCATTTATTTTTGATATACTTTTAATTATAACTGAACAGTAAATTTTAAATGAATGAAAAAAATTCACAATATATATTTTTCATAAAGGGTCCTAATTCATTAATGTTTTGAGATATTTTTGTTATAACAAGAAAATATCTAGCATTTAATATAGAACAATTATAAATATTTCATTGGAAATTAAACACATTTAATATAAAAATATTAATTATTTAAACTTAATATAAAAATATTATTTATGTATTATACTTCTGTCAAGTTATATATATATATATATGTATATATATATATATATATATATATATATATATATATGTATATAATATAATTAATTTTACAGTAAGAAAACTCTTATTACGACCTACTAAGATTCTTGAAAATATTTTATTCTAAAATGGTTTTAACAGAATATAAAAATAAACATTTTTAAATATCAAACAATAACTAAAGAAACAGAAATATTTGATCACTAAAAATATTGTTTAAAAATAAATGATAGAAATAATTATCTTTAGACTTTATAGGTGTTTTTGTAAACCTTAATCTTGTTATATTCTTCCTTGAAATATATTTTATAAACATCTAGTATAAATATGATGAATATGCAGATTTCTTCATATCCCAACACACATTCTTTATTTTAAGTTTATTTTACTTTTCAGTGATTGAAGTACTCAAAGTATTTTATGTGCAATACATTCCTTAAATTACACAATATACAGTTCAAAATATATTTTTTCATGGAGCTACAAATTTATTTTATAATCTTAATTTGTATAAAATATACTGCTCTACATATAAGTTTTTTATTTTGTTAAAAATTACAAAATAGGAGTAAAAAAATAAAATAATTAATGTGAATTTTCAATATTTTTTATGAAATCACCTCAAAAATTGTTTATTGCGATATAATAATTACAAACAATTACATTTCACAAAAATTGTTTACTTCATCACAAAATTTTATTAAAAATTGTCTGATAATTATTTATTACCCACTTTAGTAACTAATTCACATTTTAATAATCATATTGTCAAAACACTGTATTATAAAATTTTATAATACAATACTCTGATGACATGATTACCAAATTTACTGTCAGCAAATAATGCAACATTACTATCAAATATTGTAGTGTTATCATGAATAAGTTATTTACATTAAAGTGAATTCGTCATAATACTAAAACAAATACCAACAATATTTATTAAAAAATGCAATTCTGTCAAAAATTATTGCAGTTATACAATTAAAATCAAATTAAACTTCCATTTCGTCTTTTTAGAATTCTATAAAGAAATGAATTTTCAAAATATGTTAATCTCCTCTTGAAATATTTAATATAATTTTAAAGGATTTGCCCTTATCAAAAACTAAAATAAAATGAACTTAAAAAGTGCTAATTCTTTTTGTTATTATGGCTGGAGATTGAAACAAATGACAATGATTTTTTTTATTTACAAAACAACATTTTATAAAATCACATACATTTATCAGTACATATTTTAAATAAATATTTTTAAACAACACGTCGTACTTCGAAAAATCTCTTTAAATAATACACTTGACCGAGTGTCATGGCAACAAGTACTAACGCTTCAAAGAACGACCACATTACGACCCTCGAGTTAGTATTTTCATTGATTGCACGATGTATTCTATCTCTGACTTGCATGTATTCTTGTTCATGTTTGACACCAGATAAAGTACCAGATAACTCTTTTATCATTTCTTCAAGTTTCGAATGATTTTCACCACCTTCATTTGCAGTTTCAGTTTCTTTTGGAGCATCTCCAATTTCCATGTTAAACATTACAATCTAAAATGATAGGAAAAGTATCCTCTTAATAATTAACAATCATAATACTTAAAGTAACCAAATAAATAAATACTGTTAGTATTAATAATTATATATGGACACTTTTACAAATGAACTAAAATACACAAGTCTGTGCTATTAAAGATACAAAAATATTAACTTAAAGGAAATTGGTCAAATAGTAAATGTTTATTAATTTATTTTTAATACTCACTTTTGGAGTCATTGTCGACATTTGATTTGAAAAACAATATGTATAAACTCCTGGTGCATGTGCTGCAAAAGTATATTTGCCTGATGTCTCTCTTTCACCTTGATAAATAATTTTTCCATCTGGACCGACAATTCGCACGTCAATATCTAAAAACCCACCTTCAGCGATTTCAAACATCAATCCTAAAATAAATAATTTATATTATATACATTACAAAAAAGTCAAATACTATTGAACTTATTCTTTTTTCTTAAAAAAAAGATTTTGTAATATAATTTTAACAATGTTAATTTATAACATTTTTATATTTATGCCAGATTTATGTAATTTTTTTCAGATAATTATAACCTCAATTACCCATTTTTGTTCCTGTTTCAACTTTATCGAAAAAACATTCTTCGACATGTGCATCAACTGTTATAAAATAAGCTGAACAAAATGAGCATACACTAATAATAATAAGAAATACAAACTGTAATGATTTAAAGTAATTCATAATTAAAAATACAATATGTACTTGACGCCGCTTGGCCACGTACCTACAAAACTTTTGTCTACCAATACAAATACTTATTTCTATTCAATTCCACGTTATTAATGCCGTATTTACAATCATGCACGTAGCGCCAGGCGTATTAATCTATTGACAAAATTTTAAAATATTTATTATAAATTGAAAAATAAGTTTATATGTATATATATATATATATATATATATATATATATATATATATATATAAATAATTCATCAATTGAATAATATAAAAAATTTAGAATTTAACTGAAAATTAACTATAACTAATAATTTCACATTTTTTAAAATAAAAACAGCATTATTCTGTATTAACTACTAAAATTATATTTCATATATATATATATATATATATATATATATATATATATATATATATATATATATATATATATATATATATAGTAAATTTATAATTGATTATTTTTTTACACGACTATTTTAACAATGAAAAATACTACATTCATAAATTTTAAAACTTTCTGGCTTGGTATTGTTTTTTATGAATATAAATTTTATATTGTTACTATCCTATAAACATATATATGTATTTGAAATAAAAAAAGATGTATAGAAAAAATACAATAATATTAATTACAATTTTTAATATTCATTTTTATAAAATTAAGCATTATTGATATATAACATATATATTTATTAAAAACAATTTTCAATAATGGTTAAAAAATTATAAAAATATGAATATTCCTTTAATAGTTAATTTTTGTGAATATTAAAAACAAAAAATCTTTATTGTAATATTTTAATATATTAGTGTATTATGCTAGTAATATAAATAATATGCTAATAATTATAAATATTTCATTAATGCCAATTAAAATAAAATGTGATACATACATACATATATATATATATATATATATATATATATATATATATATATATATATATATATATATATATATATAATGTGTGTGCGCGTACGTGGGTGCATGTATATTTAAATATATATATTTATTATGTAAAAAAGAAATTTTTTTATAGAAAAACTAGAACTATAAATGTCCTTTCAAAGTTAATTAATAAAAATATATAGTAGAATAAAAAGCAATAAAATAATTTTTAACTGATACTTTTTATATAATTTGTTCTCTTTCTTTCAATGCATAAGGTCGTTAAGAAAATTTAAGGATCCTTTTCTAACAATAATTTAATGTCCTTAATTTATTACCATTTGGTTCTAATTTGAACGTTAAGAAAATTACAAAAAGAAACTATTATCGTTTAAAAAATGGATCGAATAAGACGTAGAAGGATGGTTAATGATAAAAAAATCAATATTATTTATTCCTTTAATTCAGTTAAAACATTTTTATCTGAATAAGTTTCAAAGTGTCTCAATTTGATGAATTGTATCGCTGCCCACATCAACTACAGTTGCGAAACTACACATTATATACCTATTGATATTTCACTCGAACTTTTGAAATATGTATGTTTACTCGTCACATGGCGTACGTCTGTGATTCAGTCGTCGCGAAATTTTGACATTCCAAACAGTGAACAAGGGAACTGACAAATGTCAATAAAGTATCGTTAAGTTGTAGCATCATTAAGTTATATTACTGTTAAAATTGTTTATTTTATTACTTTATAAATTAAAATTTTATAATTCAGTGATATTTAAAATGAGCTGTGTTAGAAATAATCGTGGTTCTGTAAGATCAAAATCTATAGAAGGTCCACCACCTGAATTAAAAGTTATTACTCCTGAAGATGTTCTTAGATTAACAAAAATAACCGATAATTATTTATGTTCACCCGATGCAAATATTTATGATATAGACTTTACACGTTTTAAAATAAGAGATTTGGAAAGTGGAGCAGTTCTATTTGAAATTGCAAAACCAACTGTTGATGGAAATCAAGAAAACACACAGGAATCTAAAGAGACTGAAAATTCTGAAGAACCGATGGATATAAATGCAGGTCGTTTTGTACGCTATCAGTTTACACCACAATTTTTAAAATTAAAAACTGTCGGAGCTACGTAAGTACATGATCGTATAAATTAAATATTAACGATATTTCAAAGTACTATTTACCATAAACAAATTTATGTATTTTATGTTTATAGTACTTAAATATACATTCTTGTGTTATTTTCTTTTAAATATAGTTTTTATTGTTTATTTGTAGTTTATTAACATAAAATAAAAAAATATACATTTTGAAAATATAATTAATTAATTTTTAGAGTGGAATTTACTGTTGGTTCACGGCCAGTTAACAGATTCCGTATGATTGAACGTCATTTCTTCAGAGATAAGTTACTCAAGACTTTTGATTTTGAATTTGGTTTTTGTATACCACATTCCAGAAATACTTGTGAACATATTTATGAGTTTCCAACATTGTCGCCTGAATTAGGTTAGTAATATTAAATGTATTTTGTTAAAAAAAGTATATAATGAAAGTTATAAACGTGTTTATTTTTATTTATGTAATTAATAAATGTCATTTTTATTTTGACTTACAAACTTTTTACAAAGTTATTTTTTAAACTTAAGAATAATTTTTAAAAAAATTTCAATTAAATAATTAAAATTTTAAGAAAATTGCTTCTTTATATAAATACAAAAATAAAAAACATTTGTCTTTGCATATTTTTTTAACATAATAATACATTTTTTTTGATATTTAGAAACTTTTCTAGTATTATTATGTTATTTTTTATGTTTAATTAAATATTTTCAAGTAGGTGGTATACATTTATAGTTAGTTCAATTTTTTTTTTTTTATAAATTGAAATTAAATATTTTCAGTGCGTGAAATGATTGCTAATCCATTTGAAACAAGGTCTGATTCATTTTACTTTGTTGATGATCATTTAGTGATGCACAATAAGGCAGATTATGCTTACAATGGAGGTCCTGTTTAACAACTGTAGTAGATTTTAAGGAAATTTTATTTTATCCCACAGACTATGCACGTTTGTTTAGATTTCAAATATCACGAGTACACAAATAATGACAGAAATTACTGTGATTTCTGTATTATTATTGAGAAATAGCTTGTGAATGCAGCTAATAGGTGTTTCTTATGCTGAACAACAGAGTGCAGTTTTGTTCCAAGTATTTTATTTGTCTCTAGTGCAGCAGCTAGTCAAAAATGTGAAATTTAATGCTCTGCTACATTAAAAAAAATATATAGGAAAAACAAAGAGAAATGACTGCTGTTGTAAATTTTGGCGGTATGTGATGTTAAGACCAGGGTACGATTTATCAATCGATTATTATGTACACTTTGTCTTAAAATTAGTGACATATTGGGTACGTGCAGATGAAGAAAAAAAAAATATATTAGCAATGCGAATATTACAAACTAATTCTCATTATAACACAAAATGTATGTACACCATTGTCACAAAATGTATGCATTTATAAATAAAAAATAAATTATGTACATAATGTAAAAATGTTTTTTTTTCTAATTGTATTCTTGTTACAGAATAAATTTGTTCTATGGAAAATAAATATATTCATTCCTTTAATAATTCTGAAAAAGAAGAAATGTTAAAGAATTATTTATTTAAAATTATTGACTTCATACAAACAGAATAAATTATATCATTTTCTTTCAGAAAAAAACATCTAAGTTATTAGTTTACATTACTCTAACAATTGTTTATACAATTTTTAGACTTGTTATACTTTATTAGAAGTAAATTATAATTTGAATAAAATAAATAAATACTTTTTATGATACTTACTAAATTAGTTTCATTTATTTAAAAATTCAAGAATTAATTTTAAAAAATATTCAGGTCGTTCTGTATGTACTAAATGTCCAGCTTCAGGTACATATTGAAATTCCGACTTTGAAAACAATTTGACTATAGAATCATGATCACTTGTTCTAAAATTATGAAATAAACTTAATATGAAGTACATTTTTTTAAAATGCATGAAAATTCTTAAATACATACGGTATATAATCAGACTTGCCACCTCCTATAAACAAAGTACTTCCTTCATATTTCTTATTATGTACTGGAGGAAAATTAGCTATATGTCTGATAAAATTTTTTTCAATTGTCCTTAAATTGACTCTCCATGTATATCTGATTAATGGTTATATTAATTATATTATGACAAACAAAATAGTTAAATTAATGTACATTACTTCTTACTTTTCTTCAAAACTCACTTTCCATTTTCTTGTTTAACCAAATTGGTAATTAAAAATTGTCGAATAGCTGGATCTTTTATTAATTTACTCAATTGAAGATCAGCTTGTTGACGTGCAGTAGACATCGATACATTATCATCTATCAAAACACGTTCCATAGCACGGAAAAAAATTGGCATTGTTTTAAGATTTGGACTTACAGATACAGGTGATATATCTACTACGATTAAACGATCAACAATTTCTGGCTGAAAAAGAACAATTAATAAAATGATTGGAATTTATTTATAATATAGATGTGACGTGTACAGACAGATAATAAAAATTACTTGATAAAAGTGTAAATATGTATTTTTTTTTTCATTTAACAATTACGTAGAAGTTAAAAAGATTTCCTATGAAACATCTTCTCATAGAGTTTATATGAAAAAGTATTTCATTATAGAATCAATTGTATTTTAGTTTTATTATACTTTCAATTTAATGATTATTTTCAATATAACTTTAATGGATAAATTATGTTTATTTTTTAAGTGAAATTAATTAATTTTCATAAGAAATATATTAAAAGTAGATCAATGCAATAAAACATTTTCAATAAAAATAATATTTAAATGATATATACTCGTTCAATTTACTTACATACTTTAAAGCGCAATACATCGTTGCTCTACCCCCCATTGAATGTCCGAGTAATACCGCTTTACTAATTTGAAGTTTTTCTAAAAGTGTTTTAATGTCTTCAACCAAATGTTCATAAGTATGATTTATAGAATGCGGACTGTCACCATGATTTCTAGCATCAACAGCAATGATTTTTCTTTGCGGTTGAGTTTTTGCATGTAAAGCTTTACATATACTATTCCAATTGGCTTTAGAACCCATTAAACCATGCATTATGATAACAGGGGGAGGTGCACTATCACCTTCTTGAGTAACAGTGCTTTCATAAGATACATAAGACATATCAATCGGTTTGAGTCGAGAATTTGTTGGAACTAAATCTTTTGATATTCCATTAACAAAATAACATACACGGTTATAATACGGTTCGCGTTTTTTTAAATATTTCGAGATCCTGCTTGCAATTTTATGAAACATTTTACGTAAAAGTTGAATAATGAAGTTACCAAACAAATCTATATAGCTGATTAACTGAGCAGTTATTTCATCTACAATCCATTTAAAGAACTAGCTTCATAGACTACATTCAAATTTTTCGCCGGTAATAAAGATCAACAAATTAAATATGGCCGTGAGTGAGTGATAAGTGACGTTTAGTGCGTCATGAATTAATGAAAAAATTAAATACTTAAAAATGATTTAACGTATAATACACTTCTGTATGGTCCATAGTCAAAGTATTTACAAAGTAAAGGAGATTATTAATATGATCTAGGATTTGTGAATTTTATTCATACAAGTTTAAATTTAATATTATAATATAATGGCTAGAGAATATGATCATCTATTTAAGCTTCTTATCATTGGTGACAGTGGTGAGTGGGTGGGGTCAGAGGGTAACCGTGAAAACGTGCAAAATGTATTTTTTAAATTACATTGATACTTATTTTAGGTGTGGGCAAAAGTTCACTATTGCTTAGGTTTGCCGATAACACATTTTCAGGAAGCTACATAACCACTATCGGAGTCGATTTCAAAATCCGAACTGTAGAATTAAATGGAGAACGAGTTAAATTACAGATTTGGGATACGGCTGGACAAGAGCGTTTTAGAACGATCACAAGCACGTAAGTGTTTTGCAAATAGCCATTTGAAACTTACGGAACTGGAAAACCATTCTTTTATATTTTATTAGATATTATAGAGGCACTCATGGAGTTATAATAGTTTATGATGTAACTAGTGGGGAATCGTTTGCAAATGTGAAAAGATGGTTACATGAGATAGAACAAAATTGTGAAGTTGTTAATAAGGTTCTTGGTAAGAAATATAAATTGTTTGTTGTTCAAAACTATAATGGTTTCAAATTCTTTTTTCCAGTCGGTAATAAAAATGATGCACCTGAACGAAAAGTTGTTTTGACAGAAGATGCCAGAAGATTTGCTGATCAGATGGGTATAGCATTATTTGAAACGTCTGCAAAAGATAATATAAATGTTGAGGAGATGTTTTTATTTGTCACGAATCAAGTACTAAAAGCAAAGAAGGAACTGAAAGAGCGTCAAAATATAAATGCACATCAGGACACAGTAAATTTAAGAAAATCAAACAAACAGGGAAAGAAAAAGTGTTGTTAACCATGAAATACTCTGAAAAATTAATTGAATTTTGGTTTAAAGTCAACGATAGGTAGTGAATGTGTTAAATTTAAGACTGTGGTTGGTTTAAAAATAAAGTGTTGTCGATTCACATGAAAAATATCGTAGTTTGTTTATATGTATTCATGGTGTGGATTAATTTTGTTTTGATATACAAAAAAATGTACAATTTGTAGACTTATTTTTAAAAATGAGTAAGAATATTTCCAAAATGATGTGAAGTGCAATGTGTAATTTTGTTTAGTTAGCTACAATTATCATGAGTTTTACAATATTCATATATTTTTAAACCGGATCATTACTACCCATTTTTATAAATATTTGTAGGTAAATAAGCCATTTTTATTCAAAAATACTGTATATATTATAGTATAGTTGTGATTTTTGAATCACCAAGAAAAAACAAGTTTTAGTGAAATATCAGTTGAAGTCTGTCATGAATAATGTAGTTTTTTACTTTGTATTCAAGGTTTTGTTTGAAATTTGAAATATTTGTTTAGAAAATGGAATGTAATTATTATATATATGTGTGTGTGTGTATGTATGTAAGCATGCATGCATGCATACATATATATGTGTATGAATTTTATAGCAATAAAGCAAATATTTGATTATTTACAATTAAAAATAGATAAAATTTTCTTACTATAGTTGTACAATGGGTTTTTGATCTGGATATAAAAGAAATAAATTTATATCAGCATTTCTTAATAGTGTTTTAAAATAAATATTTGTGTTCCAATTGGCATCAAAATGAAAATTACATCAGTATTTTACAGAAAAAATAATTATATGTTCCTTGATTTATAAAATATTTTTCAATAATAATTTTGAAAAAAAAGTAAATATTTGTGTGATTCTTACTTGCCTACTTAGTGTAGAGTATAAATAAAATGTAATTTGTATATGATTGTAAAAATATTTTTTCTTTTGTTAGAATGAAAGGCTCAAAAATTACTTATAGTATTCTCGAGATGAAGAGAAACATGACTGTTAAAATAGTTTCAAAAATATAGAAAATATATTCTCAGATAAAAAAATATTAGAATATTGTCCAATTTATATCGAAAAGCCTCGGATTTTAATTACAGATCAATGAATTATATTAATTGTTAATAATGAGTAAGAGCAAATGGGATGCTTTTATTTCTGTATTAAATGGCAAACATTGTTATCTAACAGGTTAATTGTTGTGTGTTTGTAAAATAGTTAATAATTTTATAAATTGTATCTTTTTTAATAGAATATATGTTTAACATACAAAATACATTTTTTGTGTTCAACTATTATTTTATATCTTTAAGTGTGTATTTTATGTATATATGTGTGTATGTATATATACCTATATGCATTTGCATACACATATAACTGCACTTCTAAATATAACATATTCAAAGAAATAATATGAATGTCTTCAATCAGTTATTAAAAATTCTTTTTTCAATTTTATATGTATTTATTAAAATAATAAAATTATATATATATATATATATATGTAATTTATGTGTATATCGGAAAATTATAATTTTTTAAAAATAGAAATTAATACAATGGAAAATTCATGTAAATTTATTTTAGTAATTCTTTGTTCTGTGTATTCTTTTTTAATATTGAAATAGCACAAGCATGTACCTCAAAAATATTCTAAATACTTATTCACTTTGACTTTTTTTTTTATTAAATATGTGGTAAATTATTTCAATTATAATATCAAATTTAAATGATTTTTATAATAGTAATGTTTAAAAGTAATTATCTGTGTGAAAAAAAAATATGAACAGTGTGCCAATGAATTTTTTATTTAATTTAATCAAAATTGTTAAAAAGAATGTATTTGGTAGCCTATTATTTTTAACTTGAAATTTAGATTTTAATAAGCTCAATTTAGGTGCGAGTGTGTGTATGTGTATATATATATTTATATATATATAAACGGAAATGTATTACAGAAAGTGAGTTAGTAAAATGTATACAAATTTGCTGTTTTTATGATCTGTAAAAGTAATTACATATCCGTAGGCTATTATAAAAAAAAAAGTATTTTTATGTATAACGTAGATAGAAAATATATATTACAACCAAAAATTGTATTCTTTTCTAAGTTATTGTATTTTTTAGCCCCTAAGTAACCCTACAAAGAAATAGTATATGTTTTAAAAAATCAACTATGTTGTTTTATCAATTCTATGAAAGAAAAAATTATGTTTAGAAAGATAATTATGATTAAAAAGATATAGAAATAGTTAATTACAAAAAAAATATAAACAATAAAATGTTTTGATATTATTATAGAACATGAAATTTCATTGAAGAAAAATGTAAAAAATATTTTTTATATTTGGAAGATAAAATTAGTACAAAATAAAACAGAAATATTTAAAGAATGTCTATTTCAAAAAACTTTTAATGTCAAGATTTTTTAAAAATTTTATGCACAAATTATTTCACACTTTAATGAATTATTACTATGTGACTTTATTTCATCAATGAATATATTGTAGTTTTTCTGTTAAATTTTTATTTCAGTATAATTTAATTTTTTTAAACTATTTTAAAATAATATATTTTAACTATGTATAAATTTTATATGTCTAATTTAAAATCTAACTTTAAAAATGACAACTGAATAAAAAATATTAAAAATACATTTCATACTTATAAGTAATTTTCTTTTTAACAAATAATAAATTCATTTGTATTTTTAACATTAAAATTATTCAATTATTACATTTTGAGTTAAAAAAAATACTGCCAGTAATTAATATATATTTAATATTCAACATATGCTAGTTAGGAGTTTGAGAAAAGTGCTCAGAAAATTAAAAAGGTACATAAATCAATTTTTGCAAAAATGTTACAAGATTTTGTTGAATTTTTAGCATTATAAAAATAATAGCCGTATACAATTCGTTCATTTAAAAAACAAAACATTCCAACAACCCTTTCTTTGAATTTAGTGTAAAAGAGAACAAACTGCAAATTTATGTATACAAAAAATGGTCAATTTGTTAAATGTACAATCATACACATACATTCTTACTGAATAGTTGCAATACAACTTACCATGACAAAATCCATTTGATTGCTTAATATGAATAGAAATATTAGGGCAAAAAGTAATTTAAATAAATGACACTAGATGCCATATTCAATTATTATATGTAAATAGATGTTTTATTATTTAAATAATAAGTCATTATATTAAATACATATATATATATATATATATATATATATATATATATATATATATATATATATATCTATATATATATATAATCAAAACAAATTACATTTAAAGAACAATTAAATTTCTTATTTTATTATTGTTTGAGCATATGCAGGTCATTTCCCTTATATTGTTCTTATCCATGTTATTTATTAATTCAAATATTTGATTTCAACATTGAATAAATTTGATCTAAAAATCAGTTTTTCATAACACCTTATGTAATCAATAATAATAAACTACAAAAGATGTTTTTTTTTGTTCATTATAAATGTGTAAGATAAATAATTGTACTGTACAGCTGAAAAATATAGTTTTATAGAAGTACAAAGTAACTGTGTTTTTATTATTACACCTACTGATATCAATCAATAAAACTTTTAAAACATTTATATAAATAATTTTAAAATAAATTTCCTTATATCTGCAGTAATTTAAATTAAATAATTTTATTAACATTATTAATGATTATGAAAAACTGTTAATCAGATTTCACCATTCCGTTACATCAGACGGTATATAAAAATAGCAAGATAATTACAATTTCTCTTAAACTTAATCCTTTTTTTGCACACTGAAACATTAATTTATTGGTTTAATATGAGTATAACTCTGACATACAAAAATATGTTGCTTTTACAACTATTATTTAATTTCAATGTGTATTGGCTTATTTATTTATATTTATTTTTTACACTTTACATTGTATGTACACTGTAATTAATAAGCAAATACACTAAAGATCATTGATTTATATATATATATATATATATATATATATATATATATATATATATTCTCTCATTTATTGAACAATTGAAGGAAACTATGGTATATAGTATATATGAAAATGAGTGTAATTTTTTAAATATTGTTTTAATAACATTAAAATGTAAAAATTAAACTCACTCACAAAACTATTTAGGTTTTTAAAACATAAATAATATATTTTTCACTAAAAAAAATATGAAGTATTTGAAAACTTTTACAGTATAAAAAAATTAAGAAACTTATATTTTTTTTAAAAAATCAATTTTGAAAATGTTAAGAAATTAAAATACATAATTAAATTAATTATTTTTTAAAATATTTTCTTTATAATTTTGCAAAATAATAAAATATAAATATATTATTGGATAAAAAAATTATTCGCATTTTAATGATTTTTATCACAATTCCTTCTATTTTTTATTAAATGTGAGATTTTATATTCAACTGATCTGATATGCAAAAAACTGTCAAAGTTTTACTGTAATAAAAAAAAAACTTATAAAAAAATATTTCTAAATCCATTACAACCGAATGACGGATTTGATGAAAAACTATGGCAGCGATTCTTATTTCTTTTTCTTAAAAAATATGTATCATGAAAATGTAACGTTTTTTTATATATTTATAATTATAAAACTGACTTTAACACATTTTGATTCACATTGAATACACAAACAATGAAAAACACTTCTATGTATCACTGTACAATATAACATAATTTATCGTTTTTTTATTTGATTTAGTAAATAAATCAAATGTCGTAACGTTCATATAAATTTATCTAGTTTTGACACATTGAATTTAATGTTATCTATAAATATTTACATATAAGACATATTGCCAAACTTCACGCACCCGCTTCATCTGTGATTGAGAATACAAATGAAATGCATCCAAACTTTAGAACAGTTCCATGTCCAATTATAGCAGTTCCTTCCCAACCTTCAGTCAATTCAGGAGGAATGCCTTGACCACATTTACAAGATGGTCGCATATTTGAACCGCTATCGGCAGCCATTCTTTGAAGTGCCTTCCTTTTTGCTACAATATCCGAAACTATTGAATGAGGTTTCGGTCTTTTGGTTGTAAAATCGCATGTATATAATACATTATTTACAGATGTGCCATGTTCTGAATAATTTATTAATTCATATTTTTGTGCAGCCTATCAAAAATTATGGAAATATTAAAAAAAATATAAGTATAAATTTATTTTTTAATAAAACTTGTATACAAGTTATCATGCTTTAAAATTAATCATTCCTTTAAATATACTTACATCATCAAAGAATATAACTGCATGTTTTGAGGAAACAAAATTACATTTTCCATACTTGTCAATATCAACATGATTACCAGGCCCTCGTCCAATCATTAAAGATCGGTACCTCATTGCTGTAGCATTATCTAGTTTGGTACTCATGTTTGTTAGATCTAAAACATCTTTTGAGGATACTGGATAGAGCATAGCTCTTGCTCTTACTCGATTATCAATAGGTTTTATAGGTTCTGTTGTATCAGATTCAGATTCAATTTTATTATTTTTAGTAGGGCTTAAAAAGACCCTTGATATTCGTTCTATATCTGCTGGTGTTAATAATTCACTAGGTAGTGGCATATGCTTTTGAGGTTTTGCATTTTGTTTTTGTAAATCAGGTAAATCCGAATTTGACAACTGTTGTAATCTTTGATATGCTAAGAAACGTATTAACCGATCATCTAACTGTTTCAACTCTCTATCCACTAAAAAAGATATATAAATATTTCAAGACATTAAATAGTTAGCATTTTAAAAAGTATATTTAATTAATCTGCATGACATTTAATTATGGCGATGAAAATCATACTAATAAAATCTATATAAGAAAATATATTTATAGCTTAAGCACGCGCGCGTGTGTGTGTAAATATATATATATATATATATATATATTACACACACATATACAATGGCAATATTACTGATAACTTTTTGTGTTTATAACTAAATTATATAATAAAACATGTAATACATATATCAGTAAATTCAGAAAATTATTATAAGTTTTTATTTGTATAGTAACAATAAGATGATATATGACTAATTTAAATAAAAATAATCATACATGTCTGTCTGTCTGTATGTGTGTACATGTTTTTTTAAGTTCCAAATATAATAAAAATATAAAAAAAAATGTATACTAAAAAAAAACTTACCATCTTGACTAATACTTGATACAACATCAGGTAATTTGGCATCTTGACCTAAAGCTGCAAGAATTTGTGAATTAACTGTCGATGTATCATCACTTCCATTACTACAATCACTTGTTCGTCGACCATTTACACACCATTCATTGGTTCCCAAGTTCATTATTGGTGCTGATTTCTCTTCCAGTTCTTCACCTTCACTATCTATATTATCTGTTAATTTTACAACATCTGTTTCAAAACAATCTTTATCACTGTTCTGTGAAGATGAAGATTTCATTCCATTTGTGCCACATATTCTTTCCGAAATGTAATTTTGTTCATTGAGAATAAAATCATCTTCAAATCGTAATGACCTTGATTTTAAAACAGATTGGAATCGTTTTACATCACGCAGACTTGGTAATAAATCAACAGGATGTTTATAATGATATCGAACAATACCAGGCACTTTCACTCTATTACGAGTACCTAATTTGACTTTATACCTGAATGGTGGATTTTTGCAATGTGCCTTTCTTATAAATTCTGTTTTTATTGCATCCTGATCTATTGGACCAGTAAATCTATCCCATAAACGCACACGCTCTACCGCAGATACTGATGTAACAAGTTTTGAGTCCTATACAAAAATATTATCATTTAACTAAAATAATTCACATTTTAAATGTTTTCAGTTTTATATATATATATATGTATGTGTGTGTGTGTGTGTATAAACAAACAAATAAGAATAATACAATTAAAGTATTAAAATTGATACAAAATACATATTATTAATTACTTACTATATATTGTTCTACATGATTGGGACACATCCAACGTCCAGTAGGAAGGGCTGTTAGAGGAGGATCAAGACAATCTTGATGAAAAAGTAAAGGACAATAATCACACGCTAGCAAAGGTGCTATACGACAAGAACGACCACATTCAAAACAAGTACGAACAGGCAATGGTACCAATCCATTGGGAAGTAGTTCATGGGGTTTCCTAGGTAATTTTCCATTAGCACGTGGTGCTGTTCTTCTCCCATTACTTCGATTTGTTGGAGCTTCCACTTTAAAAGGAAAATGTAATTATTAGTTATAATAAATGACTAAAAATTATAATAAAAATAATAAAATCAATACTTATTTTGGTATTGTGGTAAATTAACTTTAATACAAATGAACTAAATTACCAGAGTAGTTATCAACTATACCTATATGATTACAATTAAAAATGTTAATAATTTTTTTATTTATTCATATAATACAATTTATATATACATCATAATTTTATATTATTTTTATTTAAATTATATACTTATTTTTTTGATAAAAATACTAAAAACTTTAAAGTATTATTAAAATTTGTTTATTTCCTACATACAAACTTAATATAAACTTAAACTAAGAAATAGAACATAAATAGTAATTTCTATTTTTCTAAAAAAAGAAATATTTCTATTTTTCCTATTCAGCTAAGTAGCTTCAAAGATTTTTTAAATTATTTTAAAAATCTTAAAATAAGCATCTCCAAAATATTCTTTATTTATATTTTAACTTTGCATATTGAACTATACTTTTATATTTTTAATATGTACTTGGCATTATTAATACATTATGGAATATATGTTACATGATTGTAGAAAATTTAAAGTGCAGTGAAACAATTTTACAATATATGTAAGAAAATCTATAAATTATTATTCTTTAAAAAAGATATTTTTATTATGGTTACTACTATTTTTGTTATTAAATAAAAATCCTTTTTTGTTATAACATAAAAATACTAATTTAAAATATAGATTTTCCCTTATTTTAATTTTTTAAACTCTTATGTAAATACACTATTTTTGTATTTAATTGAATTCATTTTCTTATTTGGAAATTGATTTTTTTATTGTAATTATATTTCTTGAACATATTTGGAAAACCTACCTTTATCTGTTCCTGGAAATGGACAAGGAACGGCAAGTTCTTTTGGCAATTCAAATTGTTTTGGATTTAATATACTAGCAGCTTGTACTAATACTTCAAGAGGATTCTGTTTCTGTTTTTTCGGTAAAATTTTCGATGTAATTATTGGCAGTGCACTAGTAGAAGAAACACTCGATGAACGATTATTACGTAATCGTTTACGAGAATTGCTATCGCTTTCTTCATTGTTGTTTGTTACGACTTTGCTTTTTACTTCGGCTATTTTACGACATGTATGACATAACCATTGACCTTGTGGTATATCATTTTCTTCTAATGGTGGATCACTGTGGAAATTATTTTTAAAAAGAAACAGATCATTTCTTCCATACTAAAGAAAATATTTACTAGATACTTACTGGCACTGTAAATGAAAACTTGCTGGACATTTATCACAACAAATTAGATCTCCTCCTTCAGTACAGGCATCGCAACTATCATGATTGTGACCTTTTCCTGGCCGTTTATAATAAGGATGCTTCGGAACTTCTTTGCCATTCTTAGAAGTATTTTGATCACTCGTTGGAGGAGCTAATAAAGCTTGTATTTTCTACAAAGTTGAATTAATTATACTTTGGCAGCCATTTTTGAATAAAAATAAAAAATATTTTTTTATCCACTTACGTCCATAAGACCTCCACTAGTGTCGAGATCATATTCAACATCTGCCATGATTATAACAATTTGATCATATGCAAAATATTCTAATACTTAAAATATAATAATGTTAATTTAATATAGTCTTTATAGTCTAATGACATCGAAATGTCAACCTGTAAATTTCAAAAAAATATTCACACTTCTCTAATACACATATTAACACTATTTGTTTGACAGAAATGATTTACAATGGAGATACTCATTATTTATAGTTCGGAATAGTATAGTTTCGTTATTTGACGTTATATTTGTCAAATAATTAACATAAAATTGTTGCCGCCGAGCTGACATTTTCTTATAGACGCGCAAACGCAATATTATACAATTTTATTCATTTACATGCGGCCAGTAAAATCATAGAGTTCTATTAGTATTCATTTTATTAATATATTAATTGAATATTTTCAACTGTTATGTTGACACTTTCTACGAAATATTTTTATTAATATTTAAAACATTAAAAATAAATATATGTAAAAAGTAACATATTTATTAAATGATATAAAGATGATATACAACACGTCAATTTTTTGTTATAAAAATTAAAATTTTATATATATGAAAATGCACAACTAACTTTCAAACCACACATACAAAATCATTTATATATATATATATATATATATATATATATATACACACACATACATATACAACTTTTTATATATCACATTATAGCAACAGATTGCTATTTAGTATTTAAGTATATTTATATTAAGGTTTTAAAATGTATATAAACATTTATTTCAGTTTTCTGCACACATTTATTGTTATTAAAAATTTTCCATATATACAATGGTAAAACTTCATGTTAAAATTACATTTTGCACAAAATAGCAAAAAACAAAACAGTTTATAAACGAATGTGTAGGCAAACCATATAATACACTCGATTGAACAATAAAATCAATATCACATAATTATTAAAAATCATGATTTTAACATAGACAATAGTTTTAATTTGTCTTTGAGCAAAGAATGCAATTCTTTGATTAGAGTGATATGACTGGTGCTAAGTTTTTCTATTACAGTTTGTTCAGTTCCTTCATTTAATGATAATGAACTAAGACGAAATGTAAGATTTGGGCTTTCAGTTGAAATATTCCATGACTGGAGTACTTGATCTAACATTTCAATACTGTTTTTCATTGTTGTAATTAAATTCTGTATTTGAATCCACATTGATGATGTAACACTACCTTTTCTTTTGCCTTTTTTTCCTAGGACAGGCCTTGATAATTCACAACAACCAGCACAAAGTAAAGTTGAAATACTAATTATCTAAACCAATAAACATAAAAATATATTACTAATAACTCATTAGCAGTATTAGTAATGAAATTGTACAACAAATTACATTGATATTAAGAAATCTATTTAAATTGTATGTGTATGGATACGAAATAATGTACATATATTTAAATTAATACATGAAACTAAATTACCTCTATTCCATTTAAAATAATTTCTGTTATTTCTCTTTTATTTACATGATAATCTTCTGCTTCTTTCTGTTTTTCAATAAGATTACACAGATCATCTGACATAGATTTGAACACTTTCTCTGAATTAATTATTGCTAAACAACTGGCCTCTGATTCAGTTTTTACTAAATGTTGTACAATTTTAATAAATGAACACAAAACTTCTTTATATGGAGAGATTAATTGCTGATTCAGTCTTGATGGAAAATGACCCGTTAAGCGATTCTATAATAAATACAATTAAATATTTATTTCTTAAAATCATTTTTTTTACACTGAATATTTTTACCAATTTCACAGTCTTTAGATCACATGACTTTATACTTTCAATTATATCTATATATGTTTCTTGTAGTTTGACCAATTTTTCTAACATTTCTGACCTGTCATCTTCTTTTAATACAGAAATTTCTAATGCAGCTGCAACATAAAATAGTAAGGAACTTCGTAATTTAATTAATTTTTTATCTTGGTTGAAAATAAGTTCACTTTCAATACTGGCTTCATCAGACAACATAACTGGATCATAACTTACACACACAAATATGTCTCGATTATCTCTAAAAGGTAAATATAATAATAAATACTAATACTGACAGTTATAAATACGAGATAAAAGATAATATATATATATATATATATATATATATGCACACAATGTATTCAAATTAAATATATTCTTACCTTAATTTTTCAAAATCTCTGCTTTCATTTTTTAACCAAATATCTAAATTTGCAATTGCTTGTAAATTATTACAATGTACAATTTCTGCTATTACTTTTTCTACTACAACCCATGATCTATGTTGACTGCTATTTAATCTTTCTCTAAAATCTAAAAACTCTTCTAATTTCAAAAAGGAACCAAATTTGTAACAAAATGTTAAATGGTCCGCTGTCTACAAGAGACAAAATCTAATTACTATCTAAAATAAACATAATATTTATATACCACTTTAAATAAAATTACAATTTTTGGTACTTTAAATAATTTAGGCATAAATATTTAAAAAAATAATAAACCATGCATATTTACATTCAAATATACTTATGAATATTGATAGTGGCCAATTTTTTTTTGAAAAAATATTTTTTTTATTTAATTTTAAATTAAAATTACATTTACTTAAATATTAAACCAAATATCTTTATTTTTTAACTTTATAAAAATATTATATTTTATGATGAAATCTACTTACATCTGTATAATTTACAGTAAAAAATTTACTTGTTGCTGTGCACAAATTCAGTACTATTGAAGGAGGTCCAACTGGTGGTAATAATGAACAATGGATATGTCCTAATGAATCTAATTGCATATATTTAACATCTAGTGTTTCATATGCTAAGTGTGCAGCATAACCTGCACCAAGAATATGGTACAATCGAACACAAAGTAATTTTGCATGATGATTGCTTGGACTAGTTTTTAGAAGTTTTTCTAATAGAGATAAGGCTAGGAGAATAGGCAAGGAAGAATTTTCTCTTATTGAAATTTTATATAAAACATGAGCACTAAGAATAATATATGGATCTGATGGACTTGGCTCTGTGGGTAATAAATCTGTACCATATGTATTAGAACCATGTTGATAATGAAGGGCCAAGGCAGTTATGAAGGCATATAAATGATCATTACTTAATTTTTCATGTGCTCCACACAAATGTGATAACTGAAGTGAACATATATGTCGTTGCATTTGTTGCTCCTAAAAGTAAATTATTTGATAATTTAGTAGAGTACTTTTTAAATATTTTAATTCATAATATATATTTTTAGTCATTTATATTAATTATAAAAGATAAAAAAACAATGAAATGAATTAATAAAAAAATGCCATATTACTCACAGTTTGAGGTAATGTTGTCACAGTAATATCAACTTCTTTTAATAAACGAGATGATAATTCTATTCTTCTATCTACATGTAAATATTTAAGGTATATTTTCATATCAAAAATGCAACAAGGTTTATGACCAAATTTTCTAAAATAAATATGCATAAAATTATATATTCAATATTTATGAAAAGAAATAAAAAAATACCTAAAATATTCTACTAATAGCTCTAAAAAATCTCCCAATAATTCTTTTGGATTTGAATTATTTTTTTCTAATCTACAATAAAGTTCTATTCTTGCTAACCATGGACTTCTTACTGTAGGACCTAAAGTTAAATGATGCGGAGTTTTAAAAATGATAATTTATATATTTAATAAAGAAATGTATACCTGAGACAGAACAACTCTCCATTAAAGTGCAAATAAAATCGTGGCATTTTTCTACTGTGTCATCAGCTGTTAATTCCTCACTAAAATTATCTTCATGCTCATTATTTTTTATATTATTAATTTGACAAGGTTTTAAAGCTACTAACTGAAATACTGAAGTTAAATAATGCTTCCAAATATCCCAAAGGTCAAGGCTGAAAGAAATATATTATACATAGCTTTTTTTACATTATTCACTATATTTATAAATTTTGAATATATAACATTCAATTTCAATATAACTATTCTTTAATTAAAGAAAATATTTTACATATTACTTAATTAGAATTTCAATAATAAATAATTACAACACATTTTGAATACACACAACACATAATATATAAGTGTGAATGTATGTGTATAAAATGTTAATAATTAATATAAATAAACATTTTATGTATAAGCATATAAATTAACTACTGTTTAGAATAAAAGGAAATACACATATTTTTTTTAAAAAAACTAACATTTTAAGCTTGTAATGTGTTGAAGTATTAAAACACAAATCCATATTTATTTGCAAATGTTTGTGTTACTATATATTCAATTTTTTGCTAAAAGTTAAGCAATATATAAGTACTTACTTTTCAATAAGCATTTTTTTACACAAAATATTTAATTGAGACCATCGTTTCAAATTGATTAAATATGGAATTTTTGCATGTGTATTCGCTCCCGTTAATAACCTACTTCCTAAAGGACTTTCAAGTAATTTTAATGCTTCTTCATTTTTATTTTGAAGTTTTAATATCATCATATATAGCTGAATTTCTTGCTCTGCTTCAATTTTGTTTTCATTAATTAATTTGTGAACCATTCTTTCAGCTAAACTTAAAAGTAATTTCTTCTTATCTTGATCAACATTTCCTCTTGAAGCTTGTAACACAATACTCATCACAGCCCAAAAATAATATGGATTTTTAGGTTTTAATTTATAGAGAGCCATGGCAGCTTGTTGTTGAGATTTGAAATCCAATACACGTACATATGACATAAATAAATGTGTGTGAAGCTCTTCATTATTAGAATCTATTTGGATAGCACTTTCATAAAGTGAACATACTTTTTCAACTGAAAACAGAGCAATTAAAGCATATCTTATATATGGCACATACCAGTTACAGTTTAAATAACTATAAATTTACATTGATGTAATTCTCTGTAACAAATTGTCATTGCTTGTAAAGTTGGATCATCGGAAGGCTTTTCATTTTTCAAAGTATCCAGTATTGTAATACAATCCGATTCTTTTCCAAGCCGTAAAAGTGCGAGGGCTTTAAGAGCTCTTGCACACTGTAGGCTTGGTGTTTTTTTGAGCACTTTTTCTGCTTCTTGTAAAGCTTTTTTGTTATAACCTCCATCAAACCACTCTGAAATAAACACAACCTCACTTGTGCAAATAATAAACATTTTTTTGTAATTATATCTGCAATGTTTTTAATAGTAATTTATGTGCAGAATTATAATTAATGTATTTACCGTAAATAGGACGTAAGCGTCTTTCGGCAACACTATTATCTTGCACGTGTTGTGATCTTGCCGCCATGTTTAATGTAATTTTCAAAATTTTAGCTAAACATGCTTGGAATTGTTCACTGTACAAATTTTGGTTAATTTTGATAACTTATTATATAAAATAATATATGGAAATAATTCATTCAAATGAAGAATTAAGCCTTTGACATATATTATTTTTTGATTTTCATGTTATACTTCAATTGTACCTCAAAAATCATGTTTATAGACAGATTTAACCATAGATTAGAATAATTTCACTACGGTCAATGATGTATGATTACATTCCTATGCTCCACATCGTGCCCACCCACACACACACAAAACATACATACACACGCACGCACGCACACACACATACACATTTATATATATATATATTCATATATATAATATATATATACATATATATATATATATATATATATATATATATATATATATGTGTGTGTGTGTGTGTGGGTAAAAAGCAGAGTAATTAAAAAATATAGTAAAAATGTTCTATAAGAAACAGAAATAATTACAAAATTTCATTACAATAATAAATACACAAATTTACTGTTGATAATAATGTTGTATGTTACTTTAAATAAGTTTGTATATTTAAAATAACTTTAAATAAATAAATGTATATATATATATATATATATATATATATATATATATATATATATATATATATATATATATATATATATATATATATATATATATATATACATATATATATATATATATATATATATATATATATATATATATATATATATATATATATACATATATACATATATATATATATATATATGAGTATATATAAAATTACACTCGAAGAAAGAAATTACTTTTATTCATAATTCATTTCATTTCCAATAAATAATTAATTTTAGAAAAAAAAATTGATAAATATTATTATTTTTTATTATTTATGATTATATTAGTAGTATGAACTTATTTCAATATAAATTGAAAAGCTTTTGTATATAATTTTTTGTTTTGTTTATAAATTGAAATGCTTTTTTCAAAAAGTTTTATTAAATTCACTATAAATTTGTAAAATAAAATTAATTATATTTTTTTAATTATAAGTCCTATACTAGAAATAAAAATTGTTATAACTACAAATTTAGAATAAGAATTTAAAAATATACACAAAACACTATTATGAATTTTTAGAACCATATAAATGAATGAATAAATATAAATGATCTAGTAACACTAGAAGTTTTTAAGATGTTTTAAAAAATGATATAAATTCATTCAAAAAAAACAATGCAGTAAATACTAGCTAAAAATAATAAAATTTATTTTTTTTTCTTTAAAAATTAAGATATATATGATTCAACAGTTTAGAAAATATTAAAAAATTCTTCTTGAAAACTATTAATTTAAAACAATTCATGTAACTACATATAAAAATGAGTGTATGTGCAGGTAACTTTGCAATTGTATAATAATTCTTCTGCAAACCTTCAATTTTATTATTTATATTCTTTTTAAATGAATTTGAATACTATACGAGCTTACCTGACCTGACTTGATGTCTATATCCAACAGAGTTTACATTCTTAAAAATCAATGATTTCTACTTGGATATAAACATATTATTTCAAACTAAAATTTAATTTACTTTTAATCAAAAACTATTGTTTTAATACAAATTAATTACAAAGGGATGTAGTACAACTGAACAATTAGACATTTATACTGAAAAGTGATGAATTAAAAAAAACATTTTAAATAAAACCATAAATAATTTTTAAATATGTATATAACACTTCTTATTTGTAAAAAATGTATTTATAAAACATTTACATTATATATTCCAAATATCTGTGTGTACAAAAACATTTAAGGAACATTAAAAAATATACAATGGGAATACATATGAAGATCTAAATTAAAATAGTCTAAATACTACTTATTTTTGCATATTGAAAGATTTCTATTTATACACATTATACATTGTTTATATACAAAACATGTTCAATATCAAAAGTATGATATGATTATTAAAGTTGAAACACAAAAGAAAAATAATGATTCTATTTATGTACATACATACATACATACATACATATATATATATATATATATATATATATATATATATATATATATATATTATATACACTGAATAGATAGTTTATATACAAATTTTTAATATTTTGATTTGAAATAATAAATTGTTTTTAGAAACTAATCGATATTATTGATTTTTATTTATTTTTTAATCAATGCTGACAAATCAGTATTTTTTAAAACTGTTATTTTTACTTATTATGATATTAAAAAAAAGTATTATAGAAATATACAACACTTTCAATTACAGATATACAATCAAACCATTGTATATTTATTTCTAATTAAATGTATACCTGGCAGTGGATAATTTTCAGTAGTATACATAGTAAATGTATATGTAATTTACATATATCAATGTATATGGAGTATAATATGCCTGGTTTAAAACTTTAATGTCTATACCACTGACAAATAGTAGGTATTAACATTAAATACAAATACCTACTAAATAATTATTTATACATAAATGTAGACATACAGCATGTTTGTTTAACACATATTTTTTAAATATTCTTAACATATTATGTATGCATATATATATATATATATATATATATATATATATATATATATATATATATATATATATATATATATATATATTACATTTTTGATATATTTTGTTAAAGAATTATATTTTTCTTACTATTAAATTTATTTAAATTGCACTATGATAGGACAAGAAACAAATTCATATTTTTGCACTCTTCTTTAATTTATAAACATACTTCATATAAAAAAATATTTCTTTCATTAAAATTAGTAAATTAATGTACATATACTATTAAATTTAAATTTATTAAACTTTTTTATTTTATGAATATAAGTACATGAATAAATTATTTTTTATACATTGTAATAATGTAAGTAGTAATTGGTCATGAAGTAAAAATAATAGTTACCATAAATAATCAGCAAAAATATATTACTATAATACTGCTATTTTAATTTTTAATATAAAAACAAAATATATTTTAACAGAAAGTTAACATTACATTTATGTAATAAAGTTTATTCCAGTTAATAATTTAATAACATTAATAGATATCTGTTTTCAAATTTAAACTTTTATTGAATAAAAATATCTTTATAAATCATGTTTTTTAAATAAAATATCAATTCAGCACAATAAAATTTATATAATAATGATTTACTTTTTATTTGTAATGTTCAATTTGGTTGTTGAATAGATTTTAAATTGTGGTTAAATAAAATATTTGTTTAACATCTGAAAGAAACATTGAAATAAATAGTTAATTTGATTTTGTTGAGAAGTGAATATAAATGCTAATGAAAATAAAAATATCTTATTTCATACTTTATACTGTATATTTAAAGTTTTGAGTAGTTTTCAATGATTTCATTTATTAAAAACAATTAGTTAATTATTTGATTAATGATTTAAATGTAAATGAAATTTTATTTGATAAATTTGGATTTCTTCTGTTTTTAAAACAAATTGTTTAATAATACACTAAATATTAGAGTTCATGTCTTCTAAAAGAAATCATTTAACATCGATTAGTTACTTACTATTGTAATATTATTCATGTACAATTATTTATCAATCTCTTTTTGAAACAATAACAACTGCAAAATTATTTTCATCAAATAATAGTTGCTGTTTTAGAATACCACTAAGAACAAATTCCGTATTAAAAACAATACTTTTTTTACCGGAATTAGCATTGACTAGACAATCATTGACAAGATGTAGATCGTCTTTGTGGGTTAAAATAATATAACTTTGAAGTGATACTTTATTAGTTTCTTCTATTTGTGAAAATGATCTTCGTTTTTCTTCAACAACACCACCTGAAAGTTCTATCATTTCTTTTAAGAAGGGTTTAGGTGGAAATACACTTGGAGTAAGATAAAACGTCCGATTCTGAAATAATTTATGACGATCTTTAACAGTAAATATTTTATAAAAGTCACAATCAAACGCTTTGTTGAATTCTTCAACATTGGCAAAGGTGTGGTTTGTTTCATCGACAAATTTATTAGCTATGCCTGAATCCCGAAGCCATGAATCAGGAAGTATATGAGTGCCTTTTGCTATACATTGAAGTAATTTATTTGAACGAGCTAGTTTTGGCATCACTAAGTGGGTGGCTGTTTTAGCTGATGTTGCAATAGAACCACCAAGTTTCCTAAATCATAAATATTCACATTTCTACATGTATATATATTGTAAAAAGTGATAGAATTATGTGAATTCAGAAAGAAAGAAATAATCAAATAAGTGTTTTTTTTTTAAAAAAAAAGATAGATGAATGTAATTATTTAAATATAAAAATAATGAAAAATTTCTGAAAGAAATTAAAGATGAATATAACATATTAATTTTTGCTATACTAAACTTAAAAAATAAAAAAATAAATTTTAATAGTAATTAACAATGTCTTTTAAAATCTAAAATCAAATATTACATTGTAAATAACAAGTGTCATTTTCATAGAATGGAAAAGGAAAAGATAAATGAGTTTTCTCATATTGTATTCACATAATGATTTTTCAATTTTGCAATAGTTATGATACTTTTGAATTATTTTTTATTAATATATATATATATATATATATATATATATATATATATATACACGAGGGTCGTTTGATAAGTATAGTAAAAAAGTAAGAAAAACTAAATTGAAAAATTTAATTAAATTAATTAATTAAATTAAACAATAAATAAATTTACCATACTTATCAAACGACCATCGTATATATCTAAATATATATATTTAAATTATTAATTTAAATTACTAGTTACTTACTAACAAGAAAAGTCTTTCTGGATAAATATTTATAATTTAACATATATAATAAACATTTTATTAAATCATTTATTATTTTATATGAATCTTATATAATTTATATTATAAAAAATTACTTTTAAGCTAAAATAATTATAAAAATGTTTATTAATATGAACATATCATATATATACAACTATGTATTTTTTTTAAATCATTTTTTTGTAAAATTTAATATAAAGAATGTTAAAAGTATTTGTTTTAAATATAAATTACATACTTATATTTAAGAAACATAAAATACTTTAGGGAATACAAAATATTTAAAAAACTCATCAATTGTGGTAAGGTTTTAGGTAGGATTAAATCTGGAAATAAAAATTAAAGGTTAATGTTGAATTCATCACATAAGTGAAGGTATAAATGTCAATTAAATTATGAATTAAATTTGATTGTGCATATATACAGGTAAGCCTCATATAACACGAATGTTAGGTTCCACAGAAATCTACATTATATAAATTATGTTATGTGAAACTTAGATCACTGATATAAGGTATTTCTCTTAATAGGGGTAGACACAAATATAACAAAGATAAAATTTGATTTTTAAGTCATGCGGAGAAAAATATATGAAACGATTACTACAGTTTGTAGACAGTGCTATATCAAAAAAACATTGAACAAGGGTTACAATTTGTAGACTACGTTATATGAGGATAACCTGAGTGTATGTACATGTATATACATACACATACACACATTTTCATTGTCATTAAAAGAATTATTAACAAATATTAAATAATAGAAGTTTATAACACATTTTAAATTAAGGAAACTGAAGGAATAAAAATTTAAGTAAAAAAAAAGGATATAATTTTTATATAAAACATACCCAACAATAGCTTCTAACTGTTCTGGATCAGGTACTTGAGAAAACAATATTCTTGGTTCATTACCATCTCTTGGAACAGTCGAGACTGGAATTTCTAGTTTAGGTTTTTTTGGTTTCGGTACATTTGGCGGTGGAGCATTGCGTTTAACTCGTTCATAAGATTCTTGAGTTATATTTATTGGCATTTTCCAACCATCTAGAACATTATTAAATAAAAGTATAACAATTGTAAACCACACATTTAATTATTATCAATCTTGGAAATGAACTAAATATTTCACAAATATTTATTAACATATTGTTTTTAAGACTACTACTTAGTGACTACCACATAAAAATCTATAAATTTCTTTTAATTATAGGATAATTTATTAAATATAGGGTAGTATTACATAGTATTAAATACTTTAAAATACATTGTTTACTGTTAGTTATATTTTAAAATATACTTACGCATTAATGGGGGATTCAAATTGTAATCTACAGAGAACATGTTCTGAACATTAAATTGTTGATAGCGAGCATGATCCATTTGATGCAATGCAGTCAAATTTCCCATCATAATATCACTGAGCCATTGTACATTAACTACTGGTACACCACATTTTTTGGCAAAATTGTATTTGTTACCTTCTGGCTTTGCACAAATTAAAACTGTGTTATGTTTTGAAAAGTAACTTGTAAACTAAAAAGTAATCATCATTGTGTGTAAAAAAATAATATTATTTATATTAAATTAAAAAATATTTACTGCCTATTTCAATTAAATTTTTATTATTTAACTTCAACTATAGTAACTTTTAGAAGTATTTCATTAATTTTTTTAGGCTGCAAAAATATTTCTATAAATACATACTCTTGCTCCTATTGTTGATATCATTAATTTCACTTGTGCTTTATCTTGATCATTAAAGCCTGATGTTGAAATTAAATGACGAGCACCAGGAGATTCATCTGGATAAAGTGTTGGTAAATGGATAGCTAGCCAAGGTGGAGCCACTTGTTTTCGTTTAAGTACATCCGATAACCAATATATTGTAACACATCTATACAAATTTTATTTAAAATATACATCAAGTTTTTCAATAATTAAGTGATATTAAAATTATTTATTAGAAAAACAAATTTTTGTGTTAATGATTAAAGTAATTTCTCTTAATATATTTTTTAAAATTGTTTATATATATATATATATATATATATATATATATATATATATATATATATATATTATATTAAGAAAATGAATAAATTTTAATAACCTTTTTGAATCCCTTAATGCTTGCATAACAACACCATGTTTCTGTGACTGACATAGCACATGCGTGACTCTCTGACAATATACAGATTCAATTTCACCACCATATTTTCGAATCGAGTTACGCCATGTTGGACATTCACTATTTAAAAAACTTTCAACTTCAACAACAACAAACACACAGCCTAACAAAAAAAAATTTGGTGGAAGTTTAAGATTTGGATTATGACCATAAAAATGAGCTCTGGGAGGTGTCTGAGCTGTTTGTTGTGGCACTGGTGGCCGAACAACATTTTGAACACCAACAGGAGGTGCAGCGGGTGCTCCATTTGTTAATGTCCTTCTTTGCTGTTGCTGCTGTAAGGATGCGTGATGTTGAGCTGTCATTAGCCTGGAAATATTATTACCTATATTATATAATATATATATTTATTTACAAAAAAATATGTAAAATATTAATATTATGCATAAAAAAATAATTCATCAAAATAAAACTAACATATTGAACTAAAATTATGGATTAAATAGTTATATACATATATCACTGAAAATAAATTAACATTCAAAATATTATTATTATTTATATAAACAATATAAACATTCTGAAATTTTACATAAAATATAATAGTGAAGTTAAGAGTATTGAATGTTAAAAAATCTTTTTTCAGATTGTTTTAAATTTTAATTTTTTAAATATTACTGTAATGTTTAAATATACCTTAATGTTCCAGCAGCAGATGGTTCATTTACTGCTGTTGGATCAACAGGAGTACCACCACTTTGTAATCGTATACTAAGCATATTTGCTAATGCAGTCTTTGTTTTAGCATTCACCACTAAAGGTGGTTGCTCAGAACCATCTTCCTGTTTTTGGGGTAATCTAATTGCAGTTGCGTTAGGAGCTCCTGGTGCTTGCTGTACTACTAATGTTGGTCTTGTACCAGGTTGTTGTTGCCATTGTGCACCCTGATAAAGATGAAAAAAGAACATTTTAAATTTTATGGAGAATTATTTTTTTTAAATCAATAATATGCAAATTAAGAATATTTTAGCAATAAATTAACTTATTTTACACATGTAGACAATAAATAAATAATCTATAAATGCAAATTATTACTCATACATTCTTTAATTACAAAAGATTTAAAACAGTACGTTGTAAATATTTTTAATTATATTTTAAATTTATATTTATTTAAATATTAAAAAACATACTATGAAATAAATGCATACAATTAAAGTAAATTTTATGTAGAAACTTAAGGATTGAAAAATATTAAATGTTTACAATAGTGTTTAAAACAAATAAAAATATTAATTATATATCTATTATTCATCTAACCTGTGTCTGACTAGGTACTACTTGTCCTCTAATAACAAATTGTTGATTTTGATTTTGCAATACTTGACGTTGCATCAATAAATGACGTTTTTGAATTTTTTGCACAAAAACTGCACGCTCAATTGGATCCATTTGTTGTAACTGAGCATTAGTCTGAGCATCTAAGTGAATAAACTGTCGCTGTGGCATAACCCCTGGCTGCTGACCTTGTGGCCAATTTGGAGGGCGTTGAATATTTCCTTGAAGACCAGCTGTTATATTACAAATTAAAATGTTAAAAAATTAATGAATAAAAATAAAAAATCTATTTTATAGCTAAATAATTTTAAAATAAAAATGAAATAAAATAATATATAATTTATTTGTTTAATAACTAATATAATTAGAATAAAACACCCACAAATTATTACATATATATATATATAGCATACATACACTCACGTTATTATTATTATTTGAACATTATAATTTTTGAAATCTATTTGATATATACGTTTGTATGCGTACATATATTTTACTTTACCTTGTCTTTGCTGTAAAAATATTTGTTGTTGTTGTTGTTGCTGTGGTGTCAATTGTTGGTTTTGTTGTTGCCATCCAACTGGTCTTTGCTGACCAGCTGTAGGCTGAACAAACTGCCCTCCAGGTCCAACAACTTGCTGTTTAACTACAGCAGGAACAGCAGTCCGAACTATATTTCCTTGTTGTTGTACAACAAATTGATTATTAATACCAACTTGTTGTTGGTTTTGTAGTTGTTGTATTCGTAACTGCTGTTGCTGCTGAAGCAAACGCTGTTGTTTAAGCATAGCTTCATTTGTTGCTACTTCATTACTTTGAACTTGTTGTTGACCAACAATCTATTTAATAAAAAACTATTTAGTCATAGCATAATATATTTAAATTAGATATTTTAAAAAAATTGTAAATTATGTACTAACATTAATTATTTTTTAAATTAAAACATAATTACTTGTTTATTAGCTAATGCTGTTTGTGCATTAATTAACTGCTGCCTTTGAATTGCATTTGTTGGGAGACGATGAATTCCACTTATAGGAGCTTGCAGTGATTGTTGTGTAACATTCTGGCCACTGACCTGAGTTTGAACCAACTGTCCTACTTGTCCTTGAGCAATTTGTGGCTGTCCAATTTGAGAAGTTATTTGTTGTTGACTAAGTTGTTGCCCTATCTGTTGCTGACTTATTTGCTGCTGATTAACTTGATGTTGAGAAATTTGTTGCTGATTGATTTGTTGTTGACTCACTTGTTGAGCTACTTGTTGCTGGTTAACTTGTTGACTAATTTGTTGTCTATTGATTTGTTGAGTAAGTTGTTGAGAAGTTAATTGCTGCTGTCCAATTTGTTGCTGGATTATTTGTTGTCCAAGTTGTGGCTGGCCAATCTGAGTTTGTCCACTTTGATTAATTTGAGGTTGACTTAATTGTGGTTGTCCAATCTGTTGTTGAACTAACTGAGGCTGACCAATTTGAGTTCGTCCAATTTGTTGTTGAACTCCACTTGTACTATTAACAATTTGTTGAGCTATATGTGTTTGTTGAATCCCACTGCTTTGTAATTGTTGTGGAGTACTCGTTTGTATCTGTTGTTGTGTTAAAGTTTGTTGTCCAATTAACTGTTTATTTACTGCATTATTTTGCTGAAGAAGTTTTTGTTGTATTTGTAAATGACTTATTTGGTTAAATTGTTGCTGGGTTGGTGTTTGTTGTTGTTGATTATTTACTTCATTATTTTGTAATAACTGTGTTGCATTGATTATATTTGAATTTTTCTGATGTGTTGGAGATATTGTATTCTCATTTTGCTGTTGTGCAACAAGTTGTTGCTGAGCAATAGTATTTTGCAACATATGCTGTCTTTGTAACCCCGCTTGAATATGTTGCTGACTTAATTGATTTTGGTTCATTTGTTGATGAATTGTACTAATAGGTAATTGAGATCGAAACATTGTTGTTTGATTTTGTTGTAATGAGTTTTGAACTCCAGACTGTACAACTGTAGTTGGAACGCTTTGATTAATGACAACTGCATTTGGTGGAACTTGATTTGCAATTGAAGTTGTTTGTTGTTGACTTTGATTTGTATAAACTGATTGATTCACAGAACTTTGAACAGATTCATTCTGAGATACATTAAAAGGTTGACTCACATTTACAATATTTTGATGTTGTGTTGTATTTGTTTGCAATAATGGAGATGATGCAGGCACAGGAACTTGAGGACGTACTCCCATTGGTTGATTCCATGGCATTCTTTGTTTTAATTTAAGTAATGCTTCATTTGTTGATTGTGAAGTCGTGTTTGCTGGAGTTGTATCAGTAGTTTCAAAACCTGTTATTTTTGTGGTCGATTCAGTAGGTACCTCTAATATAGGTGATGGTGGTTTAATTAATAATCTTGGATGATAGTTTTCATAAGAAACTATTGATTTTTTCACAATTGTTTCTAATAGCCAGTCTGGTGTTATAATATGAATTGAATCAAGAGAAACTGCTTTTTCATATTTTTCACCAAAAACATCAGTTGTGATTAAATGAGTACATTTATGACTAAGGTTTAGTTCAACTTCACCACCAAAATATGTAATTAAACCCCACAACAGTTTACGATCATTTTTATCAATATTTGAAAAGCAAAAAACCATTTTATAAAAAATATTTGTTTCAGATACTATAAAGCCTTTTGTGTCGACTAGTTTTTTCAAATCTGAGCAAATCATAACCCATTTCCATCGAACTGCTGGGATTTCATATAATTCCTTAGCAGCACTTAAATCATCTTCAGTTGAATTAATTCCACATATTACATGTGTTACGTAATCACTAAGATACATATGTTGTTCAGCGCCACCTGCTCGTAGTATACCCAGAACCTAGATAGTTTTATTTTCATTAATATAAACTGAATACATTATTTTCATTAAATCGAAAATTAACATGTTAGTATCTTAATTAATTCTAAATTAATAATTTATTTTTTACTTGTCATTCAAGAGAAAAAGTAAACAAAATTTCAACAACTATTAAATATGTTATTTGAAAATGAAAATAAGTTATATTTATATATTTTCTCTTTCTCTTTATATATATATATATACATACATATATATATATATATATATATATATATATATATATATATATATATATATATATATATATATATACATTTATATATTTACACAGGATATTAAATAAGTAAAATTTTATGAAAGAAATTTCAATATTATATAAACAATTGAAATTATTGAACAAAGCATTTAATAAAATAAATTTGTTTTTTAAATTGAGTTATTTTGTAATGACAAACAAAGTAAGTAATTGGAAACATTTTTTCAGAATATATATATATACAATTATTCAATACTTTTTAAGAAATGTACCAACTACTTATGTATAATATAAAATAATCATAAAATGAAAATATTGAATTATATCATTAAATAATTACTGTATTATGTAAATATATAATTTTAATGCAATAGAATTAGATGATATACAATTTGAAATAGTGTTTCAATTTGTTAACAATATATTTTCATTTCAATATTTATAAACAATTTTTAATTAAAAACATTTATTGTGTTATATTAAGCAAATGTAATAAATTATTAATTAAATATTAAAATAAGATTGAAGAAATCGCATTCAAATGATAACAATAAATTTGAAATGATCTTGTAGTATTGCAAATTCAAAATATTTACAAAATGTTCATCAGATTTTCAAAATGGCTAATTTGACATTCCTTATATGAAAATCGAGTTTTTAAAGTGTTTGGTGAACAATTAATCCAAAAAGTGTAATATGAAGGATAACGTTTTAATGGATTATTATGAAGCATAAATGTTATGAAAAATACTGTAGGATACAAAAAAAAACATTCAAATAATAATGCCGCCATAATAAACAATATTCAAGTTAGGTTACCCTGTCCGGCACATCGCCTGTAACATAAAATATGACATTTTTAAAAAGCTTATCATCTGTACTGGAATTGTCTTGGGCAGGCGTTTCGCCATCCATTCTTTATACTATTCACACCATCAAAATATAATAGAACTCAATAATAAAATACAATAAACTATTAAGTATGAAATGACTTAAATATACAAAACAGCACGGAGATAAACATTTAATTTGTCGATAATGTAGAGGAACCATGTGAAAGTTAAACCCGCCATCCTATATTTCAAATTATAGACATAGTAGTTTACAAGTAAGCTAAGAGATGTCACTTTACAATATAAACAATATCTGCAGCTTTTACATTGAATTTTAACATTGTTCAATTTAAGGGATTTCATGTTTTTCACAGTAATTGTAAAATGCCTTATAGTATAATTTTTTTTATATCCTGTGATGTGATATTTTTAGTCATTTAATCATTCCTAGAATTGAATTGTTAACAGTTGAGTAAATTACATTGTTATTATCACAGTTAATTATAATATACAATAAAGACAGTAAAATTGCATTCTCATCACTAGTTAATATTTCTAATATTCAGCATAAAATTTGCATTTTATGTAATGATTAATAAATTAATTGCTGTTGTTTAAGGTATGTTTAAAAGATTGCAATTGACCTTGAAGTAATTGTGATCATTTTGTTTATTTAATGAATGTTATCAGTAATGTATGTAATAGAGAAAGTTATCATAATTGTGTCATTTAGGACAAATCGAGCAAACAAGGACATAAACGGGCAACATTTGTAATAAATCTTTACTTTTTGTCAAGGGTGAAGTGAAAATAACAGAAAATGAATGAGTTATATATGTACAAAAGTTTTAATAATTCAACAAAATTAGGATGTAATCCTTTTAGTAGACCATGGTTGAATCAAAACGGTGCTGCTGCTGCAGTGAGTGGTAATACTGGATTAAAAGGCATAATAGCAGGTGGAATAACAGGTAAATGATATTTTAATATTGAAATATTTCATTGAAAAAGTATGTTACTATTTATTATATACTGAATTTATTTAAATCGTAGGTGGCATTGAAATTTGTATTACATTTCCTACTGAATATGTAAAAACACATCTTCAACTTGATGAAAAAGGTGGTAAAAAACAATATTCAGGTATAGCAGATTGTGTTAAAAAAACTGTTCGTACTCATGGAGTCTTAGGACTGTATAGAGGATTGAGTGTTCTATTATATGGTTCAATACCTAAATCTGCTGTTCGATTTGGTGCTTTTGAAACTTTTAAAAATAAAGTGCAAGATGAGAAGGGTAATCTGAGTGTGAGCGGAAGATTGTTATGTGGACTTGGTGCTGGGATGTGTGAAGCAATTTTAGCAGTAACTCCAATGGAAACTGTTAAAGTTAAATTTATTAATGATCGTAGGTCTCCAAATCCAAAATTTAAAGGATTTTTCCATGGCGTAGGACAAATAGTGAAACAAGAAGGTTTGAATATTTTTGTATTTCTTATAAGATTCTTGTTTGCATAGATTAATTTTATATTATTTTGAATATAATATTTTTTTTTATTACAATCTTGATTTGATTTTTTTGGTGAAACTATAAATAATAAAAAAAATGTGTTTTTGAATGCAGTTTTTATTAATGCTATTAAAATATTCTACAATGTTACGTTATATATGTATATCAATAATACATTATTCTATGTTTATGTAATTTTCCATGTTTTCTAATTTTTAAAAAATATTAAAAATAATTTTGTATGTTATTATATTTTAATAAATGATTTTTGTCACTTTTTTAAATACATTTTGAATTATTTAAAGGAAAGTATTTAAAAACTTATATTTCAATATTTGTTCAGTATTTCAAGACTTTTAAGTTGACTAATATAGTTAAAATTTGTTTACATTTTTATATAAAAACTTAATCGTTGTAGTTTATTTTTTGTTTATCTAATTACTTTGTTATATTATTTATTTTGTTTGTTTTATATTACTTGATTTTTCAATTATTATTTTGGTTAAATGTATTTTTGATTTGTACTTTTATAGGGATTGGTGGTGTATATAAAGGTCTTACAGCCACAATTATGAAACAAGGTAGTAATCAAGCAATACGGTTTTTTGTGATGGAGACATGTAAAGATAAATATCGTGGAGGCGATCCTACTAAACCAGTGCCAAAGTTAATTGTTGGTTTATTTGGTGTGATCGCAGGAGCTGCATCTGTGTTTGGAAATACTCCAATAGATGTAATAAAAACACGAATGCAGGGTTTAGAAGCATCTAAGTACAAAAATACATGGGATTGTACAGTAAATATTTGGAAAAATGAAGGAATGAAAGCATTTTATAAAGGCACTGTACCTAGATTAGGAAGAGTATGTTTAGATGTGGCTATTACATTTATGATTTATGATAGTTTTATGGAATTATTTAATAAATTTTGGCCATGATCATGATTTTAACCTGTTTTAAAATAATGAATTAATTTATTTAATATATATATATATATATATATATATATATATATAAACATAAACATGTATATAAGTAGTGGCAATTTATACTCAAATATTTGTAGTATATTAAATTCATTGTATCTTTTTAGAAGGGTGGGATTTTGTAAGCTCTCTTTTTAAAGAATATTTATTATGCACATTCAAAGTATTTTTAATGCCAATTGCATAATAATTAGGCTATTATATGGTTTATGTATATACTTACATTTCTATGTATACATACATACATACAGCATATCAAAAAATAGTTAATGTAACGATTATGTTAATGATTGGATTTTGATTTAAGTAAATTACTACTCATTTTATTTTTGTCAATTAGGAATTTATGATACATTATAAAAAAAGTAATAAATTGTTAATGAAAAATACTTTTCTTTTTGAGAATGTTCATAAATATTAAATATAAGTTTTTTTTAAGCATTATGCTTATTAATGCCCAATTCAGTTATAAAAATTAAATCAGTCATTTAATTATATTTTGGAATTTTCATACAATCAATATTGTACAATTTTTATAAGAAGTATATAATGAAATGCAAAGTAATAAATGTAATTTAACAAATGTTTAATAATGTAACAACATAAAAATATATTATTGATAATACAAGAATATATTATTGACTATATTTATGTCTGTTATAACTATGTTTAGTATTGATTTTACAGTTACTGTTCTGTGTATACATACATATTCATATACACACACTCACATTATATATATATATATATATATATATATATATATATATATATATATATATATATATATATATATATACATACACACACACATGTATGTATGTAAGTAATTGAAAAACATGTCATTTTTAATATTAAACTATTTATAACATCAGTAAAGATAAAGTATAATTAAATGACTGTATTAAAAAAGTGTGTCATAATTTTTCAAGCAATAAAATGTAACAGTTGTATGAGGTAGTATTATTAGTATTTTTTTTTAATTGCATGGAATTTTAAAAGTATATGATCTATTTATAAAAATTATACATTTATATAAAATAGTTGTTTATATATATATATATATATATATATATATATATATATATATATATATATATATAAACAACTATTTTGTATATATATATGTATGTGTATGTATAAACATAGGCATGTACAGATAGTGATCAAGTTCAAATACAAAATCCTACTGATAATAAAATTTACATTCCTAAAACATTCCATAATTTTATTTAAAACATCGAATAAAGATTCCTATATGACTGTAATTTAATATATTTAATGTGTATATGTTTTTTTTTTATTTTATTGCTGTGACAGATATTTAAAATGTGATTTATTGAATGTATCTCTTAAAACTGCCTCTGAATTGTTAATGTTAAATATTGGAAAAACATTTTTTAAATAATTTATATAAAGATATGCACATTATAATATTTTGTATTTGATATTAAACTATGTGTATTTATATATATTTTATATACGCTGGTAATAGAAAAAATATAAAAAACTAAGTAAAGTGTATTTAATGTATAATAACCTTTTCATTTAATTCATTCATTAATTTTTGTGAAAAATGTTTGTGTGAAAATAACTCAAAAATTCGTTTTTGTTAAAAATCTACAATTATGAAATTGTTAAATATTTTTCTTTTATGATTATAATATGTTAAAATTTGTTAATTTGATTATTTGTATTATTTGAACAATTATTGTTTGCTTTATAAAAATATTTTTAATTTTTATGTTCATGTTTGTAGTTATTTTATTATTTATTAAAATAAAAATTGAAAACATCAGTTTTAAGGAAACCAGAAGGTTCGAATATTTTTGTATTTCTTATAAGATTCTTGTTTGATCACATACATCAATTTTATATTATTTTGAATATAATATTTTTTTGCTCTATCTTGATATGGTTAACAAATAATTTTTAAAGCAATTATTCCATCTTATTTGAAAAATAATTTAATTATACGAGCGATAGATGGCAATAGGTATGTAATTTTGATTTCAACTGCCTTGAATGTTTTGTATGAATGTATGTATCCATGCTCGTACGTGTATATGTGTGTGTCAGTGAAAATGTATATGTATATATATATATATATATATATACACACAAATTATTATAAATTAAGATAATTATTATAAGTTGTAAGGTTAATAGTTTATCAAATAAAAATGACTTTATTTTCATAAATTATTTTAAATATATTATTACTTGTTTATTTTATTGTCTGTTATTTTTTATAATTAGTTTTTTTCAGATTTATTCATCTAACCGTTTAACTACTGTGGACGCATATATACGTCTAACGAATATCAACACTATGAACACGGATGCTTATGTATCTGGGCATTGTGGTATTGTAGACGGAATGAACGTATTATTTCGGCTATAGTACTTTTAGTACCCAATAGTTAGTACTCAGAAAAAAATTCTCAATGGGGGTATTTACACTAGTCAACATTCATACAGTATTCATGCCTATTACCGCCCGTCTTACACCCCCACTTATCGCCAGATTCCCCCACCTAAAAAAATTAGTTTTCGGTAAGAGGGTGTGAGACGAGTGGTAATGGGCCGTGAATACTGTATGAGTGTTGACTAGTGTAAATACCCCCAATAATGTTTGCAGTGTGCGCAAATAATTATAATTATTACCCTATTAGCAATGGTACATTTTTATGTATTTGTCGTTTTTTTCTTAATTTTTGAAGATATTTAAGTTTCATCGATTGGATTATGATAAAACAATATTACAGTTGAGCTGTGTGTAATGTATTTTATTGGTTTACATATTTATTTTTGATTCTTTAAAATTGTTGAATTGTTTTGAAGCAATTATAAGCAGGGACAATGAGATATGCGAAGAATTAGAAACGCAGTACAATTAGCTCGAAAATGTGATAAGAACAAATCGATATTTTTCTTCAGTTATTTGATTTTAAAGATTCGTACGATATTATAAATAAAAAAATGATTTAGAACACTAACTATGTTCATTGAGGGCAAGTATTTTGATTTACTTTTAAATTATTGAAAACTTCAGAAATTAATAAAAACCCTACTGGCCTCTAAATATATAATATATAGTTTTTAATTTCTATTCTTATTCATTTTAAATTTATTTTCTTTTGATCTATAAATTCATTGCATATTATATTTTTGTCGCAATAACGTTCATTATAAGATCAGTTTGTTGATTTGCTTTGTTAATTATTTTATTCTTTTGTCGAATTCATCTGGGTTTGTTAAGAAAAGGATGTTTACAGCAAATTGTGTATGATTAAGTATCTTGCCCTTTACTTTTAGATTCCTTGTTCTGGAATATGATCCGGGGTAGAATTCTCTTAGTTTACTAATTTAAGTAGAATTTGGATAGTATGACTCTTTCATTGGCGATGACTAAATTTATGTTATTGTCACAGTTAATGCTTTTGATATTTTTTTAAATAGTAATACCTATTATAATTGATAGATTTGGAAATTGATTATTATTGTTATTTTTTTTTAATATTAGAGAGTTCACAATATATTATTTTCACGAATAAATAATATAAGTTTTTGATTATTATTACTTTCATTAACATTTCTTTTAGCCAGTTCTTTTGCTGAAAGAGTAGTCGGAACATATTTTTTCTAGAGCCACTGTAAATAGCTTTGACTATATTATATTGACTTATTTTACTTTTTTCATAATTCTTTTTTTTAGGTTTTTCGCACATTTGTATTGAGGATGTAGCATTTTTATGAATATCTCTTAGAAGTTTAATAAGTTTTTTTATTTTCTTGATTTTTTAGTGTATTCATGATGTATTAGTTGAGTTGAAAGTTTTTTCGTAATTTATAAATCCAAAAAAAAGTAGTATTTGATATTGATTACATCGAATAATGATGAATAGTAATGATCCATTTTGCTAAAGTTACTTTGAAATTTTATTTGTTCTCATGGCTATGAAGAATTTAACTAATTCTGTAGTAGTCTTGAAAGAATTTTTCTAAAAATATAATCATTGCTCCATCGCGTTCTTAAGATATGAATTATTATAATTTCATTCCATTTATTTGGCAATGTTCTTTTTTCTAAACATCGAAATTAACTAAAACTTTTCCATTTTTGCTACCATTACATTGAAAATTTCTGTTGTTATTACATATTTTTTTGCAGTTTTATCATTTTTGATAATTTTAATAACAATTGGAACTTCTGTTTGTGTTGATGGAACATTTGGTCTTATATATTTCCTTTTTTTCCCTTATATTCTTTTATATTTATATATTCATATTATTTGGTATAGAATTTTTCTATTTCTTGACTGTTGTGTGTCTGTTATACGTTGTGTTTTTGCTTCTTAATTGTAAGTACATTATTTGTTTTTTTTCTATAACAAGATTTTTATTTCATTCTTTCGGTAACGTGTTTTCTTTAAATTTTAAAAAGTTTAAAAGTGAAAATGTTCAAGATTACAAATACATGCAGTTAAAATATAAAATTAGATTATTCGATAATTGTTATTAAATGACTGTACGATTACTTCAATATTGGTTTTATAAAAGTGTTATTCCTGTCATGATGATTCGAGTCTGAGTTATTTCAATTTAAACGCTTATTTCAAAGATAATTTAATTTCAGTTCGTTATTTCGTTTCTGGACGTATTTTAATAATCTCCCGCAGTGACATTTTATATACATATCGCCGAGTGACGAAGTTAGAAGGTTAATATAATATTTTTTCGTTTTATGTGATATTAATTTTTACTAAATTATTCACATGTTTTATATATATATATATATATATATATATATATATATATATATATATATAAACGCTATATTGCAAAAGTTTTTGTACGTTTTAAAATTTAATTAAAAATATTTTATAAATCTTATAAAAATGCAATAAAAGTAAGTACCTTATATTTTTGTATTTATTCAAATAATTTTGAATTTATAAAAAGTATGACTAATCACTTTAAAAATAATTTAAACATAAATTAAACATTTTTCAGTTTTATTTAATTTTTTAAGATTAATTAATTTATATACATTTGTGTTCGATTTTTAATGTCAAAGATGTTATTTATCCATTTCTTATTTGTACAGAACGTTTTATGCTATTTAAATAATCTTGTATGCAGGCCCGCCCTAAAGGGAAAATATTTCAGCCGCCCCCATGCCCATATTGCACTTTTTTCATGGCAGACTATTGAATAATATTTATTAACTTCAAGAGAAAGGATAATCGAAATTTTCAGAGAAATGTGTTAGAAATACAATTATATGTATATATACATAATACATATATATATATATATATATATATATATATATATATATATATATATACAATGTATATACATATCATATATATACAATAGTACGTGTTTGTATTCGAAAATGGTCTCTCGGTAATCAAATAACGCCGAACAGGTCAAAATATTACATAAGGGTTGATGTGTCTAGACAAATTTAAAGAATGTGTTGTTTCACATATCTAAAAATTAAAGGTAACCGAGTGTTTTTCATGGAATCGCCGCCCCTAAAGTTTGGCCGTCCGTGTGCATTGCACACATTGCACATATGGAAAGGGTGGGCCTGCTTGTATGAAACAAAAAAAAAACAACTCTATATATTTGCTGTAATTATATTCGTTTCTTGTCTTAAATTTTACACATAGAATTTCGTAAAATTAAAGATAAGGATTAGGAATGTGCACAGCTTCTATGAATTCTGTCCTGTTATTTCGTTGTTGATTTTGTACAGAAATCAACATGACTTTATATTTCAATATTCTTGTCAGTGACAAATAGTTGAACTTAAATGAATCTTTTAAAAAAAATTTCTTATAATTCAATCAAAAATAAATTAAATGAGTATAGAAGTATTTAACGAGTTTAAATATACCTATAAAAAAGAAATCAGAGTTAAAATTAAAAACAAGTTGATAGATAAAATATCAGTGACTTTAAAGGTATTACGAGGTAATGTAATTTACCATTTACTTATCATTTTGTTAGATTATTTTTCAAATCATTTATAAAAATTATCAAAAAGTTATTATCTATAATTATGTTATATAAAAAGAAATCATATCAAAGTCAGATGTTCGAAATTTATAATCGTATATAAACAAAAATGCTAATTGAACAAATTATAGCAGATATAGGAAGTTGAATCTTTAAAAAGTACGTTTATATGTATTATAAATAGGCGAAATATTATTTATTTTATTCCATTGAAGAAATAGAAATAATAGTGTCTGATTTATATAAATATTTCGAGATTATATCACAGTCTTCTTTATTATGGAATACATATATTTCCAGAGCTTATAAGAAATAAATTTTGTAAAAAGAACTAGTAAAGGCTATAATATCGTAAGTAAAGAAAAAAGATTTGTCTTTGACGACGTCGTTGTTTGAGTATTATGGTAGTGTATTGAATTTATACAAGATAATAAAAACGCAAAATATAAAACAAATTTAGATTAAAGTTATAGGTTTTATATAAAATAGACATGTCAAGGTAAAAAGTTATATTGGAATGTTATAGCAGTTCGTTTAGGAGAATTTAGAAAATAGATACAAACTAACATTCAAATTTAATCTGTTTTTTAATTTATTAACCATTTGAAAGGAAGAGAAAATAACATAAAAATAGGCTGGTGAAAGTTTATTTCACTTCCGGTTTGGATTGTTTTTTTATTCCAGTATTTTTATATTACTGCATTCCTCGGCGAAGGTTTATGAACTCGTATTAAAAAGAGGTAATAATTAGTAATTATTGTTTATAAATACATTCTCTATATTCGGATATTAATGGCAACTTCTGTCATTTGATATGCAATTTTAAGCTGGAATATTATTATTATTTCACAATATCATCTTGTATATTTACACTGAAAAGCGTCTTTTATTAAAAAAATATGTTGTTAAATGTCATTTTATTATGTTTATACTTGAATATTATATATATATATATATATATATATATATATATATAGTTAAAATAATTGTCCATTAGTTAATATAGTTGACGTTTAATTGTTAATTTTAGGTATTTGAAATTTTGATTTCATTTTTTAATATTTTCCAATAAACTTTAATTTCATATGTGTAGAAATATAAATGTCTGATTTATTTTTATTGAGATCGATTAAATAAATAATAGGTGTGTAAACAATTACTAAACAAATATTTTCTATAATGTTAGAATACTTTTTTTAGACTTCGAGTTGATAAACAATAATGTATATCGATTAAACGTGATAAATTAGACATGTAAACTTGTTCATATATTATGTTGACTATATATATATATATATATATATATATATATATATATATATATATATATATATATATATATATATATATATATATATAATGTGTGTGCGTCTGTGTGTACATAAATGAAAGTGTTTATTTCACGATTTGTAAAACAGCAATGAAATTATATAAATGTAAAACAAACATGAAATTGTTTATGCATTTATGTTGAAAATCTGTTTTTTTTTGTAGTTATATATTTATGCATATTCGATTTTTCAATCGTAGATAAAAATATACACATACATTATTGAACATCGTAATGATATCGAATGATTTGAATGTTGTAAAGACAATTATATTAAATATAAAAACATATTTGCATAGGGTTTATATGAAATTCCATGATTAATTATCAATAAATATCCTGAAGAGATATAATTTAACAATTGATAATTATTATTTAATCCGAATACTAATATTATATTCAGGTTCTATTTTGCAGAGACCTATATTGTGTTAGAGAAATTATTGATATAATTTAATCTAATGATGCCAGAATTATAATAGATGTTTTAAACAAGTCATAATGAATATTATTTGGATGTGTGTGGATAGTATTTATTTTATTTATATAAATGAATAATAAAGTAATTTAAGAGTATGATTTAATAAATGTTTTAATAATTTAAAATGAGTTTTAAAAAATAAGTTGTAATATTATTTTATGCAAATTTTTTTCCTACATTGTGAAATTTATTTAAAATTGGAATTTGATTTGACGATTTTATAAAAATTGTAATGCTCTTTACAACACAGTATTTTATTTTATTACTAAAATTTATTTGAGATGAATTGAGATTTATGTTAACAGTGTAATAAAAAGTACGTATTTAATGATCATTTTTTAAAGAAATAAATCATTAAAAATTAATTATAATTGGTGTTCGTTTGTTATACTAGTTAATAATTTGTAATTTAGTTTCTAATATTTTTTAGTGTTTGAAACGATAAATGATTAAAAATTTAATTATTTTGTAATTTAAAACTACAATATACGATTGTTAACTTATTTGTATTGATTTGAGATTTTTTATGATCGGTGGAAATAGAATATGAAATTCTGAAAAACTTAAAAGTATTAACGAATTCAAAAGTAATTATATATAGAAATTTATTTCAGATTTACACGGTGTGAAAAGATTTTTCAGTCGTTCTATATATTTGTGCTTGATAGAATGTCTAACGCGCATTCGTGTGTTTAGACTATGTTTATTGAGCGAGATGTAATCTCGCGGCACGTTTGCGATTCGCAAATAATATTTTTATAGAGCAGCTTTGAAGTTATACGTTCTATTGAAATATATTTATGGTAATACAACTATCATATATTTATTGCAGTTAGTGTAACTGTTTTAAATGATAAATAAAATATTATTTTAAGTTGCAGAATTACTATTGTAGAACTGTAGATAGTATGAATTCATAAAATTTTATATTCGATAAAAATTTTAGTTAAAATTATGTATCTTAAATTTTATATTTATTTTAAATTTTATTTTATATATATATAAATATATAAATATATATATATATATATATATATATATATATATATGTGTGTGTGTGTGTGTGTGTGTGTGTGTGTGTGTGCAATAAATCTATATTTGATAATAAAAAAATACGTTAATCTAGTAATAACATATTAACACTTATAATTGCAAGAAATGTATTATTTGGCTGTTTATTTCCTTATTGTATATATATATATATATATATATATATATATATATATATATATATATATATATATATTTACTATTTTTAATGTATTTAGTTTAACTTATACTCTGAAAATTTTAATATTTTTTTATATTTTTAGGGTTATATATAAAACAATGAATGCTTTTAAATTATAATACGAACTAAATTATTAATAGTGTTTATGAATCAATCATACTAGTAAATAAACGGACTTATTAACCTTCTAAAGGGTAGTGGTGTTTATATGAGCTGGTTAAAAGTATACAGGTTGTATTATTGGCGTCGTTAGGGACCATTTAGTAGCAATAATGTGAAAATGAGTAAGCAGCTTACATTGTTGGAACTATACATATGATATATATAAAGGTCTAGGAAAAGAGTAATGGATAGAGGTGACAGAAACATAAGAAAATTCGTTAAATTGAATTGGAAGAGAATGAAGAAATAGGGCATTAGATTGATTAAAGTAGAAAGTTTTGGAGAGGTCTTCATTCAGCAGTGGATAGAGGGAAGCTGACTGTTGATGATGATATACATACATACGTACATGTATATATATATATATATATATATATATATATATAATTGTTAATATAAAAAAATATCGATTATGAAACCATTATTTTAATTCGAATAATAGTACTAAGATTATATAACTTCAAGTTACCTTACATATATAAAATTGCTCCTTTATATTCTACAAAGCTTTTGGCTGGAGAACTTAATCTACACATGCTTTCAGAGAGGATCAAAAATAATTATAAAACAGTTTGTATGTTTCCATTCTAAAGAACTTCAAGCAACTTTCGTGTTTTGATCATGCTTTATGTAAAATTTTAATATGTATTATTCATTTCTTTATACACTTTCTATTAATGATAAATGTATTCAGAGCTAATATTATATTATATATTTATATATATATATATATATATATATATACAATGTACATCACATTTACATGTAATCATACATTCACTCACAAATATATATATATATATATATATGTATATATTAATATAAATATTTATATTTATTACATATATTCATTTGTGTAAATATGTGAAAATACTAGAAAATATATTATTTTACTAAAAATATATCGAAAATATGTTTATTTATATTTGAATATCATTTTATTATATTAGAATTCTAAATATACATATGTATTTAGCAATTGTATTTCAAAATATAAAAAAAACTTCCGTCAATTCAATAATTTTAAGTTGTTTTCAAAATATAAATTATCAACCTTTTTTATCCACTGCTTGATGAAGGTCATCCAGAAAACTTTTCGCATCTAACAATTTAATGCATTTCTCTTGCATTCTACATTGATTTTTTTTAATGTATTAACTATATATAATATATACAGGTGACCTAGATGAGACTGAAGGATGTATTGTAATATATAAACCTTGTCTAAACTCTTCAGTCATATATACATACATACATACATACATATATATATATATATATATATATATATATATATATATATATATATATATATATATATATATATATATATATATATATATATATATATATATATATATATATATATATATATATATATATATATATATATATATATATCTCCCTTCCGCTTTTTTTTTTTTTTTTTTTTTTGTACATAGCTGCGAAATCAAAAGACCAGAAGGCGGAAGGGAGATATTTACCTATATATATATATATGTATATAAGATATAGGAAAAATAGTTTAATGACTTATTTTCAGATTTATTTCAAAAACTGCTATAAATCTTAATTTGATCTCATTTTCGTAATGTGAAAATATTATTTTTTAAAAATATTATTAAATCTTGAACATAATGAAGTTTTGAAAAATGTTTTAAAGTAGATTTTAATTATTTCAATCGTATTTTTATTATCGGTGAATCATGGATATATATTAAAAATGGAAACAAAACTATAGTTGTTTTAGTGTTTAATTTATTTTCATTATCAGTTCTCTCAAAAATCATAAAAGTGTTATTACGTAAACAACTATTTTTTGCCCAGTTTTCTTGAATTTAAGGAATTATTTATTGAAAATGCATTTAGTGGTAAAAGTAATAAGAAACAAATAATGCGAGTATATATATATATATATATATATATATATATATATATATATATATATATATATATATATATATGAGATTATACATTTTTTTGCTGTTTGTATTATTTGTACTGTTGCGTTATTTTCTGTTTCCTATAACTAGTTCTGAATATAAACTTATTATTAGGTAGTTTGTTGTAATCTTTTTCTTATTTTGACGTGTTATATGTTACATAATGCAACAGAAAATGTATCGTTTTATAGCTGAAAGTGATTGTAGAAAATAAAAAAGAATAAAAATAACTAAAATATTTAAATTCTTGTATGCATAGTAACTAATACATAGTAACTAATATATTTAATATTATTATCTACCTTAATAAATAAGCGTTTCATTTTATTCTTAATAAATACATATTTTTTTAAAGTTATATTGTGTTCTAATAAAATAATTGTTGGCAATTCATTTTTGTACATATTTTCAAAAGGGAGGAAACATAAATTTATTTATGATATATTTATAAAAAAAACTATATATGTTATATAAGAATATTACATGTTAACGTTCTTTTTATTTTTTTAAATCAAAGATAAATATATATGTAATATATATATATATATATATATATATATATATATATATATATTAAAGTTATTATCTCCCTTCCGCTTTTTTTTTTTTTTGAATAATAGCTGCGAAATTCAAAAGACCAGAAGGCGGAAGGGAGATATTTGCCAACCTAATATATATATATATATATATATATATATATATATATATATATTTCATAATTAATATATATATATATATATATATATATTGCTTCATTTTAATTTTATTGCGTTAATTTAATGAATAATGCATGGTAAAAAGAAATAATATTATTGTTATTTCATAAGTAATATTATTATTAGTATTATTATTATTGTTATTAGTATTCATTTTTTTAATAAAGAGATTTAAATATAAAGAATACATGACGATTTAATATATTAAAAATGAATTAAAAATGTAAACAAAAATGCCTATATTGTTCCGGGAAACATATTTTTAATCATGGAATATATATATATATATATATATATATATATATATATATATATATATATATATATATATATATATATATATATATATATATATATATATATATATATATATATATATATATATATATATATACATATACAGAATTGTATAAAGTACTGAAGTAAAATAAATTTAACTTGAACTTTAAATAGATAAATAGCTGTTGTTTATATTATAGATATATAAACCATGTACACTTTTCATTTAGTAAGTTTTATGTACGCTTAACTGAAAATAAGCAGTGTCTAACAAAATTAGGATTATTGAACTTAGTGTGTTAAACTTAATATAATATTGTATATTACACAATTAATTTATGCATTGGTTAAAATTAACACAATATATATATATATATATATATATATATATATATATATATATATATATATTTACTACAATTTTGGAGTAAATCGATTACACCAAATACAGAACAATATTTTTGTTTTGAAATTTATTGTATCTATTGTACATTTAATAAATATGATAGTATAGCAGTACGAAATTCAATTGGAAAACTATTCGAACTCTACTTATAGAAGAATAATATTTATGTGCTCTATTCAGTTTTGAATTTATTTTTGTTTAAAGTCTGATATTTATGTTTTTTGTCATTTTGACAGATGGACTTTTATAACATTTTTAAAATAAGGTTAACAATCTTATATTAAAATAATGTAAAATGTATAATAAAACAAAAGTTTTTGTAACGATGTTAATAAATAAATTAATATATGGTAACTAATCAGAATATGTGTATTTTAAAATAATTGTATTTGAGTGTATAAATAATAAAAATATTTATTTTATATATATATATATATATATATATATATATAGAGAGAGAGAGAGAGAGAGAGAGAGAGAGAGAGGGCAACTAAATGAATTAATACTTGATATTTATTTATAAATATTTGAGATGGTATTTTTATTTTATAATAGAGATTTTAAATATCATATATTTCTATCGATATTAAGATTATTTTTTATATGTATTAAAAAATGATATATTATAGTTCTATTAAAAAAAATATTTTCTTGTTAAATTATCAGTATTAATTGTTTTTCAAATATCGTACAATTTAATGCTTTAAACTGACAACGTTTAACAAAACATTATTTTATTTTTCATTATCGAATTATAACAAAGAGTTTTTCAAACAAATTTATCTTGTAAATTTCTTTGAGCAAACGGATGAAACTTTTGTCATTTTTTTCGTTTTAGACTGAAAAGTAGTTATACAGTCTTATCTTTATATTAAAAGTGATATAGCATCCATTAAACACTTTTCTTCTGGAGTATTATTGGTTAGATATTAGTTATATATTTCAGTGCTGAGAATTTTCTTTATGTTATGTATATCTTCTATTCATTTTCTTGACAAAAATACGTTTTAATGTACGTAATATTGTTGTTTGAACGTATGCTGTCCTTTGAAAAAAATGAATAGTTAATACAATTTTTACAGAAAATATTTTTTAATTTAGGGGTCAATATATACGAGGGTCGTATGATAAGTATGAAAAAGTAAGAAAAACTAAGTTGAAAAATTTAATTAAATTAATGAATTCATTAAATTAAACAGTAAATAAATTTACCATACTTATCAAACGACCCTCGTATATATATTCTATATAATTATTTCTGTATAGCTGAATAATGTAAAACAAATATGATAATTATTAGTGTTATGTGTCTATATTATTTATCACTGAAATTTAATTCATAATACAGATTTCATTTTATATATTTATATGTTTGAAAATTATTTTTCTATTTTAGAGATAAAGATTTGAGCTTATTTGAATTTTTAATATATTTAAAGCGGTTTGTTGTAATTACTTGTTTTTAATTTTTTGGTTTAAATTATTATCTTATTAAAAATATATATATGGCAATTCTATAATAGTATATGTGGCAATTCTATAATGTTGTATAGTTTGAGAATAAAGACTGGTATATCTTATTTTTATTTCAAATATCTTCAAAATTATACATTGTGCTGTTAACAAAAGAAATGTGTATAAAATGATCAATACACTGAGGATTATTTGATACAACAGTAAACTTATTTTTTTACTTTTCTTATTATTTTTATAAAAATATTATTGGTTCAATTATTTCGCCTTATATATTATTCTGAATAATAAATGTTTTGTGTATCCCCTTACGTTCGGTAAAATTCTATGTAATTCTAATTCTGTACTTTATGTATCACTAGTCTTCTGTTCATAATATGTGATATAAAATTTATATTCATTACTATTTTTCATTGAAAACATCAAACTCAAAATTAATTATTTCATTTTTATTACATATAATTAATATTATATTAGTAAATTCAATTAAAAAGTTTACTAAGTTATTACAATTCATATACATAGAAACTTAGTACATGAAGTATAACTTTTTTTTAAAAAAATATATATATATCAAAATATTTTTTAACATAATATTATATTGTTTTCGTATATATATATATATATATATATATATATATATATATAAATTCATTGTATTATTAATAATATAATATTTATATCGTATTTAATATTTAATCATAAAAAACATTTATACTTAGTAGTCAAGGTTTTTGATATTTTAAATTTAGCTGAGTTGTTATTTTAAGTGTAGATTGTTAAAATATTCAAGGTATTAATAAAATACAACTAATACAAAATTATAGTTTTTATTAAATTTGTTGCATTAATTAATAATAATTTGTTTAATTCTATAATATATTGTAATATTTATTATTGAGTATTTTAAATAAAGAGTTTAAATTGATATTGGAAGATCGGTAGTGGTAATATTACCTTATTTTGATTAATATATATTTTTTTGGAAAGTTTATTGTGAAGTAAAATAATATATATATATATATATATATATATATATATATATATATATATATATATATGGTAAATTGTCAAGAATACCATTATATCATGAAAAGAAAAACAAAACAGTCTACAAAAGCTTACAAAACGATGAGGCGCATATTGAATTTGTAAATTATAGGTTTAATGTGTAGAGGTTTAAACTCTGATTAAGTTTATGTGTATGTGTTTTAATGTTACTGTTGATGTAGTAGTAAATAACAATATTTAGAAGAAAAACAGTGATTTATACTGTAGTAAATTATAAAAAAATATCCGAATTTAAAAGTGTTATTAAATAGTTTAGTTACAATTACACGTATTAAATTATTAGTATACTTTCTGTGTTAGATATTTAGTTAGTTAAAAAAGTATTTATCTTACTAACTAGAAAATTATGTAATAAAGTTAAAATATATTATATCAGAAAAATTATTGCGAAAAGAAGTAATTAATATTAAAATAAATATTTTCAAGAAAATATTTAATGTACATTAATTAATATAGTATTGTATTTTAAATCGACTTTTTTATGTAAAAAATAGATTTAATTATTTAACAAAGAGGTAGAATAAAAAAATAATAAATAACTGATTCAGCACTAAAATATATTAATAGCTTTATTGTTTTATTCTTGAATTTTTTTAAATTTAAAATCGATTTGATTTCTTTGGAATATAGATTTATAAAGTAGTGAAATTTAATCATATGGACATTTTGCATTATGTAGAGCTAACAATATTTTTAAAATATATCTTTGAAATCTTTTAATAAATAAATATGTATTTTGTTTACAATTATTATTTATTAATAATTGTTTGGCGAAATATTAAAATATATTTATTTTATTTTAGATTTTTTTAAAAATCAAATAATTATATAAATTTATTTTCAATTAATATAGAATATATAACAATAAAGTGGCAAATAAAAATTATATCATATTATCTTATACAGTGTAATATTTTTAAATGAATGTTTTATTTTTTGAATAAGTGAATTTGAAGTTTATTTTAAATTAGTATGTAATTTTACAATATAACTTAATTTTAGTACGACTAAATGTTGAATTTAGTACTATTGTATGATATATTACTTAACTGACATATATATTTTATTCTAAATTTTTAAAATTTTTATATATATATATATATATATATATATAAATTCCTTGTAAATAAATAAAAGTCGTTAAAGTGACAAATTTCTCTGATAATTTTGTATTATAGATAATTAAAAAAAATTATATGATTGTTCTATGTTTTCAATAATTAAGAACCATACAATAGATTGAGTATGACTATAGTCTTAAATATGTGCTGATTCATGTTAATTTCTATTTTCTTCCTCAAAGTCGAAGTTATTAATTTCAAAATAACCTTGAGCAACTTTTTATCCTATTTAAAGTTTGTCTGTAGATTCTTCCATTTTGAGTAATGATTTTATTCACGTAATTGTAGTATTCTATTTAGTTAACTGGTTATTTATTTTATGTTGTCTTTATATCTCCTTCATTTACTCTATTGACTCTCAATATCGTATATTTTTTCTATTTACCTTCATACGTTCTGTTTATTTTCTCTGTCTACTCGTTCTGAAGATTTCGTTTGAAGTCCACAATGACTATAGCATTCATTAATAAACATTTTTAAAAACTTATCTGTTCAATCAGACTTAGTATTTTTGACGTTAAAAAGAAAATAAGTTTAAGGTCAGTTTTTAAGATAGACGAAATTAAAACGAGCAGTGACTTTTACATTGTATCAAAGCTCAGAAGAGTGTGAAAAAGTGTATAAATTGCAAGAACTTTTTGCTGACTATTAGAAAATACATCATAATTTTTATAATTATGATTTATTTTGATATTTTATAAAATTTGATAATGTTGTTCTTTGTATAAGGTGGCCAAAATGAGACTGAAGGATAGTAAAGAATAATAAATGATAGTAAGCAAGTAAATGTATATCTAAACCCTTTAATCTTATTTGGATCACCTATATATATATATATATATATATATATATATATATATATATATATATATACACGAGAGTCGTTTGATGATTATGGTAAAAAAGTAAAAAAAAAATAATTAAAAAATTAAATTAAATTAAACAATAAATAAATTTACTATACTTATCAGACTACCCTTATATATATATATATATATATATATATATATATATATATATATATATATATATATATATATATGAGCTTGCGTGCTGAGAAAAAGTATAAGGCAAGAGTAACGTTTTCTGAAATATTCACATCATTTCGTGAGTGTAATAGCATTTTCGAGGATATTTTCGTAAAACTATATATTTTTTTAGAGGCAATTTTAAATAATTAATGATTCCCTGTATGTTCTTGTTCAATTTTAATGAGCATCGCCAAGTTTTGACTGATATGATATCATCGTACAAACAATATGTGCATAGAGATCTGTTTTATAAACGTAGTCAATTTCCAACAGTTGCCTGGCACAAGGCGCTGCGCTGTAACCAGTGCGAGTCCGACCTTCTTCAGTGCCTCTACTAAAAAGCGCGTACACAACGTACCGGTAACAAAACGTGTAATATATATTTCATTATTACTTTAAAGTAATTCAAGTGTATGTGAATGTGTGCATCTGTGAATATAAAACGAGAGTGAGTACTAGTAATTATCCAAAAAAAATCATGCCCGTTTTTTAAAATTTTCAGTAAGGAATTCGTACAATAAAAGTTTTTTTCAGTGACGGTCGTATTCAACTCAGATTCTTATAAATAAAAATTGAAACGAATCAAAAACGATTTTATAATTACTGTGGTTATGTGTTTTTTCAGTTAGGCGTATTGATTTCCAGTTCTGATCGCAGTCGCGTTTATCGAATATGTAGATGTGTTTATTTTATTTTAAAATGTGAATTTGATTCTAAGAAAAGTTTTTTTTAGAAAGAATTCTTCGTTCTTAATAGCTTATCAAAGTTGCGGTTCCTTAAAAATGTAAGTTAGGAACAAAATCAATAAACTTAAGTAAGATTTATAACTTATATGGTTTATATATATATATATATATATATATATATATATATATATATAGTATTTGTTTAATGAGCTAGTAGTTTCAAATTAATATAAATTTATTTACATAAAAATGTAAAATTGCTTTGTGTTTTGACACACCTTTTAATTTTGAATTTATAAAATAAAATAAATTTTACATTCTTGTTTATAAGAATATATTAATATTATATATTAAGAAAATATACTGAATTATATGAAAAAATGAACCTATGACCTATAAATGGGTGTAATGTACATGTATAAATCATTAATGATTGAGGGTTGTTTCAAAATATATGTACTGTGTAAATATGCTCAGTTTATGGAATGAGAGACAAAAACATATTTTGGCGACAGGAGTGAATTGAATTACCGTTTTCAGAACAACAATCGATATTATTGTCTTCTATTGAAAACAGTTGTTCGGTTTGGATAATGAGAAATGTAAAATTCCGTTTTGTAATTGGAAAGTAGGATGAATCATGTTTTCCAAATTTTTCTCAATTACAATAGCTTATGCATTACAATAGCTTATGTATTGCAGATCGATACAAATCAAACACGATCTAGTTTACAGAACATTTGTCATCCGTTGAAAAAATTAGTCAGCAGGTCAATCATCAAACCAATACTTTTCTCATCCCCTAGTTAGGACGCACCCTTTGATTTGCTTTCCATTGGCGTAATTAACTCATTTTTACTGATTGACAGTAATATTGACCACAATATGTTTTTACAAATTACAAATTCAGAAATACAAATGGTCTTATTAATATATATATACAATATATATTTATATTTCCAACAAAATTTAAAAATAAATTAAAAACAAAAAAAAAGTTAAATATTTTTCTACAAATAATCTTATAACTTACTATTTAGGATAAAAAGCTTTTTTACCTTTTCTGGTCATATTATTTATTATAATTGTAAAAGCCATCAAAGAAGAATTGATAAATTTTAATGATAGAAAATTTTAAAAATTACAATTGGCATTATTTTAAATTTACTGGTAATTAAATATTATGTGTATTATTTACTTATTTTATTTAGTACAGGTATATATAATTACTAATAAACAAGCATTTATATAATACTTTCAGTGATATTAATTAAATGAAATTTATTTAAAATAGATATAAAATTTAATTTTTTCCAAGGGACTGATTTTTTTTGAACTGAATTAATTTTAATAAAATGTGAATTTAATCTTAAATTTTGTATAATTTTTTAAAATAACATTTTATAAAAAATATTATTTCTATTATTTTATATTTAAAATATAAAAAAGATTATGATGAATACATTTTATACATATATATATATATATATATATATATATATATATATATATATATATAATAATAATAAAAATAAATCGGCTTTATAATTATATAATTTATTTTCTGAAATTTATTAAAAGTAGATATGACATTCGATTTAATGTAATATAATTAATAGTATTAAATATCTAATTAATATAATAATTATTATTAAAAAAACAATAAAAGTATGTACACATATACATACTATATATATATATATATATATATATATATATATATATATAAGCATATAAATTTGATAGCAGTAAATAAGATTTTTTAGGCTGACGTAGCTAAGTGGCTAGCATGTTCGTTTGCTGACTAATGTATCTTGAATTCGAATTAACCCCTTGTAGTATATCATCTCTTAAAACATTGTGTTTGCTTTTCTAAATACTGCTTACATTACTAAAAAAATCTAAAAAGATTTTGTATTTAAAACGCTTTAAAGACATATTCCTAAAATATAGTTAAAACGCTCATTAAAACCATGATTTGTGAAAAGTATACTTGTTTATTTTTCATTAATATAAATATTATAATTTTAATTTATATAATGTATATGTACATATAATATAATTTATTGATCGACACAAATTAATTGATTGCATTTTAAGTGTGTTTAATTGTATTTACACCACTGTATTTAGAAATATATTGTTGATATTAAAGTTAAGAAATAAAATTATATTATATATACAAATTATTTATTAGATAAAATCAAAGGAAATGCAGTTAATAGCATAAAAAACACAATTAATTTTATTATTTTAATAATCGACACAATTTCAAGTTAAAATGTCCTGTAATATATTATTAATTTGAAATAATATGATTCACCATTTGCATACTTTATTAAAAAAATGTATAAACACTTTAGTTTCTAATCTATACACAAATTATTTATTAAAAGTATCTGAAATGAATTATTTTAATATAAAAAAACACGATTAATTATATATTTAGTTTAGATTGTCATTATAATTTGATAAAGAAAATTTTTAATTTGTTTGTTTAATAATTTTTTAATCAACTTGGAATAAACAAGAATTAGTCTTATTTTAAAGTTGCAAAATATGTGAAATAGATTGTAAATTTTTGATATTATATATATATATATATATATATATATAGATATATATATATAAATATAAATATATAATGTTTAAAATTACAAAAAATAATTGAAAATTATATAATATCTAAAATATAGAAAGATATTTGATTAATAAAACATGACTTTATTTTGTACTTTTGCATACAACATAAAAAATCAATAAAAATATTTGTTATTTAATTATTAGTAAATAAAAAAATATATTATTGAATTATATAATCATGTAAAAAGAGTTCTCTTTTCAAAAAAGAAAAAATGTTAATTAATTTTATTATAAGAATAATTATAATGCTTCAATTTAATTTTAGCCGTTAAGAGTAAATAATAAACTTCAAACGTCAAGAAAAAAACCAATGATACATTGAAGAATGTCTCATCAATGTACTCTTAACAATTAGATCTGCTACGAAAATGTATAAAAATAGTAACGTTTCATTTCTGTACCATTTTATTGATTTTCGTCGCAAATACTAAACTTTGTTCTTAAAGAACATTATTCACTTTTGGTTGAAGTTTTTACTATCATATCTTTTACATTTTTTCGAATTGTATGCTAGATAACTTGCGCAGTAGGCGTTGTAAACAGTTTTTATTATGATTGTTTGTTTGTGTGTATGTGTGTAAGCTCCCATACTTTTTTCATCTTACAAATATTGATGAACGCTGGTTTTCGAAACATGCTTCTTTTTAAACATTTTATGTTCACTTGGTTCGTGAATTTATTACAGGTGCATTTTAAATTATCTATTATATGCGTCATTTATTTGATAATAGTAGTTAAAAGTGATTATTAAATTATAATTTGAGTTATTTAAAAATTTACATATCTTTTATAGTTTAATATTTATTAAGTAAAATAATAGATGTCCTTTATAGATTATTAACGTAGAAAATCGTTTATAAAAACTATATTTTCTTTTGTTGGATAATGAAAATGTTCATGCATCATACATACAAACACACATACAAATATATATATATATATATATATATATATATATATATATAATATACAACTATGTATCAATTATTTATTATTATTGTTGAATTATGAGATTTATTGTGTAATGTAAGAGAAAAGTGTTGATTATTTATATTAAATATTTAATGAAAACATATATTTTAAAGATAGGTTAATTAGTATAATATTATGGTTTAGATTGAAGTAATATATCAGTAAAAATAATCACAAAATTCATTTTAATCATATACAATATTTTATAAAAATCTGATCGTATAAAAGATTTTAAAATATCAAAATTATAAAACATTAAATGATATATAATAAAATATTGAAACAAATTCTTGAAGTATCTCGCCCAAAGGTAATTCTTTACAAATATTTTTTTTTTGAAATTGGTTAGTAATAAAAAATATATGATATATTAAAATTATTATACAAAAGTTTTTATAAAAATATAGTCGCATGATTGAAATATAATGCTGTGAAATTATTTCTGTGTTGTTTTAATATTTGGAAGTTGGATATTGCTTGATAAGTGCAATTTTTTTATAAATTTAGTTTTAAATAAAATTTTTAACTGTCATTATAAATAAATATAATAGTTATTTGTCTTTCGAGCAGTTTTTGATTTTAGCTAATTAGTTTAAATTCGAAAGTCCTATTAGAGTAGCATTATTAGAGATCAAGGTCCAACAAAGGCAATAAGACCGAGAATGAGGAATTTAAATTTGAATATTTAAATTTTATTTAAAATTTAGTTGCTATAACTTTGTTTAAAATTGTTAATTATTTATCTGTAATAATGGATTTTCGGAGAAATATGCTAAAAATATTTATTTTTTATTTGTGAAAAAAATGAAACAATATTATAAAATATATAATTCACTATTGCTTAAGTAAAATATGGATACATATATATATATATATATATATATATATACTCGTATATATATATATATATACTCGTATATATATATATGTATAGGGTTTTCCAATAAGAATGTTAAAATTTTAATAACTGGTGGCAGCCATTTTGAATTTTTTTAAGCTCATTTTGACATTTAAACTTAGTATAGTTTGGCAAATTATCATGGAACGTTTAACACTTCAACAACGCTTATAAGTTGTAAAAACTTTAATACACTTATTGAAACAAGAGTTTAATGAGTTCATTATTTCAGGAAATGGATCCATCAATTGGTCATCAAGATCATGTGATATAATTCCATTGGATTATTATCTGTGGGATTATGTGAAATCATTGGTTTAGGATGATTAACCATAAACAACAGAAGCATTAAAAATAAACATTGAACGTGTATGAAATTCGAACATAATTATATGAAAGAGTGACTAAAATTGGACTAAATTAATACACTATGTCAAGCGATGTCATGATGGTCATATGAGAGAAATTGTGCTCTATTATTATTTTCATAGAATATGCTTAAAAATAAAAAAAATAATAATTATTTAATTAAATACTTTTTGTTTTATTTGCATTTTAACTTCTGAAGCGCTTATTGGAAAACCCTATATATGTATATATATATATATATATATATATATATATATGTATATATATATATATATATATATATATATATATATATATATATATATATATATATATATATATATATATATATATATATATATATATACATATATATATATATATATATATATATATGTATACACACATACACACATTAACATTAACTTTTATATACATACATAGTTGTCCACACTTAAACATTGAATTCATAAAAAATATATTTTTAAGCTTTTCTAAAATATACGTTGTTACATGTTTACTGAACCATAAGTTCATATTTATATAAAAATAATATGGAAAATATTAATTTTGATTTAAAAATAATAAAAAAATATTTATTTCTGGTTGAAAGAACATAATGGAAAAAACAGAAAAATAATTCAGTGGAGCGATTTCCTTGGTTTTATTTTATATGTTATTTTTAGGTTTAAATATTAACAAGAAAATGTCAGTAAAAATTATATATATATATATATATATATAGTATATATAATTTGTTTGTGTGTGTGAGTATATATTATCCTGTTAAAAAATATGACATTGCGATGTTTCCGCTAAACGTTACGCAAAGAGCTTTCAAAGTCGGACGAAGCTTTAAAATACATCGATCTATGTTACTGTTAATCCATCCGCCCGCACATATACGTACGTTTTGGCAAAGAGCACGCACATTTATCTGGATTTTAAACTCTGCGTATCGTTCTTCACTAGAGTTGTCGACTATGACTTATGTTTGACGAGATTAAATTTTGTTTTGAAAGTTGTAACTACTTTCATGGAAATTAATATGTATTAATAGCGCATATACATTGTAGAATGTAGTATCTATAGGCATTAGCCTGAAATATAGCTTTTTGTATATTTTGTACTGTTAACTAATTGCGCGTGTGGTGTTTATTGTAAACGATTTTTTACAAAATGTTTATCATACGTACATATTTGATTATGTAAATGGATAGGATATGTGGAGTAAACATGATAACACATAAAAATAGTGAATTTTAAAATAGTAAAGTTAATA
>CP092092.1:24453255-24463255 GCA_029203775.1 Neoneuromus ignobilis | reverse complement strand
ACATGTAATTAAATTACAAACAGAAAAAGTTGTTTAAAACATTTTGTGTTTATATTTCGAGGAATCCATTCACAAATATCAATTTATCTATAAATTATATATATTTTCTTTATCTCATAAATTTCTCTTCATAATTTTCTTATATTATCTGGGATAAAATAATATTTTTTTTCTGTAATTTTATATAAAATATATCTTTATCTTTAAAAAAGTAATAAGAATATACAATATATATATATATATATATGTGTGTATTTGATTTAAATATACATTTATTTTTTCATGTTTTGTTTTTCCAATTTATAAAATTTGTATTTATATAGGGTCATCCAAATGTGAAACCTAGATTTGTGTTTTATTAAAAAGAAACAAAAAAAATATACACATGTTTCCCTGTACACCACCTTATACTCGTACACATGTTTCTTTTTAATAATACACAAAATATGGTGTCACATTTGGATGACCCTATATTATTATAACATAGAATTTTAAAAAATCTTATATATATATATATATATATATATAATATCAATTTGTTAAAAATATATGTCAATAACGTAAATTAATATATCACTAGCTTTTATGGAAACCTTATAAAAATATTTTTCCGACTTCTATATTCACCTGTAAATTAAATCCTAGTGGCAATAACATATAAAAGGTCTAGGAATGGCTTCTTTTATGACCGCAAATTTGTCCTTTAGTTATAGTAAAATCGTTGAGTGTGAAAGGGGTCGTATTTCATTCCAGTATATTTTACTTATTTCAAAATTAATGTATTGTACTAAAATTAAGTAATATATATATATATATATATATATATATATATATATATATATATATATATATATATATATATATATATATAATCGAATATTTCTGTATTTAAGAGATATATTGAATTTATTATTAGTTAATTAATCAAAAAGATGTTCTATTTTAATATAATATTTCTATTTTAATTTAATTTTAAATTAATTAATATTAGGAAACTATTTAATAATTAATTATAAAATAATATAAAAATAATTTAATAACTTTTCTTATGATTTTATTTTATAAATATTTTATTCATTTTTATTCTTTTACTCAAATGTACAATATTTTACAAATGTGAATTTAAAGAAACTACATTTTTGTAACATATTTTGAGTATATTTCGATGTTTACATTAGTTTTATTCTGTAATAGCTTTATTTTCAATGTTAAAAACGTATTTTAATGTATATTTTAATTTTTATTATTTTCTCTTCTCGTTCTTCATATATATTCATTTTCATACATACATACATACATATATACATATATATATATATATATATATATATATATATATATATATATATAGAAAGTGTATGTAAATAGATATTATGAATGTCATTAATAAAGTTTTTCTTGCAGTCATTAGTTGACTAATTTAAAAGATTTTTGGTCATTATTTTATTTTGTTGCTATAGGTTGTCGCTCTCATATTTGTTGATTAAATTAAAATATTGTACATAAAGGTTTAAATGAATACCTTTTTTAAGAATTATCAGTATCACTTTATATCACTTGTATCACTTTGTATCACTTATGTATTGTATATATATATATATATATATATATATATATATATATATATATATTGGTGCGTATATATAATATTTAAATTGTTTAATACAATTTATTAATTGTTTTTTATTTTTATTTTCAGCACTTCAACTCAGTGACAAATGAAATAGTAATAAATCATCGGCAATATTTGGATTTTCATTTCTATTAATTAGTGTGATGTTATACAAAAATAGTAAAAGTTTAAACAACACTATTTAAAATTATAATATAAAAACTGTTAAAATAAAATATAGATTTCAAATTTCAATACAGGTATATCATTGAGTAATTTAAATAGAATATAGTATTTTAAAAAAATTAAATATCATATAAAAATTAATTAAAAATTTGTCGATAATCAAGTCGATATATTTGTCGTTATTATATACACATAAAATGATGTTTTAAACTCGCAAAGCATATTAATCAAAAAACTAAGAAAAAATAATAAAATAGGAATTCCTAAGTGTCGTGATTAATATTTTGAAAGGATTAAAAAGATTTAACTGTGTTTAAATATTGATATACGACTTTTGTATATTTGACAAATACCACAAAATAAAGCTTTAACAAAAATTAAAACAACGTGATAATAATATTGAATATAGATTATAATAAGAACGTGGAAAATTAATAACCAGTTCGAGATAGGAATAAAATATATCAAGTTTTGCAATAATGTTGCTTTAATAATTTTATTGATATCAGATTAATGATAAAATATTAACAAAATATATCTCTTTACACTAAAATTTTTACTATAAAAGTAATTTACATGTAAAGAAATATGTAAAACGACTCATTATAGATATTGAAATAAATTGTCAAAGTTCCGTTCGAAAATAAATTCGATAGAATACAATATATCATATTTTAAAGAAACAAGTTAATTAAACAATCATTATTTTAATATAATAATAAATTATACAAGTATATTGAAATACATATTGTTTTCAAATACTAAATAGAAGTTCGAGTTTGAATATCTGTTGAAAATTTTGAAAACAATAAAAAATATTTAAATTAAATGGTGTAAAATAGTAACTCTTGAACGATAGAATATTTAAGAAAATACCATATGTTTTAATTAAAATAGTTAAAAATCAAATACAGAAAATATAATTTAAGCAGAGTATTTTTTTTAAAAAAATATAAGTAAACAAATTAAATGAGTTTATAATGATAATATTTTTTTAAAAGTTATTTTTAATATAATTTAATAAATTCAACTGTAAACTATTTTAAATATACGTTATTAAATTTGATAAATTTTATTTTTATGAAAAGATAATATATTTTAATAAAAAAAATTATTAATATTTTTTGAAATTTATGACATAGACTTTATTTTTCAAATAAGAATAATTTAGAATAATACGTACATATAAATATATTTTATTTATTTTTTATCATATTTTATAAACATTTACAAAAATATTTGAAATAGCATTAAATTTTTATGAAATAATAATTTATAAATTAAAATTTCAAATTTACAAAGTAATTCAGATATATGGATTACATATTTTATTATTCATATAAAAAATTAAAATGTTTCAATAAGTGTTAAATGTTTAATTTATTTAAAAAGAAATACATTTAAAATTTTTAAAATATAAAAATAGTAAAGTCAAAAAGCACAATTTTTGCACATAGTGCATTATAATTCTTTAAGAATAATATAAAAAAGTATATTCATCTTCTTTTAAAAAAAAGTATTAAAATCAATTTAAAACAACATTCAAATTTATAGTTTTGAAATATTCATTTTAATTGTTTATGATTTCCAAATACAAAAAGAAACTATATTTTCAATAATTAAAGAATTTTTTATGTCAAAGAAATTAAGTTAAATCAATACAGTGATAAATAGTTATTTTTTTTAATAGTGATATTTTATGTATTTTGACAATAAATAGTTTTGTTTCATATAATAAAAAAATATCAACATAATCGTTAATGAAACTATATTGTTTATGACTTTTAGTGGTTAAAATATATAAACAAAAAACAATATTTAAACTATATATTGTTTGAAATATATTTGAAATGAACCTAGTATTTTTTAATAATTACGTTTTATCATTGTAAAATCTGTACTCAACTTTTAGAAAAATTACGATATTTAAAAAAAACACGTGATATTCAAGTAAATAATTATTAAAACAAACCTAGAGTGAAATAGTGTTGACAATAATCGACATATGTGTGTATTAGTTCTTTATAATTTTTCGTTGGTATCGTGTAAAATGGTGATTAAAATGTCTGCACATTCAGTGTTAAATTTCGACGGTGCGTGGTGTATGGACACGACAAGTCTCCACCGTCGGTAAAAATCCGTCGGTGGAGATTTTGTGGACATGAAACTTAGCGTGTCTGCGTATCGGGCCCATGCAGCTGCGCACAAGAAAATCTTGTCCAGCTATCAACTCAACTACGGAAGTACATCGGTAGCGGCTCCGCCATCAACGTCGCCATGTCAAACTTCAAGCACTGGTGTGGGAGTACCTGGTGGTTCTGGGAGTCAACAGATGCAGGTAAATCTTGTTATATGTTCGTTCTGCCTATATAACTTGTTATATACTTGCTAATGTTTATATATTTATATATATATATATATATATATATATATATAAGGGTCGTTTGATAAGTATGGTAAAAAAGTAAGAAAAACTAAATTGAAAAATTTAATTAAATTAATTAATTAATTAAATTTAACAATAAATAAATTTACCATACTTATCAAACGACCCTCGTATATATAATGTAATAATTTAGGAAAAGAAGATATAAAAATTATAATAATTATATATGAGAAAAAAATGGAATATGAAGTAAACGCAAGTAACAAAATGAATAACTTCAAGAATATAAATGAACAGATGAGTAATATTATATCTTTTTTATGAATTTAATGAAAAATACTACTCTATTATGAAAATGTATAACTTTGGTTACTACAATTTTTGTATGTATTTTTTTTAAGATTTTATATATTAGAGCAGTTGGTTTTAATAAATTAAATTAAAAAAGTCATTGCAAAGAAGATAAAAAATTATAAAAAAATTATTAAGAAGAAATTTAATATTTAGTCACGGTATGAAATTATTATTGTTGATATTATGCATAATATAAAATATATACATAAAAAATAATACTAGGTTACAAGATTTCTGCCAAATTAATTTGATAATTTAAATTAATATACAATTTAATTTTGATTTCAAATCTGTTGCTTTTTTATCACATATAGGTTTTCTGTTATTTAATTTTTTAATTAACGAACTTAGTATGAAGTAAGAGGAAGATTCTAAGAGTTTTAGATTATAAAAAGTGTGTATTATAAATTAATTTATATTGTATAGGATCAAAATATTACATTTATAAGAGCTATAATTTATATAAAAGTATAATTTTATATAAATGAATAATTTATGTTAAAATCGCAAGATTTTATAAAAATGGTTACGATTAAAAAAATTAAATGATTTTTTTGCAAATAGCGGCTGTAGTGTAAATAATTAATTTTTTTAATAGTTAGGTAGTAACAGTGTTACAGAGAGAAAATAATTATTCTAAATAATAAGTTACTTTGATTAAGCACGAAAGTAATTTTATTATATAACGACAATATTTATTTTTTGGGAAAGGGTTTTCACAGATAACTTTTTTGGTTTAAAATACACTCTTAAAAATGCTAGCATTTTTTGTTTTAACGGAATATCCAAGCAAAATTTTCTGTTACTAGGTTAAAACAAGGTCAATTTAATTTAAAAAATAGAAAATATAGTTTGAAAAATTGAATTGATTAAAAGAATGCTTGTCACTTTTTTCTACTTAACTTGTCTTCAAGTTTTATTATTATTTAAGGTTGGTATTATTTAATATTTTAGGTAATCTTAAGTCTTTTATTCATGATATTATTGATCACGATTTTGAAACATACGAAAACATTAATTAAATTGTAATATGTTTTGTAAGGTTTATTTTATTCAAATATTATTTCCAAATTTAAATATGGTAAGCTTCATTAGGAAAACGATTATAAAAATTAAAAAAAATACAATATATTAAGGAAAATATTAAATAATTTTTCAATATTTCTAATGAAAGTAAATGTGGATATTAACATTTTTAATAAATTATTGAAAACCTTTTTCTAAGGTACTGTTTGCATAAAAGAAGGGAATAATTATGGAATTTGTAAAAAAATGGGTTATGTGTTATTTTTAAATATTTTTTACTGAAATAAATGTATTGTAAAAATATTATTTCTTTGTAGTTTTCTTTTGAAAATTCTTTATTCTAATTATTTTTTGTACAAAAATTATTTCTTGACAACTTTTTAAGCAGTGTTTTTTTTTGAAAGAAAAACAATTTCCGCTACGAAAACTTTTAATTAGGTTTTTAATTTAAAAGAGAATTCCATCTAAGAAAATGTTTTATTTTTAAAGTGTAATTTATGCGAGATCTTGTCCTTCTGTATATATGTATGTATTATTCAATAAAGTATATATGTTAAAATTTATGTTTAATAACTGATTAAGTATTATTTTTGCAGTGAAAAAATTTTGTAGTTTTTATAAATTTTATACAAAATTTAGACCTATTATAAACATTTAGATATTATAACAAAATATATCTATATATTTTAATATCATAAAATTTCTTATAAAAATAATTTATTTAAGAGATTTGAGGGTTTGATATACGTTGCTTTATAAATTTTTGCGAATTCGTGGAATCATAAATAAGCACTTTTATTTATTATAAATAAATTGAAATATTTAAACGTCCGATGATGTTGTTTAATTAAATAATTTATCACAAAATTGAAGTATGTACTTTCGTTTGTGATTTATTCAGTATTAATATAAAACATGTATACGTTTTTAATTGTTAAATGTATACAGGTTTGATAAAAAAACGAAAAAAGCACAACGTTCAAAACGAATAATTCAATTATGATTTTGGTTGATCCACATAGCTTAATTAAATATTCAACGAAATTACAAATACAATTTTATAGTTACTTTTGCGAAACGCTCATCTAACACCTGCATCACTGTTGTGGGAACGTGTTTCACAGAAAATGTCTGAATAAATTTACTCAATATTTGAAATATTTAAATTCGAGTTCGACATTGCGCGTTGAATTCAAATCATTTTTCATACCGCGAATAATTACAAATGGTATTCGTTTCTGTCTTACTGTAGTATCACGAGAGATGAACGTGAATTTGCGAAAACGTTACACGATTTAATCGATATTCGGTGATTTGGTTCGTTTGAATTTATACACAGCCAGCAAAAACAACAAACAGCCTCAAAAGCAAATTAAATATTATTTCAACTATTCTGAGCATGTTTACATTATTTTTAGTAATTTATTTCGTTAATTAATTTACATATCGTTAATTTAGTGGAAGTTGCGAATAGAGAAAAGTATATAAATCGATTAATTAATAATAATATTTAGAAATATATTAGAATTTAAAATATATTTTAGATTTTATTTATTAAATGTTCAGTGAAATTTGTGTTTATTTAATCCGTAAATTAATATATTTCCATATTAGCCAAAGTTAATTAAGTTCAAATTTTTAACGAGATTGTTATTATTCATTCTTTCTTATTTCTCAGTTTGGTTTGGGTAGGTTACGGTGGAGTTGATAAATATTTCGTTTTTTTAATTAGATTACTATTTTTTATATAATTAATAAAATAAAGAATTTTTATATTAAAGAAATAGTTACAATTTGAAAATAAAAAAAATGAATATATATATATATATATATATATATATATATCTGAAAAATATTGTTAATGTATTAATATTTTTTTTATTAGTAATGTATTAATAATTTTGATTTAGATTAAATAATAAAGTTTTTATTAATAAAATACGGAACTGGTAAAAAGTTTTTCTTTCAGCAGTTCTTTTGTATGAAACTACATAAGCAATTTATATTTAATAAGTTTCTGACACGAGTTAAATATTTTATGTGGGTGACCTATTTTATTTTATTTGACTATGTAACACTAGCCGTTTCTAATATTAATTAAATTTGCGACTTAGAGCAAAAAGTTGTCGTATATCAATTTAATTTATTATAGAGTTCACAGATTGTAACATTTTATAAGTGGTAAAAGTAAAGTTAATAACATAAAAAGTACTGTCTTTCAACGATCAAAAGTAAGTAGATTTTACTCTCGGCGTTAGATTGAAAATTCTAGTTTACAGTCGCTGTTGAAATAACGTTAAACGGAGATGTGATGTGGATTATACAGTAAAGTAGGGAATTGTAATTTAAAAATTTATCTAATTTTTGTATTTTATTTATTTAAGAAACGTTTAATCCAGTTTTTATGATGTTATTTGTTTTATTAAATAAACATATATTATGATAGTAGAAATTATTATTATATCTATCATCTATATCTATTTATATCTCTCTATTTATAAATATATATATATATATATATGTTTTATATTAGGATAACAAAAAAATATATATTTTTTGCACACAACAAATTTTCTTAAGATTTTCTTCTAGTCTGTTACTTTGTCATAACTAGTCGATTCAAAAGATATAGTACTTTTGTTATCTTCCTTGCTTCCAGTTAAATTTGTCTTTTTCAAAATAAAAAATTTGAAGAGACGATATAGAAAATATTGTAAGTATTTTTAGATTTAGAAATTTGTGGAATTCTATAAGAAAACGACTTTTAACTTTTGTGAAAAATGTAGAAATGTTTTATAATAAAGTGGTATGCAAACAATTTAATAAAAATATATAATATGTATCATTATAATATATATATATATATATATATTTATATATATATATATAAACTGAATTTATTGTATAACGTTAATGTATTAAAATACATGTGATATTAAACAAGTAATATAAATGGGTATGTAAATAATGGAATTTTTTTTCGATATTCTCATTTTAATGAAATGATTAGTAAATAAATAACAGCTATACAAGGTAATAAAATTTAAATATACAATAAATTATTCAAATATATATTTACTGATAAAATGGTTTTCAAATTAAAAAAAACATATATATTGTATATATATATATACATTTAAACATAAAAAAAGTATGTTAACTAATATATAATATATATTTAATTAAGTTAATCGATGTAGTAATTTTAATTACAAATTAGGTGAAATGAAATGAATTTACAGCAAATTAATTGAAATAAATACGATATTTAGAATCGATATATTTTTATTTAACATTGCAAGCAATTTAAATATTCTGACAGTATATTTGTAGGAAACGAATTAGGAATAAACTAATTTATTTCTAGTGTTCGTAGTCACCATGTTTAATGAAATGAAGAGAAGTTTCTCTGTCTCATCTTTTACCACTTCCAAAAATATATGTACCTTAAAGTCTATTAGTCCAGAATAGTAGAATGCAGTAGTAAAATTATTGATTTCTTAACTCGAACTAGATATGTTCATAGTGTAAGGATAATTCCTTATTCATGACTTTTAAAGTAAAAGAACTTTATCTTGCAAATAAACATTCTTATTTGTCTTGAAAGTTTAAATGTAATTTTATATTCAGAGAAATTTAAATTCTATAAAATATGTAGTATTTTATTTATGATTTTGCTTATATAATTTCTTTAATATCGATTTATTTTAATTTATCTTTATATATATATATATATATAGATAAATAGATAGATACATATATCTATATAACAATAGTTAATTATATGTTTGGGATTTGTTTAGATAAATAAATAGCAATTTTTTTAATGTGCTGTTTTGAAATTCATTTTTTTCATAATATTTTATACTTGTAATTAACTTGTCACGAGAATTAAATAATCATGACATTTTTTCTCAAATGAATAGTATAGATTGTATAAAATAATTATCTTTAGTTTGATATTAGAATATTTAATTTTTTTAAAAATCATCTGTATTATATGCTGATGAAAATTGAAATTGAAATGTTGAAAGTATTTAACAAGAATTGCTAATAAATAATAAATAACAATTATATGACATTTAATAACAATTTTATTAATTTCCTTTTTTTGTTGTAATAAATATAAATATAATAAGTAGATGTAATAAAAAAAATAATTTATGCATTTAAAATATATCAGATTAATTTGATGTTTAAGTGTACAAAATAAATTAATTAGATTCATGTTTTTCTTGTTTTATATTAAATTAAATACATAGATATGTATATGACAATAATTTAACATGTTTAAATAAATTGGTTTTAGAGTGAATTTAAATTAGTTAATTTTGTATTGAATTTGAAATAAGCAATGAATAAATAAATTACTGTTAGAGCTTTAAATATTTCTAGTTAATGAAAAAATTGAATTTTTTCTAAATTATATTACTCAA
>CP092092.1:24435755-24448255 GCA_029203775.1 Neoneuromus ignobilis | reverse complement strand
GAATTTTCGGTCGAAAAAATGAATACTTATGTATTTTTTATTCGAGTGATAAAATAAAGATTTTTTTAACTAGTTAGTCATGGAGGATAAAATGTATTCAATAAAATAATTTGAAAAGAAAAATGAGCTAGAGATTTTTTTTAGATCGACATCAAAGATCAATTCTCTAAATACATTTGATCATGTTTAGTATTGGATTAGAATGAAATTCACTTTTGTAAACTCTTATTCATAAATGCAATAAAAATCAGATAATATTATCAGTAAATGAAACAAGTATGACAATCATTTTTTTTTTAAAAAAAACAGTTTTCGATAATTGACAGTATTTTGAAATTCTCCATTATGAAAATTTATTAAAGGTAGACCAAAAATTTTATGCGAGTCGAATAGAAACTATATAGATAATATATATATATATAAATATATATATATATAACAAATATATGTGATATTTTAATTTTTATTGTAATATTTAACTTATTATGTTTAAATATTATAACAATTATTTTAAATTCGTGCTATTACAAAAAATACAATGATTAATATATCAAAAATTTGTGAAACAACTTTTGTAATAAATAGAGTTTCAATTCTGTGTAGAATACTGAATATATATTTTTCATTTTCAATAAAATTTATTTTTAATTCTTTATATTGTTAAACATTTGTATTTTACTTTTTTATTCAGTGAATATTTTTCTTTTTGTACAAAAAATTCCATTTTTTATCGATTTTAAAATTGTTTTAATATACAAATCAATTAATGCTATTATTTATAGTTTTAGATTAAAATAATTGTTGAAAATAAATGAATACACATAAAATATATTAGTAAATATATTAAAAAATTGTTCGTGTTTAATTTTTTTTATCTTATCTATTTTAAAATAATACATTTTTTAAAATTTCATATTACTTTTTAATTTGCGAAATAAACTTATTATTTTAGATCTAAAATAGTATTTTTACAGGAAATTATATATATATATATATATATATATATATATATATATATATTGTTTGATTTCTTCCTTCATTTATAATATTGTATAAATATATATTTGCATATTATTTATACGTGTTTCGTGTAAAATCACTGAGAAAAATAAATAAAACAACGTAGTTTTGCCTAAATATTTAACAGTATGTTATAAAATCCAAATAAACCTTGTTATACATAAGCAGATATAAGTATTAAAAAGTGTATGGTGTTTCGTAATCGTACAAATGTTTTTCTATCTAAACAAAGAAGTTATATAACAAACATTGTAAGTCGGAATGGTTGCCAATTAAAATTCTTACTTATACCGTCGCGTTGACCCGTACAATTAGCCAGACAGTAGTACCAACTACCAAGGTTTCCAATTAGTGTCAACGTAGTATGTACAACTCACAACCACACATTGAAGTTTTGTGTACAGGAGGTCAGTATGTTTTATACTAAATGTCATATATACTGTTACGTTCATTTTGTTCAAGGAGACATAAACGTAAAAACAGATAATGAAAACTGAAAGCGGATGGAGAATGAAAATAAAAATTAATTATATTTGTTCAATTATACTAATTAGATTTTCTATTTAAATAATTGGTATTTTTAGGAATATTATATTTTATTTTGATTTGTAAATCCTTTTTTAAAGAAAATATAAAACATATTAAAATTGTTATCAGTAAATTACATATCTTAACACTACAATATTTCACTAAGTATTCAATAATACTTGAGTGTATTTCGATGGCTTTTCCATCATCGTCAGAATCGCATAGAGATAAATTTATTCAAGTTTTGATTAAATTACAAATATAGAAATGAAGAATTGGAATGTTAGAGTGCTTTATCAATGAACTTTAAATTCAAGAATAAGTAGATCATAGAGATCAAATTTGACCCATTTGTCATTGGTGAATTGTTATAGTCAGTAATATCATAAAAATACTAATTAATATTGTGAAATAAAATCAGGTATTTGATAAATTAGAGAAATACTAAATTAGATAATTATTATAATTCTATAGTGTTATTTAAAATACTTTTTATTTCAAATGTTATTCTTTTATTATTTATTTCTATCAGTCTCACACACACATACATATATATATATATATATATATATATATATATATACACACACACATACATACACAGGCACATATTTGTTGTGTATGAATTTAAATTTATCTCCAAACTCTAGTTATTTTAAAATGCGAATATATTTTCTTCAAAACGTTAAGCTGTAAGCTTCAAAATGTAACAATGAGATAAATAACGACAATAAACGTGCAGACAATATATTGCTCGACATAAATTAATGAAGAATATATAGTAGTCTGGTAGTTGACGTGCAGAAGGTTTGGGTGATTATGTGAAACAGTGAGTTATGGCATTTACGGACGAGAATTATGTAAGCGTCTTGTATAGGTACGTCTATATTTGATGAATGGCTAGAATTTTTTTTTTGAAACGTTGAAGAACAGTTCGAAATATTTCAATTTATGTATATCCAATCTAAAAGAAACAAATAATTTTCAAGAAATGAACATCTCAAAGGAAATGTATTTATATAGAGAAATAAAATTCATACAAATTGACTTTTTTGATCTTTAATTTTTATTTAATTTTATATTTTGTATGAATTTAAAATTTATTGTATTTTAAAAAAATAATTATTATGATTTTTATATTCTTTAAAATCTAATATGTATAATTAATTTTATATTTTAAAGACAAAGGATAATCATATTTATTTTATTTGTTTTCTTATATAATTAAAATTATATCTTTAGATATATATTATCAAAATGATAATCAATTTAAGTATGTTATATATATACACACAATGATATATAATTTAAGAATAATAATTATTGTTTATACGAATTTAGATTTATATAGATTAAAAAAAAATGTTATTGAATAGAAAGAAGTTATTATTTATTAAAAATATCAGTACGAAGCACGTGTGGTGATTATTATAACTTTAATAATTAAAATGATTAACAATGGAAGTATGAAATTTATACAAATTGTATAAATGAATTTAATATATATCCTCAGGTATATTATATATATATAAGTGTGTGTGTGTGTGTGTATTATTTATACTAATGTATAATAATAAGAGAGAGAGTGTGACCCAGATTCTTATTTAGAATTAAATACCAATGCGGATGTAATTAAAAGATAAGTACAATGAGTCTACAAGTTTTGAATCATAAATTTGAATCTGGGTTTGCAGCATCTGTTATATTTCGTTGAAAAAGCAATTGTTTCTTTGGTTAACAACGTTAAATGTACTTTGATTTCAACTTTGTGCTGTAAAGTAGTAATTAATAAAAAATGATTCTTTCTTCATTTCAATATGAATTACAATACAGTATAAAATATATTTATATATTGTTTATAAAATGTTTACAAAAATAGAACTATTCTAATTATTAGTTCTAATAATTTCAATCAATTATATCAATTTATAACTATCAGTTTCAGAAACTTTTGAAATGATATATTTTTTTAAAAAAACGGTATCCAATCAGATTATTAACCTACGAGTATAGGAAATAAAATAGATATCAAGTAATTACATCGTGTTTTCAAAATAAAAACGTACTTGACAAGATAATATATGTTATATATTACTCTGTTGTCGTATACGATTCAACTTGTTATTGGAAATTTGTAAGTAAACGCGAGCAATCGACGATGAATCTGCAACGACCGCAGCGGAAATGCGGAATTTTTTGTCTGCATTTCCGTTCGAACGTTGCATTGCTATAAGTGATTGAACTACTTCAGATAATTTTAATGGTGAAATTCCCAATGTTATTTCAACTCGTTCTTGTCTGATAAAACAACCATTTGACGCTTTAGAGTTCGTCTAGTGTGATATAAGAACAAATGGAAACAAACAAAGGAAACGTGCTTCATACACAGTGTAACAATTGTATTGTTGTGCACTTATGTATGAAGAGTACACAGTTCTTGGGATGAACAGATGTTAATGCTGTAATCTTATTTTAATTCTGAGATATATAAACATTTATTGTATTTAAAATAATTTACACGATCAAATATGTTTAATATTACATATGCATCATATTTAAATATTTATATTTATATATATATATATATATATATATATATATATATATATATATAAACTTAATTTGTATTAAAAAATATTTGTGTTTATACATATTTCTATTATTATATTATTCTATATTTACTTTTTCATCTGCTTTATTTATTGCAACAAAATATTTTTCAAAAGAATACTAATGGGATTTTTTAAAACTACAATTACTATTATTGTGTTGTAAGTTTGTTTTAAATATAACTTTTATTATTATTTTACTTATTTAAAATGATTAAATATTTTTAATTTATTATACAAACTTAATACATATTTGTTTATATTTTTTAAAAAAACAATTTTAATAAACTTAATTTTTTCAATGAAAATATTTAGTTTCAATATTTTTGATATTTATTTTATTAAAATGGTTTTAAAATATTTCTATATATAAAATATCATTTAAATAATTATTGGTAATAAGTTTATTGCCATATAAATAATAATAAAACATAAAAATCATTTTCCAAAAAATATAAATGAGATAAGTAAAATTCAATTCATTATAATTTGAAATTTAATGTTACTATTTTCATTTTGGAATAACTATTTATTAAAACATTGAACTATATTCGAAAAAATTATTGTAAAATTAAAGAGAAATGTTTGAAAAATTGTTTGTATTTTTATAACAGTATAATAATTTTCAGAAAATATTTCAAATAAGACAGAAAGCTATTTTGTAATATAAAGAATTTATTGTTAACTTTTACTAATAACATTTCATGTAGTTTAATTTTTTTTAAAAAAAACAAAAACACAAAGTATACAAAAATATAACATATATATATATATATATATATATATATATATATATATATATAAACTAAACATTAAACACATTTTAAAATGTGTCATACATATAAATTAAAAAAGTAATATTTGTGGAAATTTAAAAGTTGTAGCAGTATTACTTCGTTTATAATTCAATTTTATAAAATACTGTAGTTTGTTATGTGAATGATAGAGTCGGATTAAATTTTTTATTGCCAGATGTGAGATTACAAGTGAATATAATACTCAGACATAGTGTAATATTCGAAGAAAAATTTAATATAAATAAATTTAATAATGAATATAGTATAAACTATGTCATTTAAACAATAAATTGATATGTTAATAAAAATGAATACATTTTACGGAAACTTAAAAAATATAATTTATACTTCTTATATTTTTTAAAAAATAATGAGTAAAAATGAATAAATAGAAATGAATAATAGTAGAAATGAATAATAGTATATAGACAGTTAAATTTCACACGCATGTAAAAAAAAATAAAAAATAATTATTAATTACAAGTAAAAGAAAATAATATAAGTATATTAAGAAAATAAGGATGAAAATAAATAATAAATTACGATAAAATGTAAAGTAGTGACCTAAATAACAAAATTATAGAATAAAAGAAAAAAATAAGTAGTAATAAATAAACGAATGATTGCTATATATTATTCAAAATTGTAATAGAATAAAATTTACACTGGTGTAATATGAGAAACGAAAAAAACTAATTACTTACTGACACTTTTATTCATGCCATAAATTATGTGTTTTTTCGATTTTTACATTTTAAATTGCGGATTTTTTACTTTAGTACATCGTGCATTGCATACAAAATTAGATAAATAACGAGTACTAGCTTTCATTAACGAGAATATAATTTGTTATCTTTCGACGACTGTATTATTTTTAATGTTGTAAACGTTTTAAATAATATCATTGTAGTTACTTATTTTATTTAATAATAAAAAAGTAATAAAATATCAAACAGTTTCATTTATATTATTTTTTATAATAATTATAAATGTTTTTAGAATAAAACTACGTTATTTCAAATTTTTCTTCATTAACATATTCAAGTTTTTAGTTAATAAAATGTTAATATTGACGTAAATAAAAATTAGTGTTCGAAGTATTTAACGAATTTAATGTTTATTTTGTTAAAAATAAGTGATTTAAGGATAAAAGTGTTTTTAATATACTAAAAAAGTCGTATTCCGTTTACTTGTTAGGATGAAATTTGTCTAAATGTTTTATAGACTTTCCATTAAATATGTGTTAAGAGTTACAAATAAAATTCTTTTTAAAACTAGAAAATTTAAAATATCATAGTCTCTAATATATTATATTTATTTATCGATGGATTTATTTCCAGTTTCATATATAATATTATCTAACTGAATTTTTTTTAGATTATTGTTATAAAATTATACTCATATGTACTTAAAGAGATATCTACTTTTAGAAATATATAAGGATAAACAATATATTCTGGCGTCAGTTGACTAGCAATGCTATAAAGTACAAAATATACTTTGTTGTGAATTTTCTGAAAAATAAAAAGATTAGTATTTTATTAGCAATATATATGAATGACGTATGTCCATAAAGTTCAGTATTATAGTGTTGGTTTTATATATGTGTGTATGATTGAGTGGCAATATCACGTTTTGTTTTAAATGGATAAATAGTAGCAAAATACAATGTTGGTTAATTTGTATATATATATATATATATATATATATATATATAAATAATTAGTATGTATACAAAGTATAATTGAAATCTATTGGAACAAAGTTCTCAGCTTTATACATGTATCCCTATCACAAAAGTTTGTATAGAACTGTACAGAGTGAAACATTTACAACGTATTCATACAAGTTTCAACCTGTTTAATAAATCAGTACGTGAATAGAATTAATGAAAGTTAGTTTTTTCAAGTTGACAGAATTACTTTATATATATATATATATATATATATATATATATATATATATATATGTACACAATATATTGACAAAAACTATTACATAAAATTTTGCTTGTCAATAGAGACATGCCCTTTTTTAAATTTTGGGTAAGGTAATTTAAAAGATACAAAATGTTTATTAAATGTGGATAAAGAATAGATATTAATTAATTCTGGTTGATTACATACAATAAAAATCGAAATTACGGTAAATGTCAGTTAAATGCAATTGTTATGAAGATTTAACAAAACAATCAAAAGAGTAAGTTATAGAATTTAAAAAGTATATAAAACGAACATTATAGCTAAGAAAATAGATAATAAATGATATAAACAAATTTCAATCGTATACAAATTTATTGTAAATATTTTTTAGATAAAAAATAAATATATTTCTAAACTATTTTAGACATTTGATTTAACACTGATTCATGGATTATATTAGTAAAATAAGAACAGATTTAAAGAAATTTATTAAAGACAGAAAAGAGAAAAAGAGAAATAAAGTATTTAAAAAAGGTTAGAAAAGGAAGATTAATTACAATTTTTTTATAGTAAGAACATCAAAATATCAATAAATAGAAGAATGAAAATATTTTGAAGAAGATAACAATTAATAAGTGTAATTGTCATAATTAAATTATTTTCATCAGAATTTTCATAAATGCATATAATATATATATTATATTAGTCGAAGAAAAAAATTTGGGAGAGGCCTTCATCGAATAGTGGGTAGAGAGAGATTGATGCTGATAATATGTGTATATATGTATGAGAGAAAGAGAGTTAGAATTAAATGGAGTAGAAAATAATATATATAGGAAAATTAGTTAAAGAAAATTTATAGATAAGGTGAATAGGAGAATAAAAATGTGTAGTGTTAATTCGGAAGAAATTCATATAATCTAAACCCGAATTTATCTATATTTGAAGAAAAACGTTTTTAATCAATACATGTATTCTCATCTCTTTTTTAAAAAGCTTAGTATATTTTAATTACAATAACATATTTAAAGAATAAACATAATTCGATAAAATTAAAATTGTTCATATAAAGAATTAACATCGTACTGTCAATGTTGTAAAAACCTTTTATGTTTAAGAGATTATAAAATTAAATATTATAAGGAGTTGGGCAAATATAAAATTTTTATCATAATTTTTTTCGTTTACTGTCATTTCTACAATGGATATATTTTACTAATTAATTTTTTAGCAGTATGAAAGTTTGAGATTGAAAATTATCTTGCATTTGAAATGGCAATTGTAGAAGAAAATAATTCATTTAGTAAATATAATAATTTAGCTATTCTTAGATCAAAAATTAATTCTGACTACCAATGTGTTATTTAACCTGTGGAGTTTATGAGTACAAATTCATATTTTACTTTCATACAGGTTTAGTTATTGAAGATTTTTTATTTTTGTTTATAATATACCTCAACGTGTGTTTACTTTTCTGGTATAGAACAGTGGTGTGCAACCTTTTTACTCTTGCGACCCCCATACTCAGACTGAAATTTATGCGACCCATTATTTGCTGTTACCATCCTATTATAAGCATATAAATATAGTAATAAAAAACATGAGAATTTATAAAAAATTTCACAACCCCAATAGTTTTTTTGCGACCCCTTGATGGGTCGTGACTCACAGATTGAGCTCCATTGGTAAATAATATATCACTGCAATCAATTGTAAAAGAAATGTTGAGTTTCTTTTTTATTTTTGACGTGTTTGCCTGCCAACATTTAAAGTTGATACTTATTGTCTACTTTATGTGATTAATATTATTTATGACTTTACTAATATGTGATTATAATATATGTTTTTAATATAATATATTTCTAAAGCATAATTGTTTCATTGTTTATTTCTTTAGTATATAAAAGTGTATGAAAACAAATGTTGTATATTAATTTGAGGTATTTTTTTATGTTTATTTTAATAAATTGACGTGTTTAAATTTCTTGTAATTGTATAAAAAATATATTTTTGACGTTAAATTTTCTGTTTAATATATATATATATATATATATATATATATACGATGAAGGATAATTATATGCATTTGTATACTAAAGTCAAATTTCCTGTTGGTGTCAGACTTACAGATCATTTATATGTAGAGAAATACGTTCACTCTAACGATGTCACCCTTATTAAGTTGGATTAAGAAACGGTAGGCGGATGTAGGAGACGCCACTATGACTCCGGCTTAGAACGAAAAAGTATATCCAAAACACAAATCACGCCACTAAAGAGAGTTATATAATTCTGATCATGTTTACACATATGCTATCTCTTTTTAATAATTTCACTAGTTATATCTTTCTACAGGTCATATAACATAGCTCTTATTGAAAGAGGTACAACTATACTGGGATTCTATCAGTTCAGTAGTTGTAGTATGTAGACCTACAGATTTTCTTCTGATTTATACTGTAGTATTGGATATGAGAATAGCTTTGTTTTTAATAGAACATAGTGTGGGTAGTGAGAAATTATACAGATAACAAGATACGTTAAAGTTCATTGTATTTTATGATTGCGTTACATATATGAGTAATGTATTTATTCGAATGTACTTTTACTTTTGAAATTAATTTTATCTTATTGATTTTGTCGGTAGCATATATATATATATATATATATATATATATATATATATATTATAAATGTATTCATATTTTATTTATAAAAAACTCTGTATTTTCCATTAGCGAAATAAATTAATTACTACACAGAATATTTTATTAAAAAAAATTCATTTTAAAACATCTGATTATGATATGAATAAAGAAAATATTACGTTTTTATAAAAATAAAATATTAAATGCGTGGAAACATATAATATGATGTTATTTATTTGACGTATAAATTAATGTTAACATTTTAAATAATTTTGTAAGTATATATATATATATACATATATACTTATATATATATATGTATATATATTTATTTATTTATATATATATATATATATATATATATATATATATATATATATTTATATGTATAACAAACGTGTTTTTAAATAGAATTTTTTTTCAAAGATATGTATTATTAAAAAACAGCATGAAATATTATCCGTTATATAAAATTGTAATTAATAAATTTTCTTTTTTTTATTTTAAATCATTTTTAACATTTAATCGTTAAAATACTGTTGTAAAATAGTACAAAATAAATTAATTGTTAAAAAAAATTAAAACAAAAATTGATTGCATATATTATTATTTTTTCAATGTTTATGAAAATAAGTATTTGATTATTTAAGATTATATATTAATTTTAATATCTAGTGTTATTTTTAAGCTATAATGGATTTAATGCATTTTTCATTGAAACATTTTCATGCTGAATATGTTTTAATTATAAATTTTTATTTTTATAGAACTTTTTAAAAGTTTTGTATATTGTACATACATTTTTTTTAAATATTTATTTTTCACTAAAAAGTGTGCACAATATTAACTTCAAAAATGTTACTTAAGAAATATATAATTCTAACATATAAAGCTTAGAATTTTCTCAATCTAATATGTAATTTTATTGTTAATTTTTTACAACTTTGTTTTTCGTTATTTTATTTATAGGAATAAATACACACACATATACATATATATATATATATATATATATATATATATATATATATATATATATATAAATTATTGGGCTCTCCTGATGGATGAAGGCTTCTTCTAAAATCTTTCACTACGACTGATCTAATGCCTTTTTTCCAGTCCATTTCGATGAATATTTTTATTTCTTTGCCCCTCTAATACATGGAGCTTTTCCTTAATTTTTTTATATATTTATATAGGTTGCCAATTATATATATATTTATACATACATATAAATGATTTAAAAATCACTTAGTTAATTGTTTAAGTTAAAATGTGACTATCCGGTATTTTAATCTATGGCATATTTACATATTAAACAAATTATTAAGTTGAATATTGAACGAAAATCGTGCATTCATTGAAAATTATATATATATATATATATATATATATATATATACCGGTAGAGTAATCATTGTTTACAAGTGTTTTCCACGTAAAAGGTAACTGCGAGAGGGTTTTTCTAAATCGAATTGTAACTGAAAATGAAAAGCGAATTATATACAAATATGACAAAGAACTTTCGCGGAAATGTATAGAATCTTTGAAAACTTCAAAACAAAATTTACCTTTTTAAAATGTGATTGGTGTGTTGGATTTGTATTTAATAAAATACGAAAAAATATCTTTCTATATATTTTTAAATTAAGATAATTGTTAATCGCAAATACATCTTAATAAGATTTGAAAATTAAGATAAAATCTAATTTTGAAATATTGAGTAATCAGTAATAAATGTATCAGGTCTTTTATCAGAAATTACTTATTAAAAAAATGATCAATATATAAACAGGAAACTAAAATTAATCAAAGGTGATATATATATATATATATATATATATATAATTCTTGTTGTTTATTGGTTTTTATGATTTATTTATTTCAATTATCAAATTAAATTTATATTTTAATTATGAAGTTAGTTATCAGATCAAACCTAAAACTAAATAGTAACCAAAATTTAAGATTAGTAATATTAGAAAAAAATGATTATTTCATTGTAATCAAAAATATTTTTGAAAAGATTGGTTATAAATGTTTCTAGTACTAAGATTGGTATATTTTTATAATCAGAATAATATAAATAATTTTAATTTTGATCAACTCTGAATATATTCAAATTAATTTATTTTTATCTTTTATATTTGTAAAAAATAAACAAATCTATTTTTGTGATACATTTTTAATTGTAATTGAAATATATTTTTTATAAATAAAATTTATTTAATAAATAATAGCTATAATTTGCCTGCTTGAAATAGTAAATCTGGTGACTGGAGTTTTAGTCGCTAGAAATAGAAGTAATTAAAAACGAGTGAGGCTGTAATTTTCCTGTTTTATTTGTAAATATATTTTTAAAGGTGTTGTTCTCAAAAATGTAGTAGTTGTGACTTGTTGAAATGATAATTATTTCATGTACGAGCATCTATAAAATAGAATAGACTTATTATTTTTTATTATTATTTTCTAATCAAAATTTTAAGATCGTTCATAAAATTTTTCATAAAAAATAAAAATTATTCTTCGACTAATTTATGTTATGTATGATAATATATTAATGACTTAAAGAAGAAAAATAAATTACAAATTTTTCTATTTATTTGTAATTTTTTTAATTAGGATTTTACTATTTTTTGAGAATTATTTAAGACTAAACAAGTGAGCATTTAAAAATAGAACTGTATATTTTAAATATAATAGTGTTCATTAATTCTATTACTAAATAAAATGATATTAAAATATCCTTATAAACCTTCACTGAATAACAAACAAATATAACGATGAAAGAGACATTTTTATAAAAACAACACGTTTTCATTATTTCGCACATAAAAAAGTCTGATATTTATCTAGACAAAAGGGATGATAATCAACGAATGCATAATATATTATTTATGTACGAAAATATCATCAGTATGTTTGTGTAAAAATTGTAAATTTATATAAATAAAATAAAAAAAACATAAAACTCTT
>CP092092.1:24210755-24430755 GCA_029203775.1 Neoneuromus ignobilis | reverse complement strand
TCATATAAACTAGTTTATTGTATTTTTTTAATATTTTAAAAAAAGTGTAAATAATTTTGTAATAAATAATAAAAACTAAATTGTAAAATATTTGGTATTAAATTAATTAACTATAAAATTAAAGATTTGATAAGAAAACAACATAAATAATTACGCTTAGTTTTAATAATGTTTGGAAAAATATATTACATTTTTTTTTAAAAAATGATGATAATAATCATAAAATGTATGTATATATATGTGAAAATTATAATCCACAATATATAATTTTTTAGAATTATAATTATCTTTACACGTTGTACATGAAAATTGAGTTTTAATAAAAAATATACTGTATTTTCAATTTATATATATATATATATATATATATATATATATATATATATATATATATATATATATTAGTATTAAATCAGTAATACTTCTTGTTATAAATATTATAATTTGAATAATATTATGTTTCTTATTATTATGTCGAATTTCTTGACAGCTGTTATATATGCATTCGTATTTTTCGAAGTTTTAAAATTATTTTCGTATTTAGTATTTGTGTATTATTATGAAAAAAGGTTTTGTTCGTAAAAGTTTTTTTTTGTGACAGAGTGACGTTTTCTTTAAGAAAGACATGAATTTTTGTATTTTCTTGATGTTTCTCTGAAAACTTTCTTTAATTGTTTTCTTTTAAAAAATATGAAAATGATATTAATTTTATAAACGAAAAGTGGTGCATATTTTGTTATATAAAAATTACATTAGAATATGGATAATATTTATTTCAAAGGTACTGGGGTGAAATTATGCATACAATAATTTAAAGGAGTGCATAATTATTCTTAGAAAAGTATAATTTATTATTTAATTTATGTCCAATAAATTAAATTTAAGTTTTTATTAACATTATATGTTTATATATATATATATATATATATATATATATATATATATATATATATATATATATATATACACGCACGCTCACACATACATACATCAATATGAGTATTGAATCGCAATGAAAATTACAAGTAAGTCCTAATGGTTGTTTAGAAATGTTCGTTTCGAATTAATGAATTACACAATACAGAATGTCCACGTTGTATTAAGCTTTTGTATTCATTCTACCACAACATAAGTGCTTAAGCAGTTGGATCAACTACAAGCTTTTAAGTATGTAGGTTTAATTATGTTATAGACTATCGACATAGGATCATTGGTTAATCTATGTATGTATGTAGTAGATGAGTAGATTATTATGAGTGCAAGTTGGTTTTATGTTGAGTACATTCACACATTTATAGAATATAAACACTATGGTTATTTACAAAATAATCGTGAGAAGGGATGGAAATAAATCAAATAGTATATTGTTTATATATTTGATATTTTTTAAATATGATTTTTTCTGATTATATCTACTAAACTACTTATTCTTTAATGTCGTTCTGGAAAGTTCAGTTCTAAAACCAATATCATTTTTAATTATTTTTTTATAATTCATTAAAAAGTTTCTTTTCTGTATTTGAAAAATTTTATACACACACACACACACACACACACACACATATATATATATATATATATATATATATATATATATATATATATATATACATATATGAGAAAGAACGAAAATTTTCTTAAGAATATTATAAATAAGAAATGAAGAGAATAATATAAAAATTAAATAAATTAATATATTTCAATGAATTTCAAAAAATGTTTACATTTTATTAAATTACTTAAAATTTGTGTTAGATTTTCTAATTCGTTTAGCTATAGACAAGATTAAAATATATAAAAATAAAAAGTTTAGAAAAAAAATATTGTCCACAATTTGAAAAGAGATAAAAAATGAACAATTTTCAAAATTGCTTATGTTTTTGTCAAGTTCTTTATGATTATATACTTTTATATCACTAGCTAGTTTTTTTTATTAATTTGATTTTCCATTTCTAATATTTTCTGTTAAATTTATTTCTCTCTTGACAAGTTTTATATCTCTTGTTTTATGAATAATGAATATGAATTAAATGAATGAATATTGTATTCGTTGAAGAATACATTAATATAGTTTCGTTTTAATTTCATTTATTATATGAATATTTTTTATATGTAAATATTATATAAAGAAAGAAATTATTGTTACTAACTGATGTTTTTAATTTAAAGTCAATAGTTTTTTTCTTGTTATATTATTTATATGTTTTAAACTAAGAAATACAATTGAATGTATATTTAAGTTTATTTTTGAAGAATAAATTATAAGGAACGAAAAAATAATTGAGATGTTTAAAAGTTCAATACAAATTTTAATATATAAAATATTAATAAAAATTACTCTTGTAATTCTTATATAATTAATTATATTCTAAATAGTCTTCTAATGAAGTTTAAATAAAAGTTAATTAAGGCTAAAAATATTCATTTATCAAGAAATGATTAACATAAAATATTCATTTATGAAAAGAGATAATAATATGCGTATATCAAAAAGATTGATGAAAAAATATATATTTCAAAAACTATTATGAAAAAGAGATAATTTTTCTAACAAAACAAATTATATGAAAAAAAATTCATTAAGCTGCATAATAATAAATACTCATAATATTGATTGATATGGTTCTTAATGATTTTGACATGTGAGAATTGGGTTCGCTTCATCTACAGTGAAAGTGACATCTGTCACATCACATTTAGTCAATTTATGGCTCCTGGCTACAAAAGTCATTACAAGATGACATTGGATAGGAAAGATGCTATTTGAAATGCGTATATCGTGAATATATATATATATATATATATATATATATATATATATATAACATAAATGGTATTGCCAATAAGTAAATGTATAAAAATAAAAAAATATGATTATATAAATTGTTCTATATATAAAATTTCATAGCAGTACGAAAACTATTCTTACTGACTTAAGTACTTTTCTATTCTCCTTTTTGTATCAAACAGTTACAGTTCTGTTGAACGGATATTTGCGGTTCGGCCATTTCGCACGTTGGTTCAATATATTTTCGATCTTGGTTCGAATCTTGTTATTGTGTTGCGATACAGAAAACATTGTACGAATTTCTTACGTTAGAATGACTGGTATCGAATGGTAAGTTGTCTGTGGGGGTGAATGGAACGTAGATGGAATATAAAAAAACACGCGCCAGTCGTTTTTTTCGGTCAGCCGTTGGAAAGTATGCGGAATTCGATAAATTTCACTCTATATAATCTGATCGAATACTATTTTAATAGGTTTGAGTGTTATTTGAATTTTGTTTTTTATTATTATGACTGAATTTTATTGGTGATATTTAATATTATATAATATTATTTTTGTTCTATTGTAGATACGTTTGATTAAATTTTGTATGTTAGAGAAATCTTAAGTAGTATTTTTTATTTTAGATTCTATAAATATTAATGTAGTCGAATGAATATGAAAACCTATTAGGTCAATGTTTTAAAAATTGCATATATATATATATATATATATATATATATATATATATATATATATATATCGATAAGAAGTAATATTGCCTAGAATTTAAATATTCTAGCATGTTGAATACTGTTTTTATTTTACCTTAATCTTTCGTTAATGCGACATGGGCGATTAATAACTTAATTTATAAATTTATTAGTTATACTTTGAATGTCTATCTTTCTCTTTTAGTACTTATAAAATATGACATATCTCATTATCGAGAAGACAAAATAATGTGTAAAATATGATATAAAATTAATCATGGTTTTAATTAAAAATATAGTCTGTGTTAAAACAAGGTAAACATGCATAATTATTAATATAAAATTAGCGCTCTTATGAGAGTGTAAGGTTCTTTGTGGTGTAGTTAAAACAATTACGAATATTATTATTTGAAATTGGAGTATAATATGTATAATTAATTTAATTTTAATTAAAAATTAAAATGAATACAAATTAAAAAATGATTTCATTTATATTATTTTTAAAATTTAATAATTTATTGATTATCAGTTGATATATAATTAGTGTCTTAATATTATTAGTTTATTCTAGTATCATAAATAAAAACAGTTTAATATTTTCTTTAAAAAACTATTTATTTTATCGATATTTTTGTCATATCTTGGTGTTAATATAATTAAAAATTTTTCTATAAATGAATCATTAATCTTAAAATCATAAGGCTATATATATATATATATATATATATATATATATATATATATATATATATATATATATATATATATATATATATATATATATATATATACGAGAGTTGTTTGATAAGTATGGTAAAAAAGTAAGAAAAACTAAATTGAAAAATTTAATTTAATCAATTAATTAATTAAATTAAACAATAAATCAATTTACCACACTTATCAAACGACCTTTAGGTGCATAATATATATATATATATATATATATATATATATATGTGTGTGTGTGTGTATATGTAAAGAAATAGTACGAAAATATGAATTTAAGTGCATTTAATTTAAATGTTGTAGGAAATTTCAGTTAAAATTATTAATGGCTAAATATTAGTATTGTAAATGAGATACAGTTAATATATTAAACATTTCAAATTGTTTTCATAAATTACAAAGTGATAAATGTTTCGAAATGCTTTTAAAACAACAATTTATGTACAGAATCAAATATGAATTCAATTAGTTGACAGAATCGACATAAATCCAATGTTATGTTCAAATCTTTACACATGTAATCCCATTTTGTGTATGATATAATCAATTATTAGCAATCATTTAATTGATAATTTTAAAAAATTACTGTAAGTAGTAATATTGAAAAATAAAAGAGAAAATGAATTAAATACAATATGTTTGAAATTTAAATATATAAGAGAGTATTTAATGAACAAAAATATTTGAATAAATTTGATTTCATTACAAAATTAATTCTTAAACAATTATATGTACGAGTATATCGATTTTTAGATTAACTCTTTAATCAAAGATGAGAAGTGGATATAATTCAATAACACGATATGAAAGTGCAATTGGATATTATAATAAAAATTTTAGAGAGACACCAAATACTTGTATACGTTTGAAGATGTATAGCTGTTTATGTGGCAATAGTGCTAAGGAATAATATTTTATATATATTTTTTTATAAATGAAATAATTAATATATATTGTTAGAAAATATGTCTTCGTAAATGACGAAGCAAATGATTTATGATTGCGAGGGTATTATGAATAATAAATCAAACTTAAATAATAAACTCTTAAATTTTTACAATAAATGTAAATGTTATAATATTTTTTTTCCATTATTGGATATATATATATATATATATATATATAATTTAGTCTTTTATTGTAATTTGAAATAGTTGTATTTATTGAAATTATTTATTTGTTTCTCATAATTAAATTTTACATTTATAAAATTGTGATTTAAAAATTGTTTGTTAAAATAACTATTTTATTTAAATAATTTCAAATTTTATTTATTGATTTTGAATAAACACAATTTAATGAACATCGTGGTATCAAACTACATTTTTATTGTTATGATTGAAGCAAACTTTTTAAATTATTATTAAAACATATTTTCATTTTCAATCAATGTGCAGAATATATAAAAAAAAATTAGTTCAAAACTAAGTTTTTCATGAATTACTATTTTCAACATTAATTATCAATTTGCCTTGCTACAAAGTTACATAACTATTTTTTATTTCACAAAACGAACAACTACATAATTCAGAAACACATATATTACATTAAAATTCCAGTTTGTTCTTTAATTGCAACTAAACATTATATGCCATGAAAACTTTTCATTTATACCGCGAAAGTGGTAAATATTCGACCATGCACAGAGCAGAATAGAGATTTGACTTTATAAGCTTCCTTGTGTCTGTCATATAATAGATATCCTCGAAAGATACTAATAAAAATACGCTTTGTTTGAGAGTAAAATCATCATTGTTGGAACGTTTTTTGTGTACTTTATTATAGAAATTTTATAATAACACCGAAGTTATTAAAAACGATAAATTTTTGAATGCAACGTATAATGCAAAAAATCCGAAAATAAATTGTGTTTGTTTAATAGATGGAATGGGAATCGAATTTAAATTGGATACATTGTATAAATATTAAATGTTCATACATGTACTTACACACAAACACACACACAAATATATATATATATATATATATATATATATATATATATATGTATATATTCTGTGCTTTTGTGAAATCTAATTACATTTAAATTGTTTGAAATGTCAACTGCTATATAATTTTTATAAATCATCTCATACCAATAATATAGGTTTTGTATCGATATTTGTTTTAGACATTATCTACTGTTCTTTATAATTGAAAAATAAAGTATATATATATATATATATATATATATATATATATATATATAAAGAAACATCAAACAATAAAAAGAATAATTTCCTAAAAAACAGTTACTGTGTTAAGGATTTTATATAAAATCTTTTTTATTTTAATTAAATTTCGTAGTAGAATACAATTTGATTTATATTTTAAATAAAGTATAATATAAAAACCATTCTGTTCTTGCAAATATTTGAATAGAACAAAAAATATATATTAAGTATATTATAAGTAGAAATTTAATTTTCAATTTTTTTAGTTTACGGATAAACATTATATTTAAGATTCAATTCCAATGAGTACAAAAAAATATGCTTTCGTAATTAAATTATTATGTTCTCTCATCGAGTAAAGTTGAAAGTTACCTGATATCTTTAATTAAGATTCATTTTAATTTATACAGATAATTAGGCTTATTTTTATTTTTTGAATAAATCAATATTTATACATAGCTAGTTCATAAAATAATGACAGAAAAATTTGAATCTGTCTGTTCTTTAGATTTTTACTAGTTTGTATATAAGTGTCCTAAAAATATTGTCTGACTAATTACTTTAATATTATTTTTTCTTAATAATAGTTATCTGTTCTTATAATTATAGTAGTACAAAATATTCTGTCATTTGTCTGGAGCTTTATTATTTAACATTTTTTTGTTGCTATTATTATTGCTATTAAAAAAATATGATTCGAAAATTAAATATATTTAAAGTATTATTTTAAAATTGTAATTTATTTTATAAAGAGGATGGAGTATATTATCGATTTTCATTAAATGAAAAATAGTTTCATATAACAATTTTCACTTTTAAATTATTAGGACTAAACTAAATAATAACTGATTAAGATTAGTTGAAATTCAATTTTGTTTATGTGAATTAGATAAAAACTGTTTCACGATGTTAATTAAGTTTTTATAATGTACTTCAGCTAATGCAATAATTTATCTTAGAAATTATTAGTAATAATTGTAGAAAGTATAGAATAATCAATTGTTGCAATAATTAAAAAAGTGTTTTGTATTCATGAAATAAATTACTTATGTATATAAACATATACACAAAATGTTGTAAATATTGTATATATATATATATATATATATATATATATATATATATATATATATATATATAAAAGCATAATTTGAATTGATTTTTAATGATCACTAAATAACTTAAAATTTGTGAGATTATAATATAATAATTTTTTTTTGATTTAATTATATACATTGGAGTGTTTGTACATAAGAAATAATATACAGATGTGGGAGTCATGAATAATAGTTTCATTGCAATGTTTTGGAAAAAGGAAATTTTAAGGTCATAAATTAGAACAAGGTTTTCTAAATAGTAAGCAAATCGATGGTCGAAGAGATGCTGTTTCTTTTTTCTGATTTCTGACCAACTTTCCTTCTGATTGATGACGCAGTAGTTGTGGAGTTACATGCTTCCATTAATAGGATCAATGTTCTCTTTTCGTAACAGATTGCTATGTTCGCTTTTTTATTTTTGCTGTAGTTTGTTAAACAATTTAACGTAATATTTTTCTTATGTCCTATTTTTACACTAATACTACGAATAGATACACCCTTTCTTTCAAAGCTTAAAATTTTCCAATTTCTTTTTTACGTTAAAGTTTATCTACTGTTAGAAAATCCAACAGTTTTGCTAGACTTCACTTTTAAAAACTTAAATAATTGAAAAAATTGAATAAAATATTTATATTATATTATTTATATTCATCTTATATTGTATTTTCATGTGGAAATTTGAACAAAATTTGTATGTAACAATTCTAATATCATATTTTTAAATTGTTACTTTTCAGAAAAATTTAACAATGATATTTTATTATTCTAAATTCTTACATTTGTTTGATAGCTATTTTTGCTATCGATAAGTTAATTTTATTTTATACAAATGAAATTAACTTATCGGAAGCAAAAAAAATAATTATCATATTTTCAAAAATCATACAATTATCAGGTGTATCTATTTTGTTGTCTAGAACAGATGATATATATATATAGAGAGAGAGAGAGAGAGAGAGAGTCATCCAAATTTAATGTCCAGATTTGTGTTTTATTAAAAAGAAATTATACACATGTTTCTCTATACACCACCCTATACACATGTTTCTCTTTAATAAAACACAAATCTAGGCGTCACATTTGGGTGGTCCTATATATATATATATCAATTTATTTTAATTAATTTTATATTTTTTTTCAAAATTTGATACGTTTTATAATTTGGGAGAATATATTTGATTTTATTTATTATAAAAAAATGTTTTTTTTTAGATAGAAAAATTTGGTAGGACTTAATTTTATTTATTGAATATTTATTTAATAAATTCGGTAAATTTTGATTTTTTTTTATTATTAATTAAATATATTTTTGGTTGAATATATTTTTGATGCTATATAATAATAGAGGATGGCCTAAATAAGACTAAAGTGTTTAGATATAGATTTATTTAAATGTTATTATTTACTGTTCTTTACTATCCTTCAGTCTAATATCGATTACGCTATGTAAAAAATTCATCTACGTTAATTATTAATTCGTAAAGAGTTACATATATGAGTATTATATAAATAAACATTGAATATTTTCACAAAGGTAGTACAGTTTATGAATATTATGATATGTATATTATTAAAGTAATTTTAATATTAATATTATATTCTCTACATATTCTTAATTATTTTCTACATAGAATTCTGTACAGTATGAAAATGTAGTGATATTAGAATGCCCTTAAAGTTTAATTTAGATTTGATGATAAATATGTTTACAAAAACATTTTTTTTTTAATATAAATGAACTTATATACTTTTTTTTTAAAAAAAACTCAATTCAGACACAGAATATAAATGAATGAAAATTTTAAACATGATACTGTATTAAAATTTATATCTTCATAAAGTCTATAAATCTATAAGATATATAAATTTTGAATATTTTCATAAAAGGTGTACAGTTTATGAATATTTTAATATGAATATTATGATCTTCAGAATATATTTGAATATAAGGACATTGATGTTTAGTAATATGTTAGTGTAATAACAAATTCATATATAAGAAAGGTTCATATTTTAAAATTTGTCATATAAAATATTGGTGAGTTTTAGGTTCTTTAGTAAATAATGAAATTTGTCGAATAATCAAATAAACTGTATTCATTTTTTAATTTCTAATATAAAGTGTATATTACTTATATTTATCTATTTTTACATTCGTCTATATATTAATATTAATTTTCTTAACATACAAAGACATCTATTCACATATTTATATATATATATATATATATATATATGTATGTATGTATGTATGTATGTATGTATGTATGTAGGTATGTATGTATGTATGTATATATGTATGTTTAAATGGTTGTAGATATTAGATACTAAAGGTTAGAAGTAAAAGTACATTTCAAGTTACTGAAATGAGATTTCTCAACACTGTTAAAGGTTATATGTGGCAGGATAGAATAAGAAACGAGTGTATTAATATTGAGTTACAAAGAAAATACATTAATAAAGTAATAGAAGAATATCAATGTTATTGGATAAAACACGTATATTAGATAAAACACGTATATTAGAAAGGACGGAAATGTGCCAAAGAAATTGACCAAATTAAAACATAAGAAAAAGAAGTATAAGAAAACGTAGAAGAAGAATATTGATATAAATTTTGATGCCGGAGTAGGACGAAGACCTATATTTAGAAAAAAAATATATATGTATATTTAATTGTTTGTAATAATATAATGAAAATTGGTAATTAGTAAAAAAATAAATGTTTAAAGAAAAGATTCAAAGAATACAATTTTCAGATAACATATTTTTAATAGTGATATTTATTTTAAATGAATTTGCTACTAAGTTTAACTGAAAATTTCAAAATTGCAAATAGTTAAAATAAGCGTTCACCTCTCACGTTTGAATAAAATACGAAATGTGTCTATATCTCCGAATGTCTGTGCTGTTAAAGTTTCGCGGTGCCATTAGAGCCCGTGTTAAACTTTTGTTCAATTCCCATTCGAATCTGTTTCGTATAATCTGTTTATCGTACGGTCCAATATTCGAAGATTTATTCATATGGACATGTTTTAAACGATTCAAAAACATATTTGTCTAAAGATCGTCGACACGTGCGTTTTATTATTGAGATGTGAAAAGTCGATCGTCGCCATATCGATCACAAGTATATTATTCACATCACGACGTGTTCGACTATCAACGGAATAGTATAAAGTTTTCGTTTTGTAATATAAGCAATGTATTTTTAAGTAGTTCAATTTCGTGTGGATATCGAGAAAATACAAATGTGAAACACAGGTGTAGTTAAATGAAAAGTCGATTAATTTTTCAGACTTTTATCAATATTAAATTTGTATTTTCTATTAAAAAAATCAGGGTATTGATTTGAACTGTTTATTTGTTAATTATTGATTTAGAATATGTATATTATTAGGATTAAATATATTTAACTGATATGTATTTTCTATAACGAAATAATAAAGACTTGTATTATTTCAATTTATTACTGAAGTTTTCTCTGAAAATATTAAAATGTTATTTTAAAAAGCTAGTTTACTTTGTTATTTCGCAATTATTTTTAATTTGAAATCTAACATTTAATAAAGATTTACTTCATCCAGTCTAACATGTAATAAAGTTTAAAATTATCGTTTGTAGGTAAGAAGTAATATGGTAAACATTTATTTTATAGTTTTATTTAAATACTATACATCGAAGTATTAATTTTACATTCAGTTTAAATGTTAAAGTGTAGTTTATTTTATTAAGAGATTTATTTTCTGTATTAAAACTATCAATTTAAATTTTGTTAGGTTTCTTTATTTATTTTTATTTTGTTGGGCTGTTTAAAAAATATTTACTTTAAAGTATATTTTGTATTCATTAAATTTAAAATTGTTTTTTATTTTGAATTATTTAGATAAATTACATTTTTTCAATTTTTAAAAATTGTATAAATGGACTTATAAAAGTTTATTACATACGTAGTTTTAACAAAACTATATGTACAGATGTATAATTTTTTTAATTGATTTTTATTTTGAATATACAATAAAAATGAAAGGATTACAAATTTGTATTTATTTTTAAATAAGATAATCAATTTGTACAAGGTATAAATAATAATTTGTAATAGGATTGTAAATGTTCTTATCTTGCTATTTATTATGCTTTCAGAATAATTATGAATTATTAAGTTAATTATAAATATTTAAAATATGAAGAGAAGTTATTTTAAGTAATTAAATAAGACTCAAATATTTATAGTTAAAAATGAATATTAAAAATCTTTTTCATACTAGTTTGTGCCAATAAATTTTTTTTTGGTAAATGAAAATTAAAATGAAATGTTTTTAGTATAGTGACATTTAATGCTGTAATATAATATTATATGGGTATTTAATATTTTGTTTAGAAGTGAAGCTTGCTCAAAACATTTCACTTTTGATTATTATTGGAGTTTTTTGGTGCCTAGTGTTTGTTTCGTAATAAAATTTGGAGATGATCTTAGTGATTTACTTCGCTGGAACTTTATTTTATCATTCATTGTAGTCTTTTTAATGATAGTTGAAAATTAGAAGTATTATATTTTGTACATAATTTGTAAATACATGGATGAGTTTTATATAATGCAGAAAAGATCTGAAATATGTATTGTTGACATTCGCGTTGTTTCTAAATATCTTGGAATGAAAGGGTTAGTTATAGAGTTTATTAATATTTAAAAAAAATAGGTTTTGAAATATTTTATTCTGTAAAAAATCTACATAATAGAAACGATCATAATCTATTGACAGCTATTTTAGAAGGTAAGATGAAGTAAGGAAAAATCATAATCGAAATCTGTTAATTTTGAATTTAATGATAATTAATTATATAATTTCGTTCTAAAATATGTGGAATAGATAGTTGTATAATAAATATAGGTTTAAATATAGGTTTTTCTATATAGTTGATTGATAGTTAATTTTTGATACATATTGTAAGTTAGTTTGTTGATAGAATGATTTTTTTTGAAATTATTGATTGGTAGCAAAAATTTAATAAATTCTTTATACACCATAATAACGACAATTATATAATTACCATTTCTTGTAAATATAAAAATAATTTTGGTGTATATTTTTAAGTTTAAGTAGCATAATATTTTTATTCAGAATATTTGTAATTATTTTAAACAAACCATTTTCTATTGTTTATTAATGATTTTTCACGAAAATAATCTTTAGTTATTTTTAATCATTGCAGAAATTTGTTATTTAAGGATTTTTCAAAGTTTTCTCTTAATTTTATTTAAATAAATTACCTATTTTAACATTAAAAGATTACATAAAAATATATAATAATTAATTATTGTTTATTATATTTACTATGATGTTATCATCGTTAAAAGTGCATTATAAAATATTGATCTAGATTTTATAGTAAGCGCTTTAATGATAATTATATAGCTATAGAAATGACCAAAACAGAAAAAAATTAACAATAAGTGATTATTGAACAATTTTAAAAATTGTTTGTTGTTGGGGTGAGTTATTTGTGTTAAAGTGAATAAATCAAATTGGAGTTTTTTTAGTATTTGATTATTTTAAAATTCTAACCTTTATTATTTCAGTTGTACAATACACACACACACACACACACACACATATATATATATATATATATATATATATATATATATATATATATATATACATAATTTTGAGTACAATTTGATATATGTGCAATATTTCAAAATAAATTATTTGAAGTGTTATTTATAATTAAAACTAAATTTATAATAGATATTTTCAATAAATGGAAATACTAAAAGTACAATGATAATATTAAACATAATATATATATATATTCTGAAATTGTTATTTCCGTTTAAAACTTCTTTAGTTTATAAATTATCCGTACAACACTTTATGTTTAAACGATATCGCTTATAACGTAACTATCTTGCTTCACAAACGATATTTACTTCATTATATCATCTGTCAGAAGTTGTCGCCGAACTTTTTTCATAAAATGGGTCAGTGCGAATTAAAACGTTAAACGTACACAGCAACATTCGAAACGCTGCTACAGTAGAGGCACATCCTGCGAACGAGAAAATCGATATAAAGAAAATCGTCTTTTGTGATACTTTTTTTTCATGTTGGTGTTGAATTTCGAATCCTGAACAGGTCTGCCACTACACAGAATGCAATAACGATATATACCGACAATCCGAATGTTCTTTATTAAAAAAAGAATCGTTGTGTAGTTTATATACATCAGACGTATTTCTTATTGTGAGTTTATCTCTGTTCTTTATATATGTTTTGTATTTTTCACTATTCTTTATATAATCCTATTAAAATACATATGTGCAGGGACTTGTCTTATGAGAGTTTTTATATAGATTGGATGTTGAAGATCATATACACTTACAAATGTTGTAGAGAGATAATTCTCTTAAAAAATAATGTTCAGTTACTTAAGATAAGGAGGAAAAAATATTAAAAATAATTGAATGATATTTTATTTTGAAGGAAATAGATTTTATAATATTGAAAAATCTTATAATTTTAAAAATATATAAAATTAACTACATGTTTTTTAAAGAAAAAAAAACGTTTTATAAGTATGATAATATTAGAACATCAATCATTTTTAATACGTATAGAAACTTTTATTCATACACTGAAAAAAGACACAGACTAGAAGAAAACATTCTGCAATTATATCCGCCCATCTTTTTCCATTTTACGTCAACTTCATGATGTAATCCTCTTGAAGACAAACGAGATACGCTATGGTGACATTTATACGATGATACCGCATAGAGGCGGCGCATATTGCTCCAATTTCATGGTAAATTGCATGAAAACACTACTGATGCAGTTTTGAATGTGAATTAGACGGCGTTTGACCAAAAGTTGTATTGTCTGTAAACAGACAATGATCCTTTATTTTTTATTTATTGTTATGTATTTGACTATGCCAGAAACTTTTACAGATTTGTATCAGTGCATTGTTTTTTCACTGCATTGATTCTTTCTGGGTCAACAGCTTCACTGCACTACTTTGTGTATACGAAAATGAATATTTATATACCAATGACATAAATCCAATAAATGTAAACTGTATTGTTTAACTTAAAGAATTTCTTTTATTTGTTTTTATAGATAAGCTAACGATTTCGAATTATTCAATGGTACTGCATTATTTATTTACTTTTATGTATACACATACAAATATATATATATATATATATATATATATATATATATATCCAATATTTTTATTTACATTATTATCTTATTAAATTTATTATTTTCACCTTGTGTATATGTATATATATATATAGTTATTTTTTCATAAATATTTTGTTATTGTATAAAAAATAATGAGTTGTTATTGTAGATTAAAAAAGATTATTTCAATATTTCTAAAAAATATTCTATTTCATTTAGGTAAGTGTATATTAATATTAGGAATATTCAATATTTAAAAAACAAATATTAGTAATATAATAACGTTACATTATAAAAAAATATAATATTATATTTAGAATGCATATAGAGAGGAATTTGCCGTAATTAATTAATTTAATGAAATATTTCGTCACAAATATATATATATATATATATCATCATCATCATCATCATTACGCCCACATCAGTCCACTACTGGACGAAAGCCACAATGAATGCTAACATTCATTGGTATTTATTCATACACTTCACAGACTAGAAGAAAACATTCATCTTTTTCCATTTTACGTCAAAATGTAATCCTCTTAGATACGCTAATAATGCAGTTTTGAATGTGAATTAGACGGACAATGATCCTTTATTTTTAAGATGTTTTTTAACTCCTTCTCGACAGTTATTTTTACAAGATGAGGTTGTCGGCCTTCATGCTCAACCCTCGACTTGAAAACGAGGACTCTCCGACTGGGAATCGATACGCAAATACGCGGTGATGCTAACCACTGTACTACCCAGTCGGTATATATATATATATACATAAATACATATATATATATATATATATATATATATACGAGGGTCGTTTGATAAGTATGGTAAATTTATTTATTGTTTAATTTAAGTAATTAATTAATTAAATTAAATTTTTCAATTTAGTTTTTCTTAATTTTTTACCATACTTATCAAACGACCCTTGTATATATATATAAAACAATATTAAAGAAATTACAATAATAACATTACATTATTTAATTATTATTGAAAATGAAAAAATTATTAAATAATTTAAATTTCAAATAAAATATTTGTATGCAACGTTTACATTCATTATTGTAATCATTTTGTTTTTTAAATTTTTGGTTCATCAGTATAATATAAGGCAAAATATATTAAAAAAAATCCATAATTATTTATTGTCACTTTCTTTTCTATTAGCTGATGCACATTTCAATGGCAACGCCATTATCATCAGAGTGTTGCGTTATAAAATCTGTGGCACGATTTATGGTATTGCTATAGAAATGCGTATCAGCTTATACACAAAAAAGTGACAATAAATAATTATTATTTTTGTGTGAAATATGTTATTGAATTTTATTACTTTAATCTAGAAAGAATCTACATTTTGAAAATTCAATGCAATTTAAAAATTTTGGAAAAGATTTTATATAAAGAAGAAAATATATTATAACAAATTGGTCGGAAATAAATTAATAAAATAATATTAACATTAATAATCCAATGAGTATAAATCAATTCAGATCTCAAACTATTCCTATTTTTGTTGTAGTGGAAATTCTATACAAATTATTTATAGAAGCGTATTTTCTCAAACAACATTCGTTAACATCTATCAAAAGTTACTGTTTATATCAAAATAACAGTTTCTTCAAAGAGTCGATCTATACAGATTTATAGAGACTGTGAATAAACGTTTCCCGTGCAGAGAATATTTTCGAGAGCTCGGGGCGTCGTCTTGAAATTGAGTTTGCATAATTAAATATTTGCACACTTCCTGTGTTTCCTGAGTTAAATTTTCATGTTGCTTTTGAATTATTATAAGAAATGTGTATGATAGAATTATTATGTTTTTAAATATTTTTTTTTGATGCAAAAATATACTTAAATATAAGGGTAGCAAAATTAATAGTTTATTTATTAGATATATACATATTTTTGTGATGATTTACGACAGGGCTTTGTTCAATTGCTTTTGCTATAAGTCATATTTTGACAAAAAATATTAGAGAATATAAGTACATAATTAACTTATCTTAATATTCAATATATATATATATATATATATATATATATATATATATATATATATATATATTTGTTATCAGAATCTCAATCACTGCTGGATGAAGACCTCCAGAAACTTTATACATCGACCGAAAATTTTAATAAATTTTTTATGTCTCTGTTTCATCTATTCATGGATCTCCTTCTGGATTTTTTTATATTTCTTATCAATTATTTATTATGTTCATCGGTGATTTTCTCTTCCTGTTGCAATATATGGTCATTCCGTTTTCACTTTGATCTTCAAACTTTTACTCTAATGTCTACAACTTTTGTTTTCTAATCTATTCATTTTTATTGATATTCTTAATTAAATTAATCAATAACATAAATTTGTATATCAATGAATTTTGCAAAATATTTAATTTACTCAACTCAAATAGATTAGAATAAAATAAATTTAAATTAAATATCGATCTATAGTTTTTATTTAATACTCATAAATGTTGATGTAGAGATAAAAATAGAAATATGTGGTATGAGTAAACTGGTGAAAAATCAGGTGAAAATTATCAATTATTATTGTAAAAAAATATTTGCATGGTGGAACTTCGTTTCCTGTGAAAAATTGTTTTGTATGACATTCATGTGTTGTCTAGAAAACTGTTTTCAATCATAAATTATATATATATATATATATATATATATATATATATATATATATATATATACACACACATTTATGGATTATTAAAAAGAATACTATTGCGATTTATTATAATATAACTACAAATAATTTCTACATTAATAAAATAAAATATTAAATATAAAAAAGAGGTTAAAATATCTTGAAAAAAATTTAATATTCTCATTCATATTCAAAAATCGGAGTGTGAAGTTTTATATCAAATAATGTTAAGATCATGTACTTTGTTAAGTTTTAAACTTATAATATTTTTATTCGAAAGTAAACTTTAATACGAAGTTTAGTTCTTATTAAAAGTTTGAATAATATTACGTTTTTTTGTTACTAGATTTTAAGTTTCAAGTGATGAAAATATGTTTATAATTAAAACGATTTCTATCTATTGAAGTTAAATTTCAGTTTTTATTTGTCAAAAGTAATAAAATATTTTCAATCTTGCAAGAGAATATTTTCTAGAAAATTCTATGTTATATTTTATATAGAGTATGTTATTTATTTTTATATGTTTGTCCAATAAATAAATAATTTTATATTTGTTATATTAATTTTTTACAGATTAAGAACAAGAGCTATTTTAGGGTGTAATATTAAACTCTTTTTCGATTGAGATGCTATGGTTACTTTTTACATAATTGAAGTATACCTGAAAACGGATATAAAAAATAACTGTATGGTTTTAATCAATAAAGAGTAACATATATTATCTAGTAACGTCTTTAATGCTCTAATTCATGAAGGATGTAATTTTCATTTTCCTTTTTTACTGTATGTTAAATTAAATGACTTTTTTAAATTTGTTTCAAAATAACTAATTCATGTCAAATGTAATTTTTTTTTTGAATATAGAGAGATTAGAATATAGAAAGAGATTTAGAAAAGGTCATTGAATGGTATGTATAATAGATTCATTTTTAATGTGAGGTATTATGAATAATTAACAAATTTTAATGTATTTTAAAAATGAATTATATATATGTAAATAATTTTTTGTTCAGAATGAAATAAGTGCTTTGCATATTAATAAACGAAAGTTAGAAAATAATGATTCTAGAGATTAATTTTAAAATAACTAAATACAGTGAGTGTACTAAAATAATTTTGTAAATAAAATAATAAATATATTATTTATGTAAATATTTCATATATGTGGATGTTAAATTTTCTATGAAATTTTGCATACTTAATCCTATATACACATTGTTGAAGATTTGTGAAAAGTTATGCAAAACATGATAATAATAGTAACTGGTAATTAAGTAAACATTGAGAGGATAATATTGAATATAATAAACGACTACGGGTGTGCGAATATGAAATTTCTTAGAATTACTCCAGACTACTGATGTATAATATTTGTATAGCTTTTGAAGGCACGAATATTCACGTATTAATAAATTACATATACTTGAAATTATCATTCTGTCATACACACACACACACACCCATATATATATATATATATAATGATGATCATTTAGTTAGTTGATTGGGTATATTTGATAGCGCAACCCAAATGAAAATAAATATTGTTTATTAAGTATGTTTATATAAATTTTCATTATAGTATATATATATATATATATATATATATATATATATATATATATATAAGTATATTTTGCTATTAATTGAAATTCATGAAATGTTCTCTATTTTAAAGCTTTAGTCATTTGAAAAATATCATGTTGGTTTTAATTGCTGAATTAACAGTTTTAGTTTAAATATTATATGAGCATATATATATATATATATATATATATATATATATATATATATATATATATATATATATATATCTTATTGAATTATATTTCAGATTCTATTAAATTACATCTTTTATTTATATATCTGGTTTTATTACCTCATTTTTTTAATTGATTGTTTGTATTGTATGTTAACATTTTTTTAGTAATTTTTAATTCTTATTACATGTAAACACTTTTTTAAATATGTACAAACATATATATATATATATATATATATATATATATATATATATATATATATGTATATATTTTTATATATATCTCATTAGTCTCTTTATTTACTGATATATGAGAGTATTTTTCAAATATTTCTATTGTTAATAATTCAATGTCTTTTCCTTCAATACAACAATTATGAATATTTTACGCTTCTAATTCACGTATACAATTGTATGTATATTCTAGAACATTCTTATATTTTCTGGTTTCTAATTAATAATTTTTGTTGTTCATTGATGATATTTATTTTTGCTATAAGTTTGACTAATTTTCATTTTAAATTTTTTACTTTTGTTATCAAATATTTTTTTTGCAATCTGCTTCTTTCTTTTTGAACATGTATTATTCATAACATGTATTTTTCTGTGTTTCTATTTGTTGTTTGGAGTCGCTGAATTATTGACATTTAAGCCTACCTGTTTTCAAGTATCTATTTGTTACTTAGGAACAGGTAAATTTCATCATTATACATACATACACACACACACACACATATATATATATATATACATATATATATATATAGAATCATTCATATGTGATGCCTAGAATTGTATTTTATTAAAAAGAAACATGTGTATAGTTTCTTTTTAATAAAATACAAATCTAGGCATCATATTTGGATGACCCTATATATATATATATATATATATATATATATATATATATATATATATATATATATAATAAAGTAATAAAATAATTTTTTTTCATAACATAAATAATCTTGTTTTGGTGATTCAATATTAGATAAAAAATAATTTAAGAAGTCGTAAAATCTTAAAATTTCATTCATCTAAATTTCGTGTACGAATATACTTTTTAAATATGATGAAAATATTATTTTATACGTTTAGTGTTACTCGTGACAATATATTTAATAAAAAAATATAAAAGAACTACAAATATATAATATTCAAAAATTATATTAGTTTATTTTATTTTATATAATCGTGAAGATAACATTTTTGTAAAAAATATCGGTGAATGAATACTTTTTCAATCCACAATGTGTTATTTATAATTAAATACAATATAACACAAGTGTGCTTTTGATCATCTATTGAAAATCTGCGTTGAAATAATTTGTGTGTGTGGTAACTAATTAAATTGTTCATTGTTATTAGGTGTTTTGTTATAAAAATACATAATTTATGTAGTGAAAGTGCAACGATATCAATGGATATTTAATTAATTCACAAATTTAATCGATTCATGTTAACATATTTGATTTATAACAAGGTTTGGTATTGTCCACGTTGTTCATATTTGTGTCCTATATTCATATGTCAATAGGATGTTGTATATTTATTCAATGTACTGTAAAGGTTATATTGGCAATATGAAATATAATAAAGGTAAGAGTTTCTAATGTTTACCTTTGTGATATATTAATTATATAAGTATGCACTTTAGTTTGGTTATATTTTCATGTTTTTAATATAAATGAAATATATATTTCATAAATACGAGACAAATATTTATAACATCTGTATTTTACTTTATTTACTAAAACCGGTTAGTTATTGCTTTACTCTAATTATAAAGATTATTTTCAGTATTGATTGTAAATTTTATAAATTTTATGGAATTATAAAGTTGATCGTTCATATTAGTGTATATTTTTATTAGTTAATGTGTAGAATTACCTTTTTATAATAGTAATAGTAATATATATGTCTAGGAGATAAAATATATTTACATTGGTTAAATTTATAAATGATTTTTTTATTTAATTAAACATAATTTAAGTATTAAGTAATGATTTTATCAAAGACAAGTAGGATTTTTCTTCAATTACCTTATAGTCTTCAGTAGGTCCTTTTACAAAAATTAAATTTAATGATCTTTATTTACAATATTGGAAATATACCTCTCCCATAATAAAATGAATTATAATGTGATTTCTATGTATTTATAAAAATCAAATAATGATAATTCTACTCCTTTGATAGAAGAGCATAAATACATAATATTTCTCATGTGGATAAAACATATAAAGATATTTCAAAGATATATTTCTATTGACCCATTATATTTCGTTCAATTAATAATTTCTCTAGTATCCAATTATAAATATCAAGTATCAGATTGATATTATTTCCTTGTAGATAACGTAGCCATCGACTATCGTTTTTTGCTTATTTTTATAAATAATCTGATAAATTTTTTGTAAAAATAATAAAATGAAGAGAATTAATTACACCCTCTTGTATATATTTGAAGCCATCGATATTTTATCTGATATGTTTTTAATTTCAACTTTTTAATATGTAGTTTTTAAATAACATTTAATTCGTTGAGATATCGTACGATCGAATATGAGATAATATAATTTATTTATAATTAAATTATTAATGAAACTTTATTAAGGATTTTTAATAAATCCTAAAAAATAGCATTTGTTTGATGGCTTCTGTAATAAAGAAGATGTAATTGCTTATAAATATTTGTAAATACTTCTTGTAAAGTTAATAAAATCAAATAGTAAGTTTGATGAATTAATTGTTTTTAAATGTAAGATTATATTTAAAAATTATTCATAATTTTTTAAGAAATCTTATATTTGCATTTATTAGAATTCAATATAATATGTTTTGTTTAAATCTTTTTCTGTTATATAAAAATAAATGAAAATATTTTTAAAACTTATCGTGATGCACAATTTTAATTGAAGTTAATGCAAAAAATCAACTCGCGAGGAAAATAAATCGACAAAGGTGTATCTGTCAATAATACGAAGCGTCGTCTCTGTTTTGTATAGAAATTGTCAGCAGTATTTGTCAAGCTGATATAAGATCGTTTTTCAAATGCCTTCTATACTTTTCTGTCATCGGTTTCTTTTTCATAAATTTTAATTGCAAATTTTCGAATTTCGTTCTCGTCTCATCGCACTAACCGTTTCATGTTTCTGAAGTTCCCCGTCACTAATTCGGTACTTTGAACGATTACAGTTTTTTTTTTTGTTATATGTACGGTGTTTGAGTTTATTCAGCATTCAAGTGGTATTTTTTTGATGTTGTGTAACCTAAACGTTATTTTCATTAAGATGTTAAATCGAATGATCATATTATTTTGTGTAGTCAGTAAAATTGCAAAGTTAATTTTTTTAACTGTGATGTTTTTGTATAATACATTAATTGACACTTTTGAGTAATTTTATGTTTTTATATACCATAAATTTAAATATATTATTTACATTAGGTATGATATTTTTATCTAATGTTTATTGAAATTAAAACATTTATTCATTTTTTCTTTTTTAATATAAAAAATATATCAATATCTCTAAATAAAATAAAATCAGGTTTTGTTTTTATGTAAAATTTCCCGGAGCTAAATGCTAAGAAAGTTAATTTTCTATTTCGTTTCTCTCTCTCTCTCTCCATGTATATATATATATATATATATATATATATATAATATGATAACGTTTTATATATTTATAAAAAATAAGAAACTCAAGGTTAAAACAAATTTATAAAACTTAATATTTGTTGATATTCTAAGAAACATGTACTTTGAAAGCAATATTATAAAAATGTTATATACATACAACATTTTATGTTTATATATATATATATATATATATATATAACTGAATGAATTACGTTGAAGCTTTTTACAAACCGTTGTCATATTATGAAAAGACTTTTGTTTGCCTCCGTCTTTGTGTATTAAATTGTTCTACGTGATATTATATCACAAAATGAAAAAGGATAATTAGTATCACTGAAAATATTAAACTGTCTTCTTGTAAATAGAATACAATTTATAAAATGATACTTTTAAAAATATGTAGTAAAATTACAAAGAATGTTATTCTAAGTAGTCATTCATTGATATATCAAGTTTTATACATGATTGTGGATAATTAAGAGAGAATTTATAGACTTCAAAAGCTGCTTTCATTATTTATTTATTTACTTTCTAAGAATGAGACATTATTACAGAGGTTTTATTGTATATATATATATATATATATACATTGTATTAAATTTTAATTAATAAAATAAAAAATATTAATTTAGTTGTATTATATTTTAAAATATGTATTTGTAGAGTTTGAAATGAAATATTAATTGGATTGTAGGCGTCGTACATTTGTTATTCACAATTTAAAATCATATATTTTTTTTTATTTTAAGTTAATTATTTATCGTTTGTTATAGATTATAAAGTGTTATATGTATAGATTGTGATATTTTAATTTTTTTAAATTTTATTTTGTACAATGGTTTTATATTTTATCACATTTAAGTCAATTAGAGTAAGTATTTTAGTATTATTTACATTGATTTTCTAGTTGCATTTATTAAGATATTACTTTAGCTTTCCTACTACATTTTATGTATATTAATTTTAAAATAATTATAAAAATATAGAATATCTAGAAAAAATACTTTTAATTTATGATACAGTTTTGTTCCATTTATTTTATTTAGAAATAATGCTCGATTATTTAAGCATAAAACAACCGAATTAAAAAGTAGTATTTTTTTATTACACAATATATTTGATTATTTGTAATTAGCTTTAAATATTTAATTTGATTTGAATTGATACATTTTATATTTTCTGAAAGTGTTTTAATTTAAATATTTTTTTGTACTATATTTTTTTATTTAATTAATGTAAACTATTTTTATACGAAGAATTAATGAAAGAATTTGATATTTTACTATGGATAGAAATTTATCGTAATTGGAATAATATCTTAAAAAAATGTTATTTGTAAGTTTGATAAAATTTAATATATATATATATATATATATATATATATATATATATATATATAATTTACTAAAGGAAAGTAGCAGAATATATAAATATTTTTTATTTTTAATATAGGTTAGATCTCACTGATACTCAATAATCCATTTATAGATCATTATAACAATTATATAGTTTAATATTAGCAATTTATGTTTTATAATCATTCAGATTTTCTCTAACATTCATTTCATTTCAGTTATTTGACCCTTGCGAAAAATTAGTTTTGAGGTAGTTGTATAAGTTTTTTTTCAATTTCATTTATAGTGTTATTTGGAGTGTAATGAACACAACGACTAAAGAGCACTGCGAACAAGAAAATTGTATTGAGCATAGCGTACCGTTTATTTTAATTATGCTCTGGAGACACCATATTAGAAAGATACATAAATGTTATATTTGAATGTAAAATGTTTATATCTGTGTAATTATTTGATATTCAATGTTGTTTAGTCTATACACATATACATATATACCATATTCGCACAGATGTATGTATATATATATATATATATATATATATATATATATATATATATATATAATATAAACATAATCAACTTCTATATTTATTTAATTTATTAATATGATTTGTATTCCTAACCAATTAGTAATAAACATATATTTAGAAATTAACAATATTTACTTTAAAAGTTTTAATTGAAACATTTAGTTCAATAAATTATTATAAATATTTTCAGAAAATATATAATGGATTAAAGTTTATATTAAAATAAATTTCTTTAAATATATACAATTATACTTGATTGAAAAGTGTTAATTGTACGAAAAAAGGAGCATTTTTAAATTATTACATTGGTTTTAATGAAGTTCACTAAATTATCATTAATATCAATTTTTCCAATCAAAATCATTTTTACTTATAATTAACCAACAAGAGAACACAATTAAAAATTGTGAGTGAATTTGAACTTCGTTAAAGTTTTCCCTCGAATATATTTTCGATCGATACTTTTAAACATTATTTCATTTCGAATTAGTTTTCTTAGCTCTTCGAATCTATTAAAAAAGCACGTTTCAATTTTATTTTTGAGTTCATATTCGGTTAAACCGTATATATAAATTAAGTTTAAATCCGACAATTGTGTACGCAATTTCCATAAATTCTCTTACAATCCTTTATATATATATATATATATATATATATATATATATATATATATGTATATTATTTTCTTTTTGCTATGTATTTTACGTTATTGTTTTACACAAATAAAATGTTCTTATTGAATCGTATCAGGAATTAAATCGTAATAAATTATAGTCTCGAATATTGACGTAAACATTAGCAATCATTTTCTTTTCAAATCAAGATAAAATAAGGTCTCACTACTAAGAAAAATACTCCCATACCGATGACAGTTACACCGTTGAATTGGTATTCGTATGAATAAGGTTGGGTTTTGAATGCGATTGCCTGGTTTCTGGAGACGGTTCCGATAAATAAATGATTTGTTAGCGAAATTTAATTTCTTAAAATGCACGTAAATTTTGCGGAATTATTTTTTAAGAAATGTTTATTCGAGTAGTATTCATATGTTCGATTTAAAGAAAACCTTTTGATTATATTAAAAGTAGAAGAAATGTGAAATTGTTTTTTTTTGTGTACGATTGTTCAAATGAGACTGAAGGGTTTAGACAAACATTTACTTCGTTTTTGTCATTTACTGCCTTTTATTATACTTCAGTATCATTTGGGCTATCCTTTATAACAACTGAACAGTTATCTTTATTTTTTAATATATATATATATATATATATATATATATATATATATATATATATGTATATATGTAAATGACATATAGGGTGGCTCGAATGAGACTGAAGGATAGTAAAAAAAGGTAAATGCTAGTAAGCAAGTAAATGTATGTATAAACACTTCAATCGTATTTTAGTCACTCTATATTAGTGCCATTTTAAAAATAGCAAATATAATATTTTATATTGGAAAAGTAATGTACATACATACATACATACATACATATATATATATATATATATATATATATAATTGATAAAGTAATTAATAAAATTAATAATCCTAGATAGTATAAAATACAAAAAATATTATAGATATTAAATCTGCTCAATGATCTTAATTTAACTCTAAATGAACAAGAAGCGATGTTATTATTTATTTTAGAGCTAATTATAACATTTCTAATTATGTCATAGATAGGATTAAGTTTCACAAAGTGTTGAGAATAGATGAAATAAAGAATGCTTATAAAATTAACGGGTAATATTAAATAAATTTATTATAGGATGATGATTCTGAAGATTGCGAGTGTATAATAGTCTTCCGTGTGTTTAAAAGATAAGATAAAGTTATTTAAGGTTAGGTTTAAATTAATCATACATTTTTTATTTAATAAGTAGCTCAAGTATGATGTATCACTCTAGAATGTTTTTTTTTTTTTTTTTTAAAAAAAACTAATATTTTATTAGTGTGTTTGTTGTAAGATATATATAAATGATTAAAATTGTAGATTGTATAATCATCCGTGTTATCAACACATACATGTCATGTATTGTAAATTTTGTATGTCGTCGTTGTCGCCTTCGTCGTTCTTTTAAACTATTTAAATGAAATAGTACTTGAACTCCGTTCGTTACTAACGTTTACATTCAGCTTGGTTTATTTCAACATGGGCGCCTTTCATCAAACCCTTGAATCATGTCTATGGATTCAAGTACATCTTCACACATCCGTTGCTAAAGTGGCTATCATGAAAACCCTCTTCAACTAAATTACATATTTTGTATGCGTTAGTTGATAGCGAAAGGTTCTATGATGCTAAATTGAAGTAGATATTTTATATGTTATACGGTACACACGCGATATTCTTCTCGTGCGTGATGTATGGATTTTTGAGTTGATTTGACGTCGGACCATAAGCTTAAACGATGTTATTCTGTATTGCTCTCATATAATGTAGAACTTTCAAAACTACTGTTTTATGATGATAAATTTATTTCCTTTTTGTATTATGAACAAAGCTGACTGGCTGGAACAAATACGTTCAAATTGGATTTACATTACTCTGGTGCTAACGGTATAAATGGATGATGACGTCCATTTTTCAAAATGTGATCATCTGATTTATTTGTGAATAATTACATACATGTTCTTAACATATGTATATATATATATATATATATATATATATTATGTGTGTGTATGAGTAGATATAAAATAATGTAATATAGTTCACAGCTGTTATATGTATATTGCCATTTTATTAGATTTATTTTTTTAATACGAAATAAATGTATAGAGTGAAATATAAAAAAAAAGTATAAATACAATTGTTAACCTGTTTATTAAGTCAGTAGGGAAAGAGCAATGATGAGAATTAGATGTGCTTTTTAAGAGTGACTTAAAAATTAATGAACCAAATTAAATGTTCATGTAATGAACAATATATTTGTAGTATCATTGAAAACTTTCCTTCTATTATAAAAAAAGTTCACGTTTTATTAGCGAATTTTGTGTTCAATATCAATAAAAAAGTACTTTTTTGAATTTCTTTCTTAATAAAAGTTTATGTAAATAATATTTTTTAATAATTCTTAAACAACTGAGCAGCTAAAGAAGACACATTTTTATTAGACAATAATGTTCTTATTAGTATTAATAATTAATTATTAGTTACTTATATGAAAATATAAGCATTGAAATGTATTTTTCAAGAGGTTAATGTTTTATTTATTTTTACATGTGTATATATATATATATATATATATATATATCTGTGTGTGTATGAATGTACTAAAGAACGTAAAAGATTAATTGCAATGATAATTTAGAGCTGGAAAAAGCGAGTTGCATCTGACAGCGTTTGATAAATTTCCAACTAAAATAGAGGCGAATAAAAACGGTCCGAAATAGTTAATCCTTAAACGGAACGAAACTAACTCATTTCACACCAGTGCCATCAATTAGTAGTATCGTCTGTGCCTGGAGATAACCTCATGCCTATGTATTGTACGACTCGCTTATGAATTATGTAAATTTATTTCAATGCCACAAAATAGAAATATGATATTTTTCGGATTACCATATTAAATCGCATGAGTTGACATGAATAAATAAAGCATGAACATCTTCTACCGTTTATTGTATTTAACATTTTCATATAATTTTAATATTTGTGAAAAAATGCAATAGTAGACGTTTATAAGTTATTTTATACTTTATCTTTGTATATAAAAAAGGTATATTTTGAATACTTTCTATAAATTAAATTGATTGGTACATTTGTTATTAACTTCATTTCTTTTATACGTATTAACTCTTCTCCATTCTACTCCCTTTTTCAAATTACTTTTCATTTTCAATGATCTCACGTCGTTATATCGAAGAATTTTCTATTCTACAGAATCTCTATTCTACATCGAAGAATTTTCTTATGTCTATTCTATCTATTTATGTGCCTGATCTAGGGACTTTTCATATTTATAAGATCCTTATTGAGGATTAAAAACCTTTTTTCAAATGTTACCATTTACTGGTACTAGTCATACTTATCACTTTGGTCAGGCCGGTTGGTGAAGATTTTTTATTTAGGATGTACTCTCTTAAACAGAGTACCTTCATTTCGATCGGAAAATTATATAGGGTCATTCAAATGTGACGCTTAGATTTGTGTCTTATTAAAAAGAAACAAAAGAAAATATACACATGTTTTCCTATACATCACCCTATACACATGTTTCTTTTTAATAAAACACAAATTTAGGCGTCACATTTGGATGACCCTATGTATATATATAGGTTATATATATATATATATATATATATATATATCTATATATTGAATATATATATATATATATATATATATATATATATATATATATATATATATATATATATATATATATATATATATATATATATATATATATATATATATATATATATATATATATACGTTTAAATTATAAAGAAATAAATTGAACCTGAAATTTCAATTTAAAAATGATAAAACTTGTTCACATACTGAATAGAAGCTTTAATAATAATATTTTATAAAGAGAATTTGCTTTTCTAATTTATATATAAAATATTAAAATTTCATTTTGATTTTATTTTTTATTATTATATAATAGATGTATAGAAATAAATTTGAAGTTAAATTTGTTAAAATAATTGTGTAATATTTATAAAAAGAAATATGTCTATTTTACAATACCTAAATAAGTATATTGTAGAAAATAAAAAATTGATTAAATTCAAAAAAATATCCGTATAGAAACCGCTAGATAGATAATAGAAAATTTTAAATAATACATGGTTCAAATGTCGTATGAATCGTAGAGCTGTTATTACTGACAATAATTGGTCATAAACGTGTCGTACCATAAAATTAATTCAGGATCCATTTGCTTGGTTTTCAGCACTATCGTACGCAGACAAGAATATATCTTGCAATTTGCGAAGAAAATTAGAGTAGCGTAATCCATTGTATTGCGAATAAAGTAGACCATGAACTTGCCGAAAATTATACCAGCGAGACTTTTATACGAACGAGTATATTTTTCTTCATGGTATTCCTCTATCCATCTTTTTTATGCTCACGATTGTATAAGACGTTTATGTTACTTTTAAGGAAATATATCATGAATGAGATGGTTTGTAGTCAAATTGGTCGAGTTTTTCATAGCGCTTTTCCATTTTTTGCATGAGGCGTGTTAATTTTTTTATGAAATATTATATATTTACACATGTATATATATATATTTATATATATATATATATATATATATATATATATATATATATATATATATATATATATATATATATATATATATATATATATATATATATATATATATATATATATATATATATATATATATATAAAATTATGAAAATATTTGCAAAATGCCGATGGCAAAACATGAAAAGTATTTTTTAATGCATATTTCTATTTTTTTTTCTTTAAAGGTTGATGGATAAACAGTAAAAAATGTTTCTGTAAACGAATACCTTCGTTTTATATTTTTATTTTGTTCTTTTTTTTCTCTGTTATATATATATATATATATATATATATATATATGTATAGATAGATAGATAGTTAGATGTAGTCAAATATATTAATTTAGAAAGTAAGAAGAAATATATGATGTATTTACAGAGGATATATTTAAATGTTTAATGTTATGAATATCTGTAAAATAAATGAGTAGGTTTATTAATTATTACTGTGATCACATTCAAATTTAAAACTAAAATTTAATTAATTCTCGCAAAGTAATGAAGTTAATATTATATTAATTATTTTTTTTATTCGGGAATATATTACAAATATAAATATAATTTTGTATTTGGATTAACCAATTTTAAAACAGAAATATGATATATATATATATATATATATATATATATATATCAGATTTTAAAGAAAATATTTCATTTTTTATTTTGTACGGGTGGCGTTTTTATCATTATAATTCGTTTGCATAACTTTAGCGCTTATTAAAAAAATAATTATTTCGAAATATAAATTGCGTATCATCTAGCGTCTGCCCAAAAGCTTACTCTACTGTGTATATTTAACGTTGAATTATTTTATTTATGTGATTTTCTTTTAAAGACTACGTATTAATAATTCATAATTCGTATTTTTTAATTTTGTTATATATGTATATTATAAAAATTAAAATGTTTCTCACTGAAATTAATTTTTAAAGTAATTCTTATTCACAAATATATATATATATATATATATATATATATATATATATATATATATATATATAGAGAGAGAGAGAGAGAGAGAGAGAGAGAGAGAGTCATACAAATGTGACGCCTAGATTTGTGTTTTATTAAAAAGAAACATGTGTATAGGGAAACATATGTATTGTTTCTTTTTATTAAAACACAAATCTTAAAGTTACTTTTGTAAGTCTCTATATATGATATAAATGTGTCCGAAAAGATACTGAAATTTTTGAATATTTTTTCATATTTATCCAAAAATCCAAATATTTATTAAAAATATATCCTTTCTGCATTAGTACAAGTTGAATATATATTAGGTTGGCAAATATCTCCCTTCCGCCTTCTGGTCTTTTGAATTTCGCAGCTATGTACAAAAAAAAAAAAAAAAAGCGGAAGGGAGATACTTGCCAACCTAATATATATATACATATACAAATAAATATATATATATATATATATATATAACGCTTTTACCTGTTTTCACTTATGATAGTGAAACATAGATTTTACTTATTACAATAATTTTGTAGTTAGATATCACAAAAAGCATAAAAATATGTACATCACGAATAAAATATAGAGATAGAAAGAGAAATGAGTGGATTTGACTGTAACAATAGTTACGAATATTATAATAAGAGTGAATAGTTTAAAATTAAAATGAGCTTGTCATGTATTAAAAAGAGGATAATCACTTATAAATAAAAAAATATTGATTTAGAACCCGGAGATATAAAACAATTCAAGGAAAAGTAATTTGTGGAAAAGAAAAGTTTTGGAAGATGTCTTCATTCAGTACTTGATAGAAAGAGGTGATACTAATATTATTTTTTATAAGAATTTCATTTTTTTAATATTTATTGAAATTTATGTAGAATTTAAGTAATATACTTAAATGGTTTAAAGTTGTATTTTACATCGTTTTAAATCAACTTCTTTAAAAATGAGTAATATTTGTTATAAATTTCATTTTTGAAAAATATGTAAAAATCTTATAATTGTTTTTATGACAGTTATAAAATAATGTAGTAATATAATAAAATATCGATTAATTGTGATAAATAATAATGATTTCAATGTCTAAATTAAATACTTTTTTATTTCATTTTTTTGTATACTAATGAATAATGATAATTTGAAAAGGTATATTTAAATATAAAAACATATATATATATATATATATATATATATATATATATATATATATATATATATATATAATAAAAGGGTAAACATTCATTTTAAACATATACATTGTCGTAATTAAGTTCATTTTCTTAATGTAATGTTCCATCAATCATAAGATATATAAATAATATAAATGCATATAATTTATATCAGAAAAAGTTTTGAAAAATGAAACATGAATTACATTTAAATGTAAGACATACTATTTAAACGATAATTCGCTATACTCGTTTATCATTCTACTAACTTTAAATGATATCAAGGAAAAAATAAACAAATGGAAAACTGGTGGCTAAAACAGAAGCTTACGCGCAAAATGCAACAACCACTCGTTCTTTCTACTCTAACTTACATCAGGGGATTCATGGTTTACAAACGATGATTTATTCTCTATCCAGTAGCGAGACATGTCCGTTAGTATGGCATTTCCGCCACTTTCTCTTGCAGACGAAATAAATCGTTCCCAAGAGAACATCCACGCTCTCATTATCTTTCTTCTGTCGACACGGTAGGTTTTTCTCTGCATACGAACCGTCCTCAATAAACTTATATATATATATATATATATATATATATATATATATATATATATATATATATATACACGCAAACGTATACATGATGGAAGCTTGAATCCACCACACGGAACGTGCTTGATTTATTTACAAAAAAGGGAGAATTCGGTTCGAACGACCGGCGTTATTAACATCTACTTATATTGCTCTTTACAATTTTCTTCTTTTTTAAACGTTTCTAGAAATGAATTAGTGTAGGGAAATGTTTTCAGTTTCCGAAATGACGAAAAGAAATTAATCGAATTCTTGCGTAAAATTTCTTTCGATTCGCAATGATTGATTTACTTAACGCAAGCATGTAATATTTCATGAACCAATAAGAATTTTTATTCTAACAGCGCAATCTACTTGCGCTAAAAATATGCGAAATGTCTATGTTAACGAAAAAAGTGATTGATGGAATCATTTTCGTTAGCTAGTTACAAAAAAAATCCGTTATTTATTATCATTCAGTAATATGACAATTACATGTCTGATAAAAATTATGGGTTTTAAGTTCGTGAGTATGTATGTGTATTTTATGAAATTCTATGAAATTTTTCTGAGAATAAACATACATATATTTTTGATGAAGTACTACGATTTTTACGATTCTCATAAAATTTTTATTATTGCGTATTTAGTTACTTTTAATAAATCAATAATATATAATATCATTCTCATGTAAAATATTTATAACATAATATTTTTATATTATATTGCAACAAAATAAAATGTAATTAGTTTCTTGAAATACTTTAATTTTTATTTAAAAATATTTGAATTTAGTTGTAAAAATGTAGTATTGCATATCTAACGGTTAACAAAAGTAATACTACTTGTTTATTTAATTATTCATTCGTATATTTTTAAATACGAATAAATTAATTTATAAGTTTGCAAACCAATAATTAACTATAATTGAGTTATGATTGTTAATAAATTAAGTTTATAAAAAAACATATTATTCACAACAGTATATAAATTTTAAATTTCTCTTTAAACGATTTTGTAATATTATCACTATTTTACAACTTGTACCAAATAAAACAGAGTATTATGCTGCAAAATTTCATAATTAGTTATAGACTAAGTTCATTATATTTAGGAATGAAAATAAAATATTTGATATGTTAATCAATTTATGTCTTATTTTTGTATGTATAAAATAGTTTATTGTTAAATCCATATAAATTATGCAATAATATAATATATATATATATATATATATATATATATATCAGTATCATCATCTAACATCTATCTATCCACTAGTGAATGAAGGCCTTTCCAAATTTCCATTTCGATTGATCCAATGTCTTCCTTTTTGAGTCTATTCTAACGAATTTTTTTATCTTATGTATATGTTTTATCTTTCCTCCCTCATATATATATATATATATATATATATATATATATATATATATATATATATATATATATATATATATATGAAGTTTCCTTTATTGAAATATATTGATTAAATAATTCTATTGTTAAAAATGTCACAAAGATATTAGAAAATATATTTACTAAATTATTGTTTTTTTAGATTAAATTCTATTCAAAAGTGTTTTTAAAACTTAACTATTATTCAATATGAAGATGATATTATTATTTTTTTTTAAATAATAAAATTTTTTGTCATTTAAGTAATTTTTTTTGATGTGAATTTATTTAATAAATAATATTCTGTTTGTATTATATTTAAAAATTAGTTTAATAGTAGAGAGTGGCAATAAATATATTTTTTTCTATACGAAAAATGAATAAATAAAATGTGAAATATAAATGTAAAATATATGAATAAAAATATACAGAACTATATACATACCTACACACACAAACACACACACACATATTTATATTTATATATATATATATATATATATATATATTTATATATATATTAGGTTGGCAAATATATCCCTTCCGCCTTCTGGTCTTTTGAATTTCGCAGCTATGTACAAAAAAAAAAAAAAAAAGCGGAAGGGAGATACTTGCCAACCTAATATATATAATTAGTAAAAATGTAGCGTTGTTAATTGTAAAATATAAAGACATATGTGTACGTTGATTAATGTATGAGATTACGGAAAATCGAGAGAAAGAGGAGAGAGAGAGAGTGAATGGTTAATGATAAACTTTCTAATCTTCCATCTTAGAAATCACACGAATAATTTAAATGCCATTCTGAATTAAGGTACTTTGAACTACTGTTTCTTGTTAATGAGTCTAGCAATGCTAAGATTTGTGTGTATAACTACATTTGTGAATAACTGTGGACAGAGGCTTTTAGTATTATTTGTCAAATTAGAGTGGAGACATTTTGGTATTAACAGCTATATATATATATATATATATATATATATATATATATATATATATGTGTGTGTGTGTGTGTGTGTGTGTGTAGTTATACAGTAGTTCTCTAGATTATCTAATGGAATTTAGTGTATACGGTTTAAGGTAATCGTATTATGGGTTAAAGAATACATTCTAATCTCTGGATGGTTGAGATAAAAATAATGTTTTAGAGGTTGTAAAAAAATTAGAAATAATTTATATATATATATATATATATATATATATATATATATAAAATATTGCACAATTGAAATAAAGCTTTTCATTTAAATGCTGTTTAAATGTGTTCATGTTTAAAATATTTATGAAAATATATTTTGGCATAATTCTTAAAGTATTATTATTGAAATGTAAAAACGAATCGATGATAATTTCGTCCTCTCACTCGATCGTCTAAGACAATATTCGTATTTCCATTTTACATTCAATCAAACTGCTATTGTCTTGCTTACATACCCATCGTATGTAAATAGATCTGATCCATTATTTAAATTTAAGTTCCGTTCAACAAAAAAGGTTGCATCAAGATGTTTTAAGAGAAAAAAATTCTCAAGACAGATTCTGTCCATACATCATTCATGACGATGGCGACGACTTCAAATTCGAGCGAGTTAACGAACCGAACGTGAACTCAGTACATGTTTTCGTACAATGCAAATCCATATACTCGACTGACAGTGATTTTTAGTTACTTTATTTACTTTCTTTTACTCCCACACACATTGTGTACAAGGTATGGGGATTTACAATATCCTCTCCCCATTTTTTCGACTTTATCTCCGGTTACCCGTTTCTGTTCGATAATCCTCTTTTCACTACAGTGTACATACTTAATACATATCACCACAAGCGTAGATAGCAGGAATCTCTCTCGAAGGTCAGATAAGAAGTTTAAACTTCTGACATACTGGCTTTGGCTTATATATTATTACGAAAGAGAGAATTTAATTTTTAGATAAGTATTGTGTTATATTTATTTATTTTATCAATTTAATTCAATATCAGTGATTTGTAACAATTATTAGAATATCTATATTTTCTTAGGATTGAAAATATAAATATTTGACTATATATTAAATGGTTATTGTTTGTGTTTATATTACTTTATTTAATGACTTGATATTAATCTATTTTTATAATATATCTTTATGTAATTTTATTTTTGCTTTTTTATTTCTACATATTTATATTTATCTTTATTCTTATTATAAATGAAAGATTTAATTTAAAAAAAATAATACATTTTTATAACTGTATAAAATAAATAAGTTAAAAATATAAAAAAACTAAATTATTATAATTGGTATAAGCCAAAAAAATCATATTAAGTTATTTAATTTTATTAGGTATAAATATTATAATTTGGTGAATTTTATTTGGTGTTTTTTATCCATATAAAAAGATTTGTATTTTGTAAAAAATGTTTTGTATTTGGTGATTATTTTATGTTGTTTTTATCTTCATATCTATCTATTTCTCTCTCTCTTCCTATATATATATATAACTTTTTGCGTATTACATAAAAGTATTATTCGTATTTTTTAGAATATACTATGATCTTTGAAACTTTTCCATTAAGAAGTGTCTCTAGATTACTTGAAAAGATGAAACTATATAGGAAAGTTATTTAAGGTCAATATATATATATATATATATATATATATATATATATATATATATATATATATATATATATATATATATATATATATATATATATATATATATATATATATAATAACAAAAATGATATAGAATATTCAATTATTTTTTTATATTTTGTGTTCTAAGGAAATAGTTTGATTAAAATATGATATTTTTATCTCTGTTATTTAATATAAATGTTTGTATTTTTTAAATGAATACTTATTATATTTAAATATTTTTGGTATTCTATATTAATTGATACTGGTCATGGAGTATATTAGTTTTTAAATAATATTTGTAGAAAACAGTTATGGTTAATTCGATTTTAAATTTATGTATATTTTTATGTTTAATGTTTTTCATAATAATATTTGTACGAAATATGGTAAGTGTTTACACAAATTCTAATATTTTTAAGTCTAGCATTTTACATGATGTAATTGTAGATTTAATTTTTTAATTTCCATAATAATAGGTAAATTTATTTATAATGAATAGATAATTTTTGAGTTAAAAATAATTTTTTTAAAGGAATATACTTTTAACCTTATTTAAAAGATTAACTTAATAAAGAAAGTGCTTTTATAAAAAGTAAAATTCATAAAATATGTTTATCTAAATGCACAAAAAGTTATATCTATAGATATTTGTATTTTAAAATAATCTTTATTTTTTAAATACATCAATAATTATTTTAAACTTTTCATCTGTGGGTTTAATTTAAAAATATTACTTTTTTAATATTGCTTATTGTTACCCTCTTTTCAATTACAAATTTTTAATTAAAATTTATTGAGTGTAATAAGAATATATAAATAAAAATTAGTTTATTTTTATTATAGCTATTATAATAACTCTGATAATACAAAGTATTTTTGTTGTATAAATATTAAATACTAAGTACAGCTATAAAGATTAAAATTAAATAATTAAAAATGTTAAAATTATTTTTATTTATATGGCATTACTTAAAAATATGTTTTATGTTTTTAATAGTATTTGTTCAGAAGTTAAAGATGTATGATTGTTTTATATATATATATATATATATATATATATATGTAAATAGGTAATAGTGTTGTATATTTCTTAAAATAAAACTATTTTAGAAATCGGTTATCATGTGTAAAAAATGTAATAAATATATCACTAGAATATAATATATAAGAGTCATCTAATATGTGGTTGTTATCTTAGAAAATAGTGTATTGATTTATTTATAAATATATACAACTACAGGAAGACATTTATTTAGCTTCAAAGTGTATACCTTGAAAAGATGTAAATAACTTCTGTCCCTTGTTGAAGTACTCTACTTTATAATATAATGAAAATGGAGAATATTGAAATTTTTGTTATATATTTATAAGAATGTAAATTTGTTTCTGCATGTGGATTACATTTTATTTTCTGTGAAAAATTATAAAAGATAATAATTTGGTTTGTGAATAGCCTGCTTTAAATATGTACCACAAAATAAATAGAATTTTTTTTTATATTTATTTTGTTCAAAAACCAGAAGTTAGATATTTTTAATCTTTTCAACTATTTAATACTTATCATCGATTCATAAAATTTAATACTTCAAACATATGTTATCTGTATATTCCACTTCATTTAACAAATCACATTATATAATAGCATCAAAACATAAAATATGATATTAAAATACGATTAGAACATCATTTTTGTGACGTTGAATCTGCTATTATTGAAAATGTCGACAAGTAATAACATTTAATAGATAACTTATCTTAGAATTAATATAAATACTGATCGTATTTATACCCTCTATAACCATAAAATATTAATAATTCTCCACTAATCTGCTTCGTTTCATCATGAATAATCAGATTTTAATATAATTTCCCTGTAGACAATTCAATTATGTAGAAGAGAAATCGAATATAAGATTTTATTTAATCTGAAATATCGTTAATGAATACCACTGAAACATGATCCTACTTTATTAAACGTACAGATATTCCCTAGAAATCTATTAAATTAAATCAAATGAAATTAATTCATCGTTTCATGGACTATTTTTTGAAAAAAAAGTATTAAATAGAGAAAACTTAGTCCAAACGCACATAAATGAAATTAAATTATTCGGTTACGACGAAATTCATTGTATACATCTAAGTAGTTACGGAATAAAGCTTTGCATCATCATTTTGAGATCCTTTGTTGACAGCGTTTGACAGATCTCGAATTAGAATTATCGACTATTGAATTTCAAAAATAACCTACATTAAGATTTCAGTAGCGTTACAGAATTTTTTTTAACAAAAACATATTTTAAGTTATGCGATCAAAGATTGATTACATTACTTCGATATAAAAAATAATTTATCTTGAGTATATTTTCAGGCGAAAAGTCACGTATTGATACTTAACCTTTTTACGTGGCATAGTAGTATCGAAGTACACTTGTAAGGTTATTTTTGTATACTGATTTATGTATATATATATATTTAGTTTTATTTGAGATTTTCTTTTATTTTATACCAGAGGACTCTGGTCTCTACTCGCTTCGCCCGGTAACCCTCGTATTTGATTCTACAATATTTAACAATGTAGTAAGTTACGAAAAAAAAACGTTTAGAAAATTATATTAATGCTTTTGTGAAAAAAATGTTTATTATTATTATACATGATATATAATACCAATGTAATTAAAATTTATTTTGTTCAAAAAGCAGTTCGAAAAGTCTGCTTGAAAATCTATCTTTGTTCCATTTTTGTTAATTTTTACATTTCACAATATTTGTATTTAGGCAATTCTCGGAAAACTTCGGGAAAGTATGACAACGAAATTTTGACATCAACCTAGAGGAGGCGGAGCACCATTCTTTTTTTAATAGAAAAATGTAAAAGTGACTTATTGGGAGTCGATATGAAAAAAGTGGTTTATTTTTATTAGAAGTATTTGAGATTATTTCGCAAATTATTAATAAAGAGAGTTAAAGATGAAAATAAAGAGAAATTATTAAATAAATATTTTATTATGCTCAGATATAACAGTAAAATTTATAGAATTTATTTTTTTTATACACGTCTAGAAGAAATTATTTTTTTACACAGATAAATCATTTACCTCAGCATTATAATTTTTTAAACAAATGTTCGATAATGACAATTATTTTATTTATTAATGCATATTTTGATATTTATGTTATTATTTTCTCTTTTTAATGACGATAGAATAATTACCAAAATGTACATTATAGAGACTAAAGTGAACATCATGTGATTATTGATCAGTTTTATAAAAGTGTTGATGCGAGTGGTTCATTTATATGAAAGTGAGTTAACTATAGTACCAAACTAATAGTAATTTTAACTTGAATTACAGAATATAGGTATATAAATATGATAATTATGTAGCTGCAATTTTGCTTTAAAAATTCTAAATAGAATTCTAGTTTAGTTAGTATACTATTTTAAATATTGGTATTAGATTTAATTCTATGAAAACTAATTTGTCAATAAAATGCTTGATTAAATTGAATATAGATATATTTTAAGTTTCTAATAGTATTTGTTAACAAACATCGTAAAAGACGACAGGTTTGATAACAAAATAAGAATTTTTCCTATTTTTCTATAGTAATCAGAATAGATAATAATTTTCTGAGTATATATATATATATATATATATATATATATATATATATATATATATATATATATATAGTATGTACATATATAGTATTCATTTTTTAATTACGTTGATGACGACAAAAAGTAATTAAATTAAATATCAAATATCAAATAGAAAGTAATAAAAGAATTCAATGCACCGCCACTGTTTTGTAATATTAACCAACCTAATTCTATTTCATCCTTTCTTCATCGAGCCACTTTTACATCGAGTCAACAGTATTAGACCTGTTCCAATTTAGTAAGTACAAAATTAACCATTTTATCGGAGTTGGGGAAAACTTTTATAGTGAACCGTCGACGGTTAACTTCTTCTCAGCAGATTAGGGTGATTTAATTTTAAACTGATAGGTATTAATTTAAATTAATTTTCAAAATTATGTTACTGAAATACGTATACAAAAATGTAAATTGATTCACGTAGCTGATTAAATATTCTTACATTGAAGTCTGTATCGTTTTTAATCAGTCGATGAAAAGTTTTTGTAGTATTAATTAAAAATATTTTACTTAAAATTATTATTGTATAGATTTTAGATTAAAAAATCTCACAACACGCATAATTGTCATATTTTATTTCTTTTATTTATGTAAAATTTTTATTTAATAATATAAAATTATATATATATATATATATATATATATATATATATATATATATATGTATATAATTATTGTGTAATATCCAAAAAGTAAAAAAATATATCAATGTATAGTAAAAAAACATACATATCTGTTTTATTTCATACAAAATTAAATCTTTTTGTTTATATTCGTAATACATATTTATATAAAATCCAAACCTAACAAAAAGTTACACTTTTTTCACATCGTTCATCACATATTTTATTCGTTTTTTTAACATTTTGGCAAAACATATTTTTCAGTACGATTCACCCTTAATTCACATCATGCAGTGTTCCATTTCGATGCCACTTTTTATGCAAAACCTACTCCCTATCCTTGTAACCTGAATTCATCATTGGAGAGTTTTTTTTTTTTTGTATGTCAAGTTCATGTCACGGACCGGATACGAACTGATGCCTCAAGCAATTGGAGCGCAAATGCTAGAAAAAGGGGTCATGGACATGTTTTATTCGTATATTAACATATGTAAAGCCTTTGAAATTGACTAGCAGGTATGATTGTTATGTATTTATTGTAAAATTTGTATATATATATATATATATATATATATATATATATATATATATACATACATACATACATACATACATACATACATACATACATGCATACATGAGTATATATTTGTGTTTATGTGTATTCATATAATATTTATTTTTGGTTCATTTCAATACACGAGAGATTATTTTTTTTATTATTATTGTAATTTGTATCCAATATATAAATTTTGAAAAGCTTTTAATTAAATTACGCCTGACAGAAAAATATTTTTTCAAAATGTGGTCGTTCTAAATAATAATTGAAGAAAAGTAAATAATTATGAAAATATGATTTAAATTCATCAAAATTAGTTTATTTCCATCTATTACTGGATTAAAGCTTCTCATAAAACTTTCTTATTTGAGTGATATAATATCTTTCTTTTCTGTTTTAATCAATGAATTTTCTTATATTTGTTCTATCTATCAATGGGTCTCTTCCTAGACCTTTTTTATTTTTCAATCAATAATGGCACCTAATCAATAATTTCTCTTGTCTATTAGTGGTTTTCTCGTTTTACTATATGACCGGTTCATTTCCATTTTAAACTTCTTATTTTCACATAGAAATGACAATTTCATCTTATAAAAAAATATGTCACTGAGCTCTAACATTATTAGTAAGTCCTAAGCTCTATATTTTCTGTATCGTATTGGTTATCTATTTCTCCTTCTCTATCTCTTTTATGAATATACATACATACATATATATATATATATATATATATATATATATTCGTATATGTATACGTTGCTGGATATTAAAATATAGTGGCAAATTATGCAAATTTTTACATAGCCAGGTAAAGAAAGTATATATTTTAATTTGTTTACCTACATTTGACATTCTTATATATATATATATATATATATATATATATATATATATTTATATATATATATATATATATATATATATATATATAAGAATGTCAAATATAGGTAAACAAATTAAAATATATACTTTCTTTATATTATTCCCTATACTTTCTTTATTTATTTTATTTTTCCCATATTTAAAAATAAATATGGGAAAAACAAAGGTCATGTTCAATAATTTCGCTGAAAGAAGTAACATACAATTAGAGAATCAGTACCTATATGGACGAAATATATATACTATATACGATGGTGATTTATGGCCAGAAATCAAAACGAGAATATACATGGGCAGCATTTGGGAGACTAAATAGTATAATGAAAAGCAATATACCAATCAGTTTGAAAAGAAAGGCATATAACCAATGTGTACTACCGGCCTGTACGTATGGAGCAGAAACTTGGACTCTAAACATAAGAATGAAACAGAAACTGTTAACTGCCCAGAGAAGTATGGAAAGAATAATGTTAGGAATTACTAAACTGGACCGAAAAACAAATAAATGGATAAGGGAACAAACAAAAGTAATTGATATAATAGAGCAAGTTAAATCATTGAAATGGACATGGGCAGGACATGTAGCGAGAAGAGAGGACAACAGATGGACGAAGATTGTTACGGAATGGAGACCAAGAGATAAAAAGAGACCTAAAGGAAGGCCACATCAAAGATGGAGAGATGAAATTGTGAAGTATTGTGGAGGCCAAGGTTGGATGGGATTGGCCAGAGACAGGAAAGAATGGAAGAGGCTTGGAAGACTCTTCTTATTTAAATTATGACATTCGACGAGGCTTTCGCCCAGCAGTGGGCTGATGTGGGCTGTCAGTAGTAGTAGTAGTATATATATATATTAGGTTGGCAAATATCTCCCTTCCGCCTTCTGGTCTTTTGAATTTCGCAGCTATGTACAAAAAAAAAGCGGAAGGGAGATACTTGCCAACCTAATATATAGAAGTTTTTCTTAAACGTGTGAAAGAGTAAAGCGAAAATTTTTTTTTCAAAGGGTTTTTTTAGTGAATAAATCTGATTTATTATTATATAACTACAAGTGCGGTAAAATTAAGTAAGTTCTTCTACTTATTAAGGTATTTAATCATTTAATAACCTTTTCGTAACATGTATTTTCCAATTAAACCAATAATATGTTGTTCTTTGAGTTTGTATTAAGTTATTAAATGATATTCTCATTTAAGAATATTGTTACATTCTTCTATGTTCATATATATATATATATATATATATATATATATATATATATATATATATATATATATGTGTGTGTGTGTGTGTGTGTGTGAATAGAGAACGATATTAACATTCTTAGCAAGCTATTTGTTGTGTCACCGCATCGACAAGACTGTTTATGCGAGCAAGCACGCACGATCAAATTTCATGTTCAAGCCTTGCAAGTTCCAATCATTTTGTGAACTTCATTCTGGCACGTGCAAGTTAAAGCACAACCAACAAAACTGTGTTTCTGTTTACATTTCGATTTACAACTGAAAAGTTCAATTTTTATTGTAAAATGAGTTTAATACATTTCTTCAATTACATACACACACACACTAACACACACACACACACACACACACATATATATATATATATATACACACATATGAATCTGTTAGTATCTCGTTACAATTTTATTAATAACCCCATTGTTATCCTGTATTCTTTGTTAAAAATCATTTACTTTTCTAGACGATTTATTTTATGTATTAAGGAAAAGTGTTGAAGTACCTGGAAATCGAATTTGAATTCAATATACTTTGATCATTGGATCGAACATTTTAATACCCTATATTTCCAAAAAAAAATCAAATAACGATCATAAATATGCTAAATATTTTTTTTATTATTTCTGAACGAATAAATTTTATGCTATATATTTATATATATATATATATATATATATAATATTAAATAAACATAAAGTGTGTGTGTAATGTACTATCATTGAACTGTAAAAATAAGTATATAATATGTAATAAATAAGATAAACGAGATGAATGTGGATATATTTAAAAGGCATGTATGTACAATACTGTCAATGAAATTGTGAATTATATACAAGTGGTATACATACATCGAATGAATATTTAAAATATATTTATTGGTAAAACCTAATGCGGTAAACTAATTTTTATTTTATTGATTGGTTTTTTATATGATTCGTTTAATTTAAAATATATTGATTAATAGACATTTTGATACTTTGATGAAATGATCATTTCATATGTATGAGTGGATGTATATATAATTCAAGAATTCATTCATTATCTATCACTGTTATTTTTTCGTAATAGTATTCTTAAATATTTATTTTCATTTTTATAGTACTACGATAGATATTATTTTTATGGCGTTTTTTGTTGAATTATTTAAATGTTATTTCTTACAGGACACGATAAAGTTAGTTTCATCGTTTTCAAAGTCATTGAAAAGCAATTGCATGCTCGTTTTCAGTTAGCTTTGAACTGAATTTCATATAATAACCACTATATCTATTTAATATTTATTGTAATTTGCATTTAACAGGTTTGTTGGTAATTTCAATAATTATTTCTTTTTATAAAAGAATATTTTGTATTATTTAAGCTGTTCTACTATGAAATTATTAGTATCATGGAAATAGTTTCTATTTTATTTAGAGTTTTAAGTCATAAATAACAAAAAAATAATATTTTAGGTTTTAATAAAGTATGTAAACTTTCTTTTTTTAAAAAAAGGTTAAAGTTGGTTGTATTATATGCGTGAAGTTATTGTTTGGTTAATTAAATGGAATTTGGTAAATATTTTTTGTAATATTATAAAATTATAGGGTAGGATAGAATCTCAAAATAATTATTGAATTTTTAAAGTACTTGGTTCATAAATTGAAGTGGTAATAAAATTAGAAAAAAATTAAATGTAATTTTGATTTTCGTATAAAATAAAATAAAATAAAAGATTTGTGGTAAATAAATAATTGAAACAAAAAAATCATTGCACGATTAATTAATTATATCATTAAAATAAAAAGAAAATGAATCTATATTATAATTTCTAATGTCAAAAAATTAATAAAATAAAAGAGAAGAAATAAATATTTTCATTATCCTTATATATACTTTTTCTGTTCACGTATTTTTATGTAATTTCTTTAACTTTGATCTCGTTGAAAGTGTTTTCAAACATAATCTCATTTAGAATAAAGATTTAATTAAAACGGATTTAATACAAAACCAAGTCATATTAATTAATCACTATTTCAACGTACAGCCTATTTTCATTCAAGAAACATACGTTTCAGTGCGTGATTTGATAAATAAGAGAGAAAATTAAACGTGACATATTATATAATATTAAAAATAATTATTAGATTTCCACTGGGAATTTCTTACAATTAAAGTTGTTTTACGAATTTATATATATATATATATATATATATATATATATATATATACGTGTGTGTGTGTGTTTTTTGTGAGTGTGTTTAACTTATAGAAATTTATTACCCACTCTTCAATAAACCTACATTCGACAGAAAATGTATTTTTTAGCTACTGATATATTTACTGACGTTTTTATTTCTTCGCTTACATTTATGCGATCGGACCGAGACCTCTCAAGTTTTTCCTTCTAGAAAGTACTCTATAACGCCCATACTACATTACAACGTTCGATTTTCTCGTCATGTTTGCACATAATATTCGGTTATTTCGAGTTGAGTGCAATTCAGAAATGCATATATATCAATATATATATATATATATATATATATATATATATATATATATATATATATATATGTATGTATGTATTTTTATGAAACTTTATAAATTTCTGTAATTTTAAATACTTAGGGTAAAATAAATTAATAATTATTTGTAAAATAGAATTATTTACATAACGTTATTATAAAATGATATAAATTTTCAATTCATAATATTTTTTTAACAAATATTAAAGCAATGTTAGATTAATATGGTGTTTGTAGTCATTTTTCTTTATTTTATTTTCAGTGATTAAATATATATATTAAATTAACAATATTAGGAAGATGTTTTTTTAAAAATTTTTCAGATAAAATTGATAGTAATAACAAATACAATTATTTATTACAAAATATTAAAGAATTGTTCTTAGAATTTTATTTAATAAAGACTTAATGAAGTATTTACTGAAAAATTAATTCACAGTTATTTTCAATAATTTTTTATTTTATAATATATTACATTTTCATATATTTTGTTTGTAATAAGTAAATAATTTGTCGTATGTTTGCTGTAAGTATAAATTATTAAAAAATTAATAATTAAAAAAATACTAATATTTTTTTAAAAATATCTCTCTTTTAAATTTTAAGAAATTTTAAAATGTTTAATATATATATATATATATATATATATATATATATATATATATATATATATATATATATGGCATTATACTATTAAACAAAAACTTCAAATTTATAATAGTTTAAAAGTAGCAATAAAGTACAAGCTAGAATGATAATTAAACATATTTACATATATGAATTACAGTATGAAAATAATGTTAAATGTAAATATAATAATACAAGTATTTTATAAAAATTAGTCTTTCACCTCAACGTTATAAGATTTTATGTGTTTAGTAATCAACTATTTTTCATTTTATTCACTGATATGCATTTCGGTAAGTATATTATTATTGTTTGAGTACAACTTTATAAAATCTATTTTATACACTTTTTGAATGTATAAGATACTAACTATTCAATAAATATTATTAGAAAAGAACAAAATACTAAAAGAATTCAAATTTCAAACAAGTTTCTAAAAGAAAAATATGAACAAATGGAAATATTATTCTAGTTTTAGGATGTATTATTTATATTTTTGTTGGAATAAAATTTTGTTTTATACTTTTCTTTATTGTTATAATATTGGAAATATTAGTGATAATTTAACTTATAAATTATTTTTTTTTAACTTAGTACAAAATGATATATCATCTCATTTTCAAATATAGATTATTATTTTTTAAAAAAGTATATATATATATACACTAGGTGTTAAATTTTCTTATTTAAGTTGTACAGAATTAATTGCAAATATCTTGTTACGAACGTATATAGAAATGTGACATTTCTGTTTTGATTTTCGTAGAAATAGAAATTATACTTGTATAAGACAAGTTCGAAAAGTGGTTTGAACTTTGTTACTTTAACCTATATTCCATTAACAGACGTATAATTGTATTACCGCAAACATCAATTATAATTTGTATATTGTGTTTGAGAGGAATTTAATATATGTTTGTGCAAACATGTTATAATTAAACAGAAACACAAATTTAGTTTTAAGTTGAAATTTTCTGCCTGAACTTGATCTAATATATGATCGTATTAGAAGTTGTATTGTGTAGAGTTTGCTCAACAAATGATCTTTATTTAAATAATAACAGAAATAGATTTTATGTCTGCATAATTGAATTTATTTATTAAATACGTTTAGTGAAAATGTGATATAAGTATTATAATCAAGTTTTTTTTGTGGAGATTTATTTAAAGATTCCTCTACTTCCTGTAAGTTATTTTTGGTACTATTTTCTCTATAGTGCATATATTATAAGACTGTGATACTGAATCTTTCACTTGACTTTTTTTGCATAAATTTAGTTGTTTTGTAGGTGAGTGTTTATGTTGGCACCTTGATGAAGATCATCATTAATGAATTTTCTTTATAAATTACACTATTTTATTATTTTTTACTTTAAAATACAAAGGGGAAGATTTTTAATCAGAAAATCTAATTGATGTGTAACATTTTTCGCATTTTATTCTTTTTTATAGAAAATTTTAGTAAACACGCAATGCTCAATTTTAAATATTTTAATATAGCGAAACGCTATTTTTTGGCACTAGCTGATATATTATTGACAGTAGACTTAAAAAAATTTAATTGAAACATAACAGAACATAGGATGAAGATTACTGATATGAAATATGTGAATTCATGTTTTAACTTATTTAGGGGGAAAATTCTAAGTTTATTACTAAGTATAAAAATCTAACAATATTATAATCACCATTAGCTTAGTTCTATCCATTGTTGAATGATATATGCACTTTATATTTTTTAAAGATGTAATATTAAATCTTTCTATTTTCAAGAATTCAAAACATAAAATGTAGTGGTCTTTTAATGTTGCCATGCTGCTTATAAAGCTAATTTCCATTTTAAATATTTCACATTTGTTATAAGGTCAGAATTTTTTGTTTGTTGTCAAAAAAAAAATGTTTTACATTTTAATTTTACATACTATTCCTCATATGGATATTACCATATTTTTTGTGCTGTCTAGAGTCACTGAATTTTTTGGATTTTAAGACCTATAATTTACTATCTTAAGTGCTCTTTCTCTCTCTCTCTCTTTATATATATATATATATACATAGATACATACAGGTATGCATATATTTTAAAATGTGTACTGTAAGGACATATATAGTTAAATGTCTACCTGTATGAAGTATAAAATTACAAGTACTAATTGCATTTAACATTATGCAAAGTAGACGACATCTATCTACTTGAAATCTTAATTAAACGGAAATGTTTACCTTATCGTTTCGTATTGCATTAAAACTTCCGTATGTTATTAGTGATTGCAGCATGATGAGTATCTTAAACCTGATTGTTGTATAAACTAATTTATCATTAAATATCAAGGTAAGATTATTATATAGTCTGTTGAAAACAATCCTTTCTCTCTTTCATTCGATATATGTAATATATATATATATATATATATGTGAGTGTGTGTATATATTTAATGATGTATGTATATAAATGTGAGTGGTATAATACTCATGAGACTATATAAACATTCTCGTTTCTGCCTCGATGAATCTATTCAATTCGCACAAATTCATAGCATTAACGACCGTATCCTCCCGTCCGATACACCGGCATTATTTTGTATGTTCTCGAGTGGCTCATTTGTAAGATATTATATAAAATTACTTTTAGGTACAGATCGATATCACTGTAAAGTCTCATAGTCTGAATATTGTGGACGGATTTATTATAGATGCACGTTCTTTTTCTGTAAGCTACAACTATTGTATTTTCATTTAAATCATGAATATTGAAGACAGTATTGTTTCCTTTTCTCTTTACTCGAGTAAATATAATGAAATGGGTTATTTGTTTTTCATTTCCTGTTTTTCAGAATAATTTATGATCAGAATTATGATGGAAATATTGAAATGTTCGGATTATTAGTTACCAGTAGAGAAATATAGTAATGTAATTATTTGATAAGATAGTTATTTTAATAATTACATGAATTTCATTTTAAAATTGAAATTCTAATGATTTTACTTAGTCAAACCTTAATATACATATGTATGTATTTTTTAAACATGATTATTAACAATAAATAATTTATATACTAAAATTTTGTTTAGAAAAATTCTTATAAGAATTATTTTTAGAGAGAAATAATCAATTTTATACAAAATATTAAAAATTGTATTAAATGATATTTCTTAAATACTTTATTTATAAACTAATCGCAAATAGTTTGTTAGAACAGATAAAATTGAAAGGTTATTTTTAAGTTACTTTACTCATTATTGTAAAATATTATGAGTTTATACTTTAGTGAAATATATTTTTTAAAGATGTAATATTATTTTATTTAACTGTTTTACTACTAAGGATCAATATAGTTACTCGTTACAAAATGATCTATAAATACTAGAAATTATTTATATGTAGCTTTAATAATATGTCATTGTAGATACAATATAACTTTTAACGTAAGATTTTTATACACATTCAGGCAAGTTCTTTGTGTATAATTGTGATAATGGAGAATATTGAAATTTTATAAAATGCCTGTGCCAATTATACATTGATATACATAAGTTTTATATTTGTTTAGGGTACTTAAGAGAAGTGATTAATAACAAAAAGAAAATAAGTGAAATAACTAAAATTACAACTATTTTAACATATATGTTTTTAAACAAGTAATTTTCTGATTATTTACTTTTGAAAAGTAATTTTATTTATTATAAAAATATGATTCAGTAATTTAAAATTATTTTGTTCATTGCAATGGAATATAGCTCATTTAAATTGGCTTATATATTATTTAAATATTTGTATATAAACATTTATTAGTTTACATGCACGTTGGATTCATTATTAATTAATTATTTTTCAACATCAGATAAATAGAAATACAAGAGAGTATTGATATTTTTAAACCGATTATAATTTTAAACACATCACATGTTAAAAACAGTTATACATTCGCGTGGTTACTAAATGCAGCATTTTTCATTATTTTATTATTTATTGTATAAATCGTAAATCCAATGAATAAATTATCCTCATTATACTAGCCGACGGTGTTCCTAATTAAACGACCATTCCTAATAAATGTTATATCTCACATGAGAACTATTTGTGACCTATTATTATTCGATTGACCTACATATTTATGAACATCACCGATTTTACTAACACACACTTATAATCGTTGCTTTCGAAAATGATAATTGTTACAAATTACTACAATCTGGTTTATGTATAATATAATTATTTTAATTTTTCATACTACTGTTTGGATTTTTTATTTTATTTGCATCTAATTACAAATATATTTATATATATATATATATATATATATATATATATATATATATATATATATATATATATATATATATATATATATATATATATATATGTTTGTGTGTAAGTTTATTTTTCAGTATTGTTTATATATAAGGTGACCCAAATGAGACTGAAGGATAGTAAAGTTAGCAAATGGTAGTAAACAAGTAAATTTATATGAAAATCCTTCAGTATTATTTGGGCCACTCTACCTCCCTCCCACCCAATCTCTCTCTCTTTCTATATATATATTAGTCATTTTATTTTATAGGTATAAATATATAATTTAATAATTATGTATTTCCTATTAAAAAATATTGAATTTTTCACTTAAGAAAATGATTATCAAATATGAAAAATAATTCAAAATGATTTAATTATTTATATGAATAGAACGGAATTAAATTAAAATATATATAATATGTCATGTAACATATTTGTAACATAAATTTTAAATTTACTTATTTTTATTTAATATTCTTATCGAATTCTTTCTTATTATCTATTGAGTATTAATTTGAAAAATAACACATAAATAAACAAAATTGACAGAGTATACAGATTTCTTACAGTATTTTTTAGGAAATCATATAAATATGTCGATCGGTTAAATATTCATAACATCGTTGGTGCTCTGATTTTTTTTTATTGTTCTTTTCGAACAGAGCCTTTTATCCATAAATTGCTTTGTATTTTAAATAAAATGTGATTGATAAATTTTTAAAGGTTGCCTGTGACTTTTTTTGAAAAGCAATGAACATGTATGAACAAAATGTATGTAGTGTACGCTTTTAAATATAATATGTCTTCTGGGATTTGTTAAAAAATCCATTCGGATGTTATATTTATATAATACAGTTAAAATAAATTTTATTTATAAGACATATGTAATATTTTACAATGTTATGTACGTATATATATATATATGTGTGTGTGTGTGTGTGTGTGTGTGTATGTGTGTGTGTGTATGTATGTGTGTGTGTGTGTATACGTATATGTATGAATAATGTGTAAAGTGGGAGATAAATTGTATAAAGAATTAAGTTAAAAATACTTAAATATAAATTGATATTCGATTATTGTATTTGAAATAATATTATGTCTATTTATAACACTTATTCATTATTTAAGTTCATCAGCATTCACCACTTTCTATCCACTTATGGATGAATACCTCTCTCAAAACTTTTCACTTTCAGTAATTCAATACCTTTGTTTTCCATTCCACAAGAATAAATTTTCTCATTTCCTTATTCTATTTTTGTATCTTTCTATATTTTTAGTTGTCTAAATAATAATTTCTCTTGTTTATTCGTGAGTTCAATCTTGCTATATGACCGAACTATTTCCATTTAAAAAAAATTTATTCGTGTTATATATATATAACGTTTGTAATTTTTGTTTTCTTTCGAATCCATTTATTTATTTTGTTATTTCTTATATATATATATATATATATATATATATATATATATATATATATATGTATGTATGTATGTATGTATGTATGTATGTGTATGTGTGTATTTAATTTGTTTTCAGAAATAAAATTAATATTTTTTTATTATACAGCAACTAAATTGATTTTCTATTAACGTACGTAATTTTCTTTTTTATTTTGATGTTTGGTACGTTTTTCATGTAATAATATCAATTATAGTAAAATTGTACTTATATAATTAAATTTTAAAAATAGAAGAATTTTTTTCTATCCTATGCTAGCTCTTTTTCTATATTATACTATTTTATTTTTGGAAGAATATAAATATTGTAATTACTCAAAAAAGTTTTGTACTTGTTACGATATAGATTTCTTTTAGCAACTGCTAAGAATATTGAATTTTATTGTGATTTTGGAATAATATATATATATATATATATATATATATATATATATATATATATATATTTAGATACCATATAGAAACTATCAAACTACGACTAAAATAATTCGTGTTAAATTTGTATTCTGAAAATCATTGGTTTGAATAAAATGGTTTGGATAAAAAATGATTAAAATGGTTTAGATAAAAAATGGTTTGGATAAAAAAATAGATTATCAGATTATATGGACACATTTTTCGTACAAAATTTGATAGAATTTTTTACGTAATTAGTTGTATAGTTAACAAAAGTGGTATTTAAAATCTTATTAGATAATAATATTTATATAAATGAACAAAGATGCTTTAAATTAAAAAAAGTATTTTACACAAATGAATTTTCACCTCAACACCACAATAATTTAAAGTGTTCAATAATCACTTATTATTCACTTGTTATTTATAATTATATATTTTATAATTATATCGGCTAATGTATTTCGATGGCGACGCCATTATCGTCAGAGCCTTTCTCTGAGAAAGGTTCTGACGATGATGGCGTCGCCATCGAAATGCATCAGCCGATATAATTATAAACAATAAGTGAACAATAAGTGATTATTGAACACTTTAAATTATTGTGGTGTTGGGGTGAAAATTCATTTATGTAAAGTGAATCAGCCACAGTTCCAAAACAATAAATAATTAAAAAAAGTAAATATGATTTTTTTAATAATCTAAAATGATTGGTAATCTACTAATTATATAGTTCTTCTTAATAACGATCATAAAATTTAATAATTATAAAAAGTAATTTTTATTTAATATAGATTAAATTAATGTATTAATTGCTTAAAAACATTTAAATATAAATAGTTAAAATGAATGTATCATTATTAAGATGAATTATACATTGTTAAACTATGTGTTATTATTAAATCGTTAATAATACTAAATATAACTATATAACATTCATACTCTAAAATTAATTTATATAATCCTAAAATATTCATTCAGTTCAATTATCCTTAGTACATGTTAAATGTAAATAATGAATTTAATTGTTACTTGACGATCGCCAATTTCATGACAAGATTATCTATTATATGTAAATAATATAATGGTTAATTAAGATATTTATAGAGAAAAAGACTGATATGAATAAAACCCGTAATCAAATGACCATTGGTTCGAATAATCTAATCATTTATGGGTTAGCAATGTCACAGTACACAATCCGTACTTTTTACTTATGACCACTGATGCTACAAAACCAGTTTATGTTGACGGTGATGTGTTGTTTCCTTAATGAAAAGTGATAGTCCGGAAAGGGTCGATCCTTTGTCCCATTCTTTATGTATTCGACGTGTTAGTTATTCGAACTAACATCTATCTTTGTTTACAATTACAAAATAAATTGTAAATTATTTCAAAGTAATCTCTTTGAATACGTTTATTTATATACTACGTGTGTATAATAAAATGAAAATGATAGTATTTCAGGTTATTATTTATACATAAAACATTAAATTGATTTAGACATATTTCAATTTAATTGTAGTTGTTGAATTTAATTTGGTTTATTTTGAATAATATCATTCATATATTGTTTATTCATTATCTTATTTGTAGAATGAGAGATATGATGTTAAGTATTGATAAAAATAATATTATATGAATTTTAATATTATTGGAATTTAATTTGTTTGTTTTTATTTTTGTCAATTTATTATATCTAAATAATTTTATGTACGTTTATATTTATGTATTATTTTATATATGTAATGAGAATTTGAAAATTTTTGAAATTAATGCTTATATAAATTTTATAAAAAATAATTAAAAAAATGAATGTATATTAGATTATTAACTTTTTGATTTTGAGATAATCAAAAGAAAAGTATGCACTATACAAAATTAATAAAAGAAGAAGTAGAGTTGTTTCGAAAAACTTATATATGTTGATTGTTTCGTCAGTGAATAAAATCCGTTATAATATTTTTGAATCAAAAAATTATAATATTTTTATTATGAATGTAGATTTTGATAATTGACAAACACAAAATAAATAATTTCTACTACAAAAGTCATTTGAAATTATTTTGATTATACAAAACATGAGTGTCTAAGTGCGTTGAATTTATACAGTGAAAAACTGTCAAAAGCCTAAATACACTTATAGAACAAAGTGCATATTTTTGTTAATCATTTAAAAGTATTCAAAGGGTTTATATTTTGATGTTTATTAAAGAATGATTTAGTGCTGATATTCGTATATATAAGTATATTTATATATCATGTATATACAATATATAACATCATTAACAGTATCATTAACTTTTTTCTACCACTGCTGTATGTAGTTGTTTTCAAAAAAATTTTACTTCCAGCAATCCATTACCTTTTTTTCATTTCACACTAATATTTTTTTAAAACCTCTATTCCATCTATCAATTGGTTTCTTCTGAAAATTGTAAAAATTTTTGAGTTTTTAATTATTAATTTCCTTTGTCTACCCATGGATTTTTCTTTTTGCTGTATGGTCAGCATATTTCATTTCAAATTTTTAATTCTTGTTATAACGTCCGTAATATTGGTTTTCTTTTGAATCTACTCATTTCTCTTACTTTTTGTATAGGGTGGTCCATATAAGATTGAAAAGTTTAGAAATACATTTATTTCATTACTATAATTTACTATTCTTTATTATCCACCGATATATTTTGGATTACTATATATATATTACATTTATTAAAAATCTTTCAATTCTTTTTGTGTTGTCTGAACCCACTGAATTATTTTATCATTCAAGAATCATGCTTCGTTGCCGTATGTGTGAGAAAAATTATGATTCATTGATTAAAAACTATTTTATTCTAATATAGAAGAATATTCGGATTCTTAATATAGGGTGACCCAATTAAGACTAAAGGATAGTAAAGAATAGTAAATGATAGTAAGTAAATAAATGTATGTCTAAGCTCTCAGCCTAATTTGGAACTCCCTATGTAACAATTTTGACCCTGTCCCATTTTCATTCTTCTGTTTATATATTTTTTTAGTTTAATTTTTGAAATATAATTAATTTTATAAAATTTTTCTTAATAAATAACGGTTTTATTGTTGAAAAACATGTTTGTTAAAAATGAAACAATTTTCAAAAATATATTTCATGGAATGATCACTGTTTTGTTACAAGATATAAATCAAGTATTGATTTCTCTTCAGATTTAAAGAAAACCGAAGTCTGTAACAGGTAATATCGGTAAGAAATCTCGCAAGAAACATCATCTGTTCTAGTTAAGTCAGTACGAACGATATCTTTTATAGTGAAAACAAGTCTGGGAGACTACATGTATCTTTTGCCAGACTTGAACGATGGACAGATCTCCCATTCGCACGAAAGGTATCGTGACATGATGAAACATCTGTTCGTTTATCGTTCGTTACTCAAATATAAATGCACGTCGACAAAAAATAACACGTGCAAAAAATATCTTTTAGATTTATGTAGTGAATAAAGTAGAGTTTTCCTTTAGATAATATAAAAAAAGAACTTATAAGTACGTAAAATATATGTCCTAGTTGTGTACAGATTAGATTTAATACCACTTTAATTACATAGTTAGATGTCCAAAGTAGACAAGAGGGATTTTTAATTAATTTTTATTTTTCAAAATAAAATGTATTGATATATTAAATTATAAACTACATATTTTAATGCATACATTAAAGCAATAAACATAACTATTAAGTTCATTGAAAGGATATAGAAAAATTATAAACTTTTTATTTCTTAGGATTAATTATTTACATCTTTGTTACTTTTTTGTAGTGAAAATTAAGAGATGTATTAAAATTTTTTGCTCAAAATTTATATATATATATATATATATATATATATGTGTGTGTGTGTGTGAGTGTGTGTATGAATGGATAGAGGAAGGCTGTTAATGATTATATATATATATATATATATATATATATATATATATATATCATGCGTGTATAAATTTGCGTTTCTATTCACAATTTTAACAATTTAAAGTTAAATTGACGTAAAAAGCAACGAAACACTGAAAAATCCCTATCATCAATTTCATCACGTTTCTCTACCTCTATGTAATTTTTCATCAAAGCATAAATAACAAGCACAATAGCTTTATCTAACAACAGGGTCTTCCAATTACTACCCAGGTGTGTTATACATACAAAAAAAATAACGACTTGAAACGGGTAGTCGATGACGTGAAACATTTTATGGTACGTACTACAGATTTAATGAAGACTTACGACTGATAAACGTGAGGTTGGGTTACTTCTTGTCACGCGGTTAATTTAATCGCTGACCCAACATAAACACCGAAATAGTTGGACTGTTTAAAGGTAATAAAGGAAATGGAGCAATAAAAGTGATTCCGCCGGAGAAAATAAAGTCTGGCCAATGTTCCGTGCGCCATCTTGCGGCGAGACTTAGTTATGTGTGCACATTAATTGGTATATTCAAGTTGGCATGAATAATCCGACTGTGTCGGTATGATAATCGTGTTAAATGTGTTGTTGAGTTTGTGTTGCGATAATAGTTTGAAAATTTTTATTATAAATATTTTGATTGTCAAATTAATTAGTTCTACTAGAAATAAAACTAACGGTAGTTCTCTTTTATGAAGTTTATCTTGTATCATCTGAATATATTGGACGAAATTAATCAAAAAATAACTCATGAATTGTTTTATAATCTTCAGTATTTATTATTCGTTTCTTCGAATTTGATATATATTTTTCATTTTTTCAGAAAATGATGTTTCTTTTTCGTCTTATTTTTTATTTTAACGTAGTATAGAATTATATTTTAATATCTAAATAAATTATTTAATTTTTAAAAAAATGGAATTAAAAGTTTCTCAAAAGGTGTATAGTTTTCTAAATTACATTTAATGATTTTTAATAATTATTTTTAAAGGTAATGAGTTTTACTTATTTTAAGTACATTATTTTTTATGTTTTAAATTATTTATTTGAGAAAATGAGAATAAATTAAATGATTAAGAAGTTTCTAAAAAGCTAATAGGGTTTATAAAATTATTTTTACCATTTTGAAGAATTCTTTGAAATTATTGGAAAATATAATATAATAAAAAAACATTTTGAAAAAATCATATTTAGTATATGTTATTTGTGAAAAATAATACTAACAGAATGATTAACTAAAACAAATCTTGTTAATACTTCTATAGTAAATAAGAAAATAAATCTAAGAGCTTAAAGTAAATCTAAATTAGAGTTTAATTGAAAATATTGTAAAGCGTTAGTCAAATAAAATTTTAATACCTGCAGGAATACAATCTTTTTTTTTAATTGAATTGAAATATCTTTTATCAATGTTTATATCATGATTAAAAAATACCATAAATTTCAATTTATTTATATTTTAATATTATTAATTCATTTGATGTTTTTCAGTTTTTTTAAAAATAAAAGAGATTTTTAATTTAAATATTACATATTTTAATTTAAACGAGTTTTATTATATTTTCATTCATATTTTTTAACAAAACATGCATTTTTAGGAAAAAAAATTATTATTTTTTTATATTTCATTTAATTTATTTTATTTAAATATATAATAAATATGTACACACATATATATATGTATATATATATATATATATATATATATATATATAATATGTGTGTGTGTATGTGTGTATGAAATATTTTATGTACAGTTGAATTCTAAAGTTGGAATGAAAATAATTAGTCAATATAATAAATATATTTTTCATGAACCATTATCAATCATTTTATTTGTCATGTACTGATTAACAAAAAGACTATCAGGATGCAAATTGTTAATATCATAATTGTACATAGTATTTGAATATTCGCTTTATGTTCAATCACAAATCATATTCGAACATCACACGATTTGAACATATATCCATATAACAGTTATTTATTCACTAATGACTAATATGTTTTACTATTCTCGATGCAGTAGTGAACTAATAAAGCTTGTTTCATCGCCCACAAAACATTACAAAGTAATACAAATTACAGGTTTTATATACACATATTATTGTACATTGATATATAAACAATATATATGCGTGTGTGTGAGTGTGTGTACGTGTGTATTGTACAAAAAATATACTTTTAGGTAATTGATAATTTTTTAACTTGGTATGATTAATTTGAGTGTCAGTGAGCTATCATTGTCGTATAAATTTTAAAATTGTAAAAACCATTTTATCCAACTATTGTTTATTAAAAATGGATTTTTATAATTATAATGCAAATTTTTCAATAATTTAAGCCTATGTTTTGATTTTTTATCTGTTTTTTCCTTTTTGTTAAATTAAAAATATATTAGTGTGAAAAATATCAAAGTTGTCATATTCTGTTTTTGAGAATCTTACCAAGAGAAATGTTGTAAAAAATGATTACAAATTATAATGAAATATTTTTAAGTACATATTTTATTTATAATTTGGTAGTTTTGTGTCAGATTCACTTAACAAGAAATTATTTTTTTATTTTTTATTATTATTAATAAATACATCTATTTTAATAACGTAATAAAGTGTTTTAAACCTTTTAATTAGAAATAATGAATTTTTAATTATTTTTTAAATTAATTAATCATTTATTTGTGTAATTATCGACGTAATAACGATGTTATAAAAGTTTTATTTCAGTATATATATATATATATATATATATATATATATATATATATAAATGGCTTCTTATGGTGTTATAAGTTATGATAACTATAAAAAAATTAATTGCTTGATAAAGTATTAAAAGAATTTACAATGGTTGAAATACAACAATACTGAAATGATGTTTCTTTAAAAATATCAGAACGAAACTAATCTAAAATAATTCTAAAGCAAACAAATGTATAGCTCGATTTCAGATATATCGTATATAAAACCATCTGTATGGATTTACCACAGACTTGACTTTTTCATCTCAAAGATATACTACTCTCATGAGAATGGCCAATCGAAACTCCATCAACCTTGACTTATAAGAGCTGTTGTATCATTGACGATATTATATACATTTAAGATAGATCTCATACAATATTTATAACCGTACAAAAAAGCTCTCGAAACGTATTTTCGACAGGTAACATAAATATATATTTTGTTTATTCGTTGAACCAGAAAAATAAAAATGCATAACTTTTTTTGAACGTTCAACAAAGGAACATCCTGAATCAATATTATATTCACTCGAGTAGTCCTCTGCTTCATATCTATTCACACGAACATAAAAAGTGCGTTTGATTAACATGTAATTCCATATGCATATCTTCGAACAACTCATCCGGTTTGTTCTGTATGTTTGCTTTTATATATATATATATATATATATATATATATATATATATATATATATATATATATATACAAATATATATATATATATATATATATATATATATATATATATATATATGCATGTATGTATGAATATATACATGTGTGTGTGTGTGTTTATGGTAGAGTGGGTGCATGTTTACGTTTTGAGGTCGGTACGAACGAAACTCCGGCGTCAGCGGCAGAGTCTGACGGCGTCGTCGACGTCCTCCCGAGAATCTACGTCGCCCGCATTCGTCGTTCACCCTCGCATCCCGCGCCAAACACGCTGGCGTCGTTGCCACGGTAACCGGGAACAGAGAGAACAGCCTGTTTGCCTGCCAGGATCTCGCATCCGCCACCGCATAGTGTACACGGACAAAATAACACGGGACCGCTCGCGGCGATCATAGGGTTATAGTAGTCTCTCCTTGTGAGCTGACGATTATGTCTGAGCACAGTCCATCGTATGTGTGGATGTGTGTACAGAGAGCAAGGTTGGTTGTGTACGTGTTTATCTACTTTCTGAGTGATTGATTGTAATGGTTTTGACATAACGTGTTCGTTGATGACAAGATGATGATTATAATTTTGATGGTGATAACATTATTGGAAATCTGGATTAGTTTAGTTTAGGTGTTGGCGTTGAAAGATTTTGTTCTTGTATAATAAAGAGAATTGAAATAGTGATATCTAAATTAAATTTGATAATATTTGACAGTTTGAAATATTGATTATTTAATAATTATGTATTTAATTTAAATATTTAAAGGCAATTCATTTTTTTTATAGATTGATTTTTTCCCAAAATAAATGAACGTATGGTGGAAAATTTATTTAATTAAACATATAAATTCCTTACAAAGTACATAACACTTGAAATATTTCAAAATGTATTGAATATTTTCAAAAGTTAAAAATTTTAAATTTTATGAAATAATTTTATTCCTTTGATGTCTAAAAATTCTAACAAGAAGAATGATTAAATAAACGATATTGTTTTTGAGGTCTTTGATAACATGTATATATATATATATATATATATATATATATATATATATATATATATATAGAGAGAGAGAGAGAGAGAGAGAGAGTCATCTAAATGTAACGCCTAGATTTGTGTTTTATTTTATATATAATTTTGATTTTAGATATAATATGTTGAGTACTATTTGATTAAAATAATAATATTTTTTTATAAATAAAATTATTAAATTGGCTTGTTTAGAATTAAATAATTATGAAAATTAAAAAAGAATATATTTACTGGACAGTGTAATTGTGATATGTGTATTAAATAGTTAAAATGTAAATTTCAAAATAAAAAAATTGAATGAGAATGAATTAAATTATTTGAAATTTAAAAAATATAGACAATCGTAAATGTAATGGATTAGTTTTCTTTTATAACATTTGTAAAACGATAATAAAATCGTAAATGTTATCAATAAAGATTGAACATTTTCAAATATATTATTTAAAATGAAATTCTAAAGAATATTATGTGTACAAATAAAATTTGTAACATAATATGTTATAACTTTTATAATTTTATTTATAAATATCTTGTTAATAGAGAATGAAAAAAAAGAATTTTGAAACATATAAGAAATAAATTTAAACAGTTATTTTATCAATAATTATTATTAAAAAAACATATTATTTAACTAAACAAAATGAAATATATATCATTTTGGTAATAAATTGAAGATTGATTAATTACTGTGAACAATAATTAAAATTTTAGTACACTTTTCAGTATTCGTCATAAAAGATAAATATTTTAAAAAAAATTATAGTGGTAATGAATATTTGTAAGGAAAATTACATTAGAATATTTTAAAATTAAAAAAATACAACTTTTTGATTCCATTAATTTTTTTCATTAAATTTTTGATCCATTAAAATATATAAAGAAATAGAACAGAATAATAACATCCTCATTAAAATTTTTACGATATTTATAATACTTGTTTATAACGACATTTATCGATAAAACATCGTTAATTGAGAAATATAACGAAGATTGTCGACTTAGTATTGTATAAATCTATCCAAAAGTATTTCAAAGATTTTGAAAACTTTATTTTCAGGTCCATACAAGAATCGTATGAGTGTTCATTAAATTTCAGATAAACTTTGATTTGAAAAATAAATTGACTTCTTAAATATGAAAGCTTTTTAATGTGAGTATTATATATATATATATATATATATATATATATATATATATATATATATATATATATATTATAATATACCTTAAGTAGTACGTTTTAAGGTCATGAATTTTGTTTAGTTAGAAGGTTTTTTTATTTAATTATCTTGTAAATAGTGGCAAGAGTTTGAAAACTTGTATATTTTACCTTTTACTAGTAATTTTAAAATTATCATTAATTAATAAATGTAATAAAAACAATATATTTGATGAATGAATGGATGAATGAAAATATTGATAAATGAAAAATAATGGATAATAATTTTCATTTTTTTACACAACGATATTTGAAATAAAATATAAAAATTATATAATGTTAAAATATTTTTTAAATATTCTTTTTTTAAAACTATTATGTATGACTCATTTAATTATTAAAATTTTTATTTACAATATTTAAGATCCTGAAAATAAAAAAGAAATACCATAGAGCAGGAAGAATAATGTACAATGAATTTACTAATTAGAGGAAATTAGAATTAAAAGGGGTAGAAATAGAAGAAATTAAAACATATATGTGTACCTAGTACAGTTAATTAACATAAAGGGAACATTTATAGGTGAAGAGGAGAAGATAATAAAAATTGAAATTTGTCAGTTCGAAAAAAAATCTTATATTATTACTCGATTATTTATGCATGAAAAAAAGTTTTTAATTATTTTATTGTTGTTGTCATTCATGGCAGTAGAACATGGATTTTAAATGCTAAAATAATGTGTGTAATGTATGTGTTCTTGAGAACAAAGAGAAAAAATGCATGTTAAGAATAATATCGAGAGACAGAAAGCGAAACGAGTGGATTTAACAAAAAATAAAGATGATATAAGAACAGAAAACCATCAATGGATAAGATAAAATATTGGTTAGGAATTTATATATGTAAAAAAATCCAAAAAAAGATTCACGGAGAGATGTGATAGGGAGATAAAAAAATCATCTATATGGAATGGAAGAGAAAGATATTGATCGCTGGAAGTGAAGTTTTGAAAGAGAATTTCAAAACTTTACTATGATATAAGGCTGATTATATATATATATATATATATATATATAATAATATATATATATATATATATATATATATATATATATATAATCGATATATATGTATGTAAATTAAATAATTTTTATGATGAATATATTAATGTAATCGAGGCAAAAAAAATATTTACAAGCGTACAATTTTATTTAGATTGTCATTTTAATAAATGAGAATAGAATTGTTGAATTTGTATTCCCAGCAAACGGTCAAAATGATCTACTTTAAAATATGTTAATAAACACATTATCATATTTGAATAAAATGTCTGTGGTCAGTTGTGTATATATGGTGATGTATTATGTAAGACAAATATACAACTCTGTTAAAGTATGTACGACAGTCATCGTGTAGAATATTGTGGGGACGAATAAGAGAAGCGTAAATAGCCCCATGCCGCCACTACGACCTGGTGGCCTATTTTCGAGTGACGGAATACCCTAGTGTTTGTCTCCCCCGTTTTTCCACATCTGAGCTACGCGATCTTTTGCGCGCAGCATCCAGTTGGTAATGGGAGGTGCCGTGACGGTAGAAACTACAATCAATGGGCACGAGTGGTGGGATGATGATGATGATGATGATGATGCAAGGATAGAACAGGCAGACTATGACGGAGAAACGAGGATCGTGACGACTTAAGGGTGACGACGGTGGCGCGGTTCTCTAATACACGTGCTGTTACGATCTAAAGAATCGAACGATATGCTATGAATACCGTGATTTCTTCTAACCGCATGGTTTTCGGCAGACTTAACGTTTATTGACATCAGTGTTCACCGGGGTTTCGTTTTTCTTATTTACGTGTTTATTGATTTTTATATAAGTGTAAATAAGTATAAAGGGATAACATAACGCAGCGAATCATTCTTTTTTACAATTCTATAGAAAAAAATCTTTTATAAAATTAAAATTTGTTTTAAATAATTACATAAATTATTTTAATGCAATAAAAATTTTAACAAACGTCTAAATAAAGTTTACGAATTTATATATATGTATATATTATTTTTAAAAATAAATCCTTGAATGAAAATTACTGACAACATTGAATATTTGAAGTCTATTAATTAATATGTTTTTATTCATATTTGTTATAAATTGTTTACTAATATTCCTGGATTATATTCTTTAATTAATAGTTATTAATTATTTTAGTATCACTTAAAATTAAAATCATGGAAATAAGTAAAAGTATTAGTATGAATTATTGTATATAGGATATAAATCGAAGGGTACAGGTTTATGTAAATCATTTTATTAATTAAATAGATATATAAAGTTAGTACATATTATATAACATTGAACATAATTTTCAATTATATAAAATATTTTGATTATTTTTTATAAATTGTCTTATAATGTTATCAATTTTAATATTTATTGACTGTGTTTTTAATTAAGAAATAATTTTCTAATTAATAAAATATAACAACTATAATGAAGATACATGAAAATTCCTTATAAGTCGGTTAGTAGGTCATTGTATAATATTGTTCAATTTGCTACAACACTTTTAAATTTTGAATTAGATCTATTAATATATATTAAATAAATAATTGGTAAATGTGTACGGTATATGTAATGTTAGTATTAACTTTGTGATATTAGATAACAAGGGATTTATTTTAATTATATATATATATATGAGAGAGAGAGAAAGAGAGAGTAGAGAGTAGAACTTTATACTCTGTATTGGTATAGATAAATATTTTTAATTAAATTAATATATCCGAATGGTTGTGTATTTTGTTATATATTTATGATAACAGCGAATATTACCTCAGCTTAAAAAGTTTTTTCATCATTTATTCATATTAATTAAATTAATATAAAAAATGATAAAAGTTGGTCATTTAAAAGTTTCTACCGATATAATTTTGTTGTATGGGTATAATTAAAATTTGGAATTTTAAGGCATCATATGATCTTTTTTTATTTTTATAGCAATATTTTTAAATACCCTTTGTATTAAATTTTGCAAGTATTATTTACTTAATAATTGTTCTATATTTCCTAATCAGCTTACTAGAATATTTCTTTTGTTAAAGTTTTTTAATTAAGATTAATTTATTTTTTATATAAATCTAAAAGAATTCATTAGTATATATGTTCGGTGAAGAAGAATTCATTTAAGAATCGATTTTTTTTATCTCAAAGTTAGTTTTTCGCGATTTCAGTCATTTATTGTAATTTATCACTGCATGATATCTGATTTTTTTAGTATCTGTTAGCAGTTGATTTTGATATAGAATTATAATAAGTGAAACCATAAATAATACTTTATCATAAACAACACTGCAAAATTTTAATGTTTGTTTATTATTTTTTGTATCTAAACTATGTTTCCAAAAATTCCATATCTAAGGTAACATTCCGAACTCAAGTAATTTTATTTCATTCGATAAAGTATATATTTTTTGTGATAAGAGTGAATTACTTTTTGTGAGGAATATCAATTTTCAAATTCATTTTTCATATTTTATTTTATGTAATTTGGTATACTTTTAGACTTACAATTTTTTAATTTTGTAATATTTTCAAGATTTTACTTAATAATTTTATATTATTAATTGTTATTGTAAATAAACAATTAATAATATAAAATTATTAAGTAAAATCTTGAATTAATTGTTATTGTAAATAAATTTTGTTTTCGTGGTATCATAAATTCTATTTTATTTGTACAATTATTTTTTATTTACGTATTTTTATACTTCTTAAGACCAATCAAAGTTGAAGAATTTATTTGTTATTTACATTTTATAATTGAATTCTGAATATAAATAATATGATTTAATTATATTATATACTTGTGAAATATTATTATAAATTAATCTGAAAGATTTTTTTTAATATTAAATAATTAAATGTCTTTTTTTTTGTAAAGTAATTGGTTTTGAAATAAGATAATATTTTATTTAAAATGAATAAATAGTGAAATTAAATAATATACAGTTACGATTCTCAATTTAAATTAAATACGTATATGTTTATACATAACAATTATATATATATACTTCAATATTTAGAAAGTAAATATAAGAAATGCAAATAATGAATAAAGAAGATTTTAATGTATATTTCATGGCTTTATATGAGATTGAAGTGATTAAAATTAGAGAAAATAGCCTATTGTGTAGCTTTTGTAAGCTGCATGAAATTATACGGCGTGTACATATTTTCTTATTTAAATTTTAAACGTATATACTGATATAAATGGTTATAGTTAAAATTTGCATATTATCTAAAGAAATTTAAGCTATTAATATTTTGTGATTATCGTTGTTGACAGTTATGATAATTAACCAGTAATGTTTTGTTTTAAATGGTTCGATCTATTATATTAATTAATATAGAAGTAGAGGAATGTTTGAGTTATTATGTTTTTTATATAAATAGTATATTTTATATGTAAATGGGATAGTTGTTGGAGTTTAGTTTATCTATGCTTAGAAATGTTAAATGTTTAATATTATAAAGTTAATATGAGAAGAAAATTAGAATTTTTAAAAAGTGTATATATATATATATATATAGACATTTTTTTACATTTTTCATTAAGGGATGTAGAATATATTTTTGTAAATTGAGTTTTTTATTATATAGTATTATAAAATCTGAAACAATATAAGATTGTTAAACTTTGAAATTGGAAAGGTAACAGCACTAATCTTGACGGTTACTATCAAACACATAACAGGTGTAACGTTGTGGATGTTGATTGTTGAGTTTAGAGGTTAATTCTCTAAGACTTAATTTTTATTAAGATAACGGAGAAATGATTTAATCTTACAATGGTTTTGGTTAATACAAAGGCAAAAATTTATATATTTGATATTTTGTTGATAGATATGTTTTTTACAAGAAGCTGTATATATATATATATTTATACATACATACATACATATATATATATATATATATATATATATATATAAATATATACATACAAGGGTCGTTTGTTAAGTATGGTAAATTTATTTATTGTTTAATTTAACTAATTAATTAATTAATTTAAATTTTCCAATTTAGTTTTTCTTACTTTTTTTACCATACTTATCAAACGACCCTCGTGTATATATATATATATATATATATATATATATATATATATATATATATAATATGTAAATGGGATAGTTGTTGGAGTTTAGTTTATCTACGCTTAGAAATGTTAAATGTTTAATATTATAAAGATAATATGAGAAGAAAATTAGAATTTTTAAAAAGATTATATATATACATTTTTTTACATTTTTCATTAAGGGATGTAGAATATATTTTCGTAAATTGAGTTTTTTATTATATAGTATTATAAAATCTGAAACAATATAAGATTGTTAAACTTTGAAATTGGAAAGGTAACAGCACTAATCTTGATGGTTACTATGAAACACATAACAGTTGTAACGCTGTGGATGTTGATTGTTGAGTTTAGAGGCCAATTCTCTAAGACTTAATTTTCATTAAGATAATAGAGAAATGATTTAATTTAACAATGATTTTGGTTAATTCAAAGACAAAAATTCATATATTTTACATTTTGTTGATAGATATGTTGTTTACAAGAAGCTGTATATATATATTTATAAATATATACATACGAGGGTAGTTTTAAGTATGGTAAATTTATTTATTGTTTAATTTAATTAATTAAATTAAATTTTTCAGTTTAATTTTTCTTATTTTTTTACCATACTTATCAAATAACCCTCGTGTATATTATATATATATATATATATATATATATATATATATATATATATATATATATAATTGCAAATTTAAGTTAAACATGAAGTTGATAATTTCATTTCATAAAAACACAACTGTCACGGAACTCTGATAAAAAGCCTTAAAGCATATTTAGAGAGGCCAAGGATATCAAGGGGCTGATATATATATATATATATATATATATATATATATATATATATATATAATTTCATATATTTTTTTAAATTTCACATGAGTTTATTAACTATATAGTAATATAATTTAAGAAATATAAGTATTGCAAATAATAGTAAAATATTTTAAATTTTAATGTATGTTGTATTATGAAATGACATTAATTTTTATTTTATTTTTGTTACAGGTGAGTTTTGTTCATTAATTTCAAGTACTTAAGAAATTCGGTAAGGTTTATAGTAATTATATTATTTCGATTTTTGTAACATTTAGAAATAAAAAAAAGAAACAAGTACGTAATTGTAGTGATTATAATATTTTATATAATTTTTATTATTGCCTAAAATATTTTGTGATACAAAGAACAATGTTAACAATTCAATGACATTAATTACAAAATTTAGTAAGAGCTATTTGATATGAGATTCAATTAAAAATAGTAAATATAAAGAAAACAAACAGTATAGATTTTTTATTTACCGTATTTTAATATGTATTAATTCCTTTATAATATTTTTTTAGTTTTTTTATTGAGTGAATTGTATTAAATAACTTTTATAAGAAAAATGTTTGCAAAATTTTAAAAACAAAATTAATATCATTATATAATGGAATTCATTAATATCATTTAATTATAAAGTTTCATTTCAGTTTATTTTAAAATGAAATTTTAATAAAAAAATAATATACAACATTTTTTTTTTATATTTCTCTAAACAATATTTCTGCAAGTATCAGAAATTTATAAAGTAATGCAATTAAAAAAATTCATTACATTTCTGATATTTTCGTAAATTAATTTAATTGACTATATTGAATTACTTACAGGTTTTATTTAGATTCTTTCATGTCAAGTCAATCTGATTGTAATAACGTACTGTAATTAGGATTGATTACAAATCGTTTATTGTAATTTCATAGCAAATTACACAGTTTTATATTGTTTGTATTACCACCATATATACGTATATATGTATATATATATATATATATATATATATATATATATATATATATGTATGTATACACACACAGATATGTATTTGTATATGTGAAAGGTATAAATGTGTTTTCAACACACATTATCAATAAAATCATTTATTTCAGCAATTACTGTACATCCATTCTGGTTTAAATCCAGCATTAAATATCCAATTACTCATCCTATATTTACACATGAAATTACCACACAGTCCAGTTATCCTCATCCCTTTCCTGTTGTGTACTTTTTCTACAGTGATGTAAAATATCCACTGACATAAAAACGTATATAGCAATTAACAACTTATTAACAACAGAAGTATATCTCATATGTGGTTATCAGATAATTACGAATTAAAACCACGTTCTACAACATAACCGCATATATATATATATATATATATATATATATATATATATATATATATATATATATATATATGTACGTATGGAGATATGAACATATGCTTGTATAATATTTTTAGAGAAGCGTCCGTGCGGTAACGACACATGGGAAATGTTGCCAAAATGGCAAACATGACAAGTGACACACACACAGCTTTGAATTGTCACGTTGGCCACAGAATCTAGGTGGTGTAACCATGGACCGCAGACGAACTGTGAAATTCACGCATGGTCGAATCACTCATGGTACAGACTCACTGATCGATTGATCTCGTTATACGCCGCGAGAAAATAGTCGTTGGAATGATCAAACATTTTTGTTTATTTCAACGGATGCGTTTGTAATTGTGTATGCGCGCGATTCAGTCAGATCGAGTTCATTTAGATGAGAGAATTAATTTCTATTTTCCATCGTGCATAAATTATATTCAAACCGACAAACATATAATTTGGACATGCATACATTTGCTTTTTTGTATACCTCGATACTAATTTTACATTAACGATCATTGAAATTCTAAAGTTTTTTTGTATAATATTTGTACATTTTTATGTTTTTTTTTCTAAAAAAAAATAATCACAGGAATTTATTTCAATTTATGCTTGGGAAATATTTATATAAATAATTAATAGATAAATGAAATGTATAATAAAAAATAAATAATTTCAAAATTATATTTTTACTGAAATTTATATTCAACTACTAATAAAACATGAATTAAATAATATAGAATTGATTGATATTTGAATATAAAATTTTAGAAACTGCTACTACTTCTCTTGTGTTGAATTTTCCGAGTTTGTTGTTTAAATAAAAAAATACAATTTTATTGTTTAAAATGTATATAAATTAATGAAATTACATTTTGCTAGTCATTCTAAATTCTGGTCGATATTGTCAACGTAAAATAAGTTACCTTCGAACACCTATCAATGTACATTTTTTTATGACGATAAAACAATCCATTAAATAAATTATTTCATCAGGAAACTATTATTAGACAACAGGAAATTCAATTATAGTTAAATGACTCGCGAAGCGTCGGATGGACGATGAAGAACAAAAACAAAAAGAAAATAAGCTTCAGACGATATTTATTATTTCCACCATCGTCCAATAAATTGTTTACTGTGGTTCCAGTCTTGTCGCTAGTCAGTTGCAACGGTGCTATCTTAACATAGTATATAAGTATTTTGTCTATGAATCTGGTTCCAAGTACAGATATATGTATGTAGTTGGATGTATGAATGTATATATTTTGGTTTCGAGACACGTGTTCGTATATCATTTTGGATTTGTTATAATAATTGAGAGAGTCTGTTTTATACAACGAAATTAGTCTTGCGTATCTAGAAATTTATGGACATTAAACTGGTATTGTTATACGTTTAATTACAGTACACAAACGCATTTAAATATTTGTATACGTTATAAAATAATATTCAGATTTGTAAAATAATTTAATTGCCTTATTCTAAAAGGTAAATTTTAAATGTGGTTTATATATTTTAACGATTGAATTTATAACTCTAAAAATGTTTATTTTTTAATTCAATAAAATTAAATAAATAATTTATGGGTATTAAATTTATTTTATAACATATCCATTCTTTTAAAATTTTGGAAATATTTTTAAAAGAAAAAATAAATTATGTTAAAAAATGTTGATATTTCTTTATTTTTTAAAAAATATAGTTAACATTTGTAAATTATATCTATATATATATATATATATATATATATATATATATATATATATATATATATATATATAAACTAATAAACTTTTTTAACTTCCAGATGAAAGTTTTTACCAATATATTTATTTTCTATTTCACATTGAATAATTTTCCTCTATAATTGTGCCTCTATACGTCGTTTACATTTGAATCTTTTTATATTTCCAAGTTTTCAATTAATAAAATTATTGCTTATCGATGACTTTTTTTTACTGAGTGACTAGTTCAGTTCAATTTTATACCATTTTTTATCTTTGTTATAAATGTTTGTAACATTTATTTGCTTAGAATGTTGCTAAAAAGTCTATTTTAAAGAAAATTTGAAAACATATATTTTTCAGAAAATTATAACAGTAAGATATTTAAAACAAACTTTTATTTAATTGTATCTAGACTTTAAATAAGGATTTTAAAGGTCTTACGAAGATTGTTGTAACTAGTCGGATGCACCTAATTGTTATTTGTGAATGGGTTTGTTTATTTTAGTGATGAGGGTTCTTTAAATAAATCAAATGTATATATATATATATATATATATATATATATATATATATATATAACGTGGTCCAAGTGAGACATACAATTAATTGCTCACTATCATTTACTATTCATTACTATCCTTAAGTTTCATTTGCACCACCCTATTTATAGCATTTATTATATTATGCTTTAGTGTACGAGTTTAAAATTTACATTTCGTAGTTATAAGAAATGAAAATGATTATCTAAACAGTTAATATAGCAAAGAGAAATATATAAATTAGTTTCAATCATTTCAAAATATTTTGTTTAGTTTTCTATAAGTTGGTAAATATGATGCTGTAATTATTGACAACATTCTTAAAAGTATTTATCTTGTAATATTTTTAAAAAATCTCCATTTTCTAAAATGTTAAAAACAGATCTTTAATTTGAATTTTCAGTTAAATAATTGGTTAGTCATATAGGGCAAATGTTCAAAATTATTTGATTTTTGGTTAAAAAAATCCAATTAAAAGCGATATATAATAAAATTATTATTTAATTTTAAAAGTAGTCATTTATATGACATTGGTAGTTTTTATTATTAATAAATTTTTAGTTTTCCTTTTTTAAATATTTAATTTGTTTATGGACGTTTTTATTCATTTTTGTTTCATTTGTTCATTTTTATTCATTTTGTATTTCTTTCAAACACTGATTTATGAAAAAGAAAACAAATTATAAACATACTATGTGTTTAAACTTGATTTTGTACTCATTTTTGTAATAGATATTTATCTATATTTATTTATAGCTGTTGTATTTTTTTATAACTTTATATATACATTTTGTAAATAAATTTCAAAATCAAAAATTGATTAAAATAATGAAATTATAATCAATCACTTTATATCTGTATTTTGATTTTTGCTTATGTTTAAAAATTAATATCGTTTATCAGTCTTTAAATTTTGTTATATGATTAATACACATTATACATACACACACACGTATATATATATATATATATATATATATATATATATACACTGTAATTTACAATTCTTCAGTGTCATTTGAGCCACTCTATACTTACACATATAGTAAATGTGTGTTGTATATATGTATATATAGTTTCTTAACAAATTGTATACATCAGCAATTTTTCATTTCTCAAAGCTTTACACAATTTCAGCACTTTTGGTTAAATAAATGTAATAAGATTTTATTACAGTTATCCTTTTATTTCTTATCATTGAAATTCAATTTGACTGATAAATGTTTTTACCTAGCAACTGGTTTAAATTAACTTTATCTATGCAAACGTATCTGTATCTTTCTTTTATATATTCCAGCTTTTCAATCAATCTAACTAGGTTTGCAAGTATTCTATTCTATATATTTAACTAGTTTTCGTTTTGTTTAAGTTCTATAATAGATTAAAATAGAGTTCAAATCCTGAACTATTTTATTATCTGCACAAAGTGTATGTAGACTTTAAAATAATCAAATGAGAATTTTGTGCTGCGTTTTAATGTAAATAAATTTATTCGGTACTCATTAAATAATTTTCATTATTTGAAATTAAATTTATTTATATATGCTACAATCAAAAGTAAAAAAGAGGAATAATGATGAATCTCTTTTCTCTATATTTCATGTTAATAATGAATAAAAATATAGACAATTTGTTATCTATAAAAGAAATGAAATATTATGGAAAGAATATCGATATTAAGGTAAATAGGTTTTCTTTGAGATAAAGTATTTCAAATTAATTAATCGTTTTTGATTTATAAAAAATTACTATGATAGAAAAATTATTTTATTTATCTAACTCAATATTATGCGATGTTTTTATTATTCTTGAAAAATTAAAAAAAATGTTCAAAGAATACTCTTCTTAATATGTCAATACGGTAGAGAAAAAGAACGAGTTTTGAATGGGATAAAAGAAAAATACTTTCGTAGAATGTTTCAACAAAAGGAGCATAGCATGTGTCAATATTAATAGAGAAGAATTATTATGAATAAAATATTCGATTTGTATTTTGAGTAGAGTAATGCTTTTTTTAGTGAATCAGTTCTTTTTTACATTAATTTCGTATCTGATTGTAGTTTTGTCTATCTAATTAATTTCTCGAATATATATATATATATATATATATATATATATATTAGAACAAATAATTCACATATAAATTTAAAATATTTTAATAAAAATTAAAATAAATGTTTTTAAACATATTTTTTTCAGTAATAAAATACAAAATTATTAATTAATTAATAAATTTCAAAGAACTAATAACTTTAAAGAACATTTTTTCATTTAACTTCTAAATTTTATTTTATTTTTCATTAGATTTGATTGATAAAAAAACTATAAAGAAATAAAATTTATTTACTAACTCTCACTGAAGTTTGTATTTATCAATAAACGAAAATAAGTTAATAAAAGCTTATACGCATATATTAGGTTATTTGAATGTAAAAAAAAACTAGTTTATCTGAATATCAGAGTTATTGTAAGAATGTTGAAATAAGCATTCCTCTAGAGAATATTGTAGGATCCGTGTGCTATTCAATTCGTATGCTTAGTAGCTTCCCAAGAGAACAGAACAACGTTTTACATTGGCGACATGCCGGTACATGTAGGCAATCATAACAAATACGAACGATTCATGCAAAATTAATTTTCAAATTTAACTTTCAAGCTAATATCATATATATTTTCAACGTTTCAATGTAATAGTAAGGTTTGTCGGTGATATGTTTTATGGAGAAACTTTTTTGATTCTATATTATTTTCAATTAAATTTATTTGGAATTGTCATTGAAATACAAAAGATTTAGAATTAAAAAAATGTCAGAATGAAAATATTTTAAAATGAATTTTATCATTATTTTCTGTTGATGTTTAATTAAATTAAATTGGTTGATATGTTCCAATATAATTGAGTTTTATTTATTTGTTTGATGCAATTTTTTTATATAATGAATTATTTTTTTATAATTTTTAATAAAATTCATATAGAGTTTTATGAATGAAATAATTTTTTTATTTTAAAATTTCTCAAATCTTAATTTGTTTGTGTTATCTGAAAGAAAATATCTGTGGTTGAAATTAAATGAAAAAGGTTTTTTTAAAATATTCAGTTATATATATATATATAACTGTGTGTGTGTATGTATGTTTGTATGTGTATATAAATATATTATTATCATCTACTAAAGGCAGTACCTCATCGTTACAGTCATATAAAGCCATTCTTTCATTTCGTCGTAAGCTTCGAAATCCAGTCTTTCTATAACCCTCCTAAGGTAAGTTATTTTTGGCCATCATTTCATTTCTATCCCAGTAATTTACTTTAAAAAATATTTTTAAGAATATCATTGTATCTCATCAGATATCCTATAAGTTTATTTTTTTCTTCTTTCTATAAATTTTATAAGATTTGTCTTTTCATCCATTTATTCTGTACTTGAATGTTATTTTTTACTAGTCCAACTTGTTTACGTTAATCTTCTCCACATTCACATTTTTGTTGCCTACATTGTCTATCTTTCTTGTTTGTTCAAATCCTAAATTTCGTATCCATTTGTCAGGATTGTTTCTTTACTTCTTTTGTCTACTCTAAATGTAAGTTTATCTTTATCTATGCACTTTATTCTTTATCTTGTTTTTGATGATATTTAACGAAGTTTTTAAAATATATAAAACAAAGATATTGTACGATAGCTGGAACAGTTAATTTTATTTTGAGTATTGTAATCATTTTATTTTGTACAAAAATTGTACGTATTTTTTGTTTCCAGAACAATCTGTAATGATATCAAGAAGTTTATTTTTCATCTTTTTTAAATTATCTTTCAGTATTTCAGTTAGTACATATAGAAATTAAGAACACAATTATACTATTATTTATTTCAAATAGAATTATTTTATTGAGTAGCAAATTTTGTAAGTATTTTTTTAGTAATTAAAATTGTAATTTAAATTAGAATTTTAATAAATGAATTATAGTGAATATTTTATTTCAATCAATTATAAATTGACTAGTATTCTATGTTCATAACGCAATAATATTAAATTTTGCTCATATTTAACACAAATTAATTTTCATTTTGTTATAACACAAAGGCTTGACGATGATGGCATCGACATCGAAATGCGCATTAGCCTATTATTGTTATAAACAACAAAGTGAACAATAAGTGATTATTGATCACTTTATAATATGTTGTGATGTTAGAGGTGAAAATTCATGTGTTAAAGTGAATTTGCCACAATTTCAAAACAAGCTGTGCTTATATTTTCAATGAATTTGACATTTAAGCATTTACAAGTAAATATTTTTTAAAATGTTGAAGTTTTAATAAAATAAATATATATTGTTACGGTATAAAAGTAATGTTAATTAGTTAACATTTAGCAAATAGGATTTATATAAATTCACATTTTGTTTAAAATATAAATATTAGTTAAACAAACGTAGTTTTTGTTCTGTTACTCATTTTACAAAAAGTTACATTAAAATTGCTGATGAGTCAAGTGGTGTAACGTTTTTTGAAACATAACAAAAATATATACATTTGTTATTATTTGTAATAATATTATATACGTGTGTTTAAAAGAGAAAATTCTAAATTTAACGATTTGTTAATTCTTATGATAATAAATCAAATGAACTGACATATAAACGAGTGATAAAATCCTTCTGAATTTTGTATTGTGTCTGGTAAAATCGTAATGAAAACACTAATAACTCAATAGCAAATATAAATGTCTGTCATAGAGCTTTTATCCTTTTTTTGATTGATGAATAAAGTATTAAGCATCTTTATAAATACTCCATATGTATATATATATATATATATATATATATATATATATATATATATATATATATATATATATATATATATATATATATATATATATATATATATATATATATATTATATATATATATATATATATATATATATATATATATATATATATATATATATAATATGTGTATGTATATGTGTGTGTGTGTGTGTTTTATGTGTATATACATAATTTGTGTATATGAACATTTTAGATGTATCATGTTAAAAATATTATATATATATATATATATATATATATCATCATCATCATATAATGCCCATATCATACTACTGGACGAAAGCCGCAATATGCTACCATTCATTGGTATATATATATATATACATACAGTTATACAAGATGATATATATATATATATATAATATATATATATATCTAAAATATATATATATATATATATATATATATATATATATATATATTTATATATATATATTATTACTGTATATTTATATATATATATATATATATTCTTATTGTTTGAAAATATTAATTTTATGTAGAAATATATGTTTATTTTATGTATTAGTCATGAAAATCAAATGTACTCTTAATAAATTGAATAGCAAATATATTAATTCAAAATTAATCATTTGAATGAAATAAAAGTATTAAGTATTAATTAAAAAAGTATTTGAATAGCAAAGTATTCATTATATTTTTTTTTTAAAAAAATAATCGATATAAAATTATATCTAATCCTAAATAAAAGAATTAATAAAAATTCAATAACTTATTTTACCAATACAATTATCTATTTAATTTTTTAAATTAAATATAATTTTTTTGTATACTTATTAAATTATTGAATGAATATTGATTTGATAAATTTGGTTAATTTAAGACTTGACAGAATATAACATTATGATGAACATATCTACGAGAATTAATACAATATTTTGGATGAAATCTGTGTTAAATTGAATATCATAAGTATAGAATGTTGCCACAGCTTATGTTACTCGGTACAATAAACTATATAATTCTAAAGCATGTAACATGTTCATAGTTGATCGACAACTATGTGAAACAAATATTTGTATGAAAACCTAAAAATTAAGGTAATGGACAAAGCTGAATTATATACGTTTCCTAATTTTGTAGATTGTACCTAGCAATCAATCTGTGATCGAAACCTTTGCTAAATATAAATTGTAATGTATATGAAATTCTAATGTGTAAAAATAAAATTCTATAAATGTACACTTTTTTGTAAAAAATTGGTGAAAAAAAGATTTATTATAATTATATATCTGTGAAATTTAAATCTTTAAATTCTATGAAATTAATTAAATATTATAAAAAAACATCACAATTATGATAGATTTGATGTTTCATAACAATTAATAAAATACACATAAATATAAAAGGAGTGACAAATTGGATAATTTTCTGTTAATATTCTCTACACTAAAAGTTTCATTTTCGTCCTATATAGTATAGCTAATAAATCATGGTTTTTGCGCTCAAAAAGGTTTAAATTTTCAGCATCCTCACGCAAATACAGTACAAGCACGTACAGCATTAAATCATATTGCCTTGTAGTCTGTTTAAAAGGATCAAACGTTTTCACAGTGAATCTTTCAAAGGAACATAATCTTTCGGTACATACTGTACTGATGTTTCACAACAAAACATTGTTTTCTACACGTATAAATATCTATGTGTACGCTCCTTTATAAATATTTGATATGTGAACTTATATTCACACATATGTATGTAGGATTAAAAAAAAATAAAAATGAGAAAATTATACATTTAACGAATATATAACACTTCAACACATACATGTAACTCTCTATATATATACATCTCTATATATATATATATATATATATATATATATATATATATATATATATATATATACATATATATATATATATATATATATATATATATATATATATATATATATATATATATACTCGTATATATTAAAGAAAATTTATGAATGAAGTAAACAAGAAAGTAAAAATGAAGTGGCGTTAGTTTAGAAGAAATTCGCAAATTATGAAGTCGGATATTTTTTTATTTTTAAAAAGAAAAAAATTCGATCAATGCATTCTACTTGGACTTATATATGGCAGTGAAGCATGGATCTTGAAAGCCAGAATAATATAGTGTCTCTGACATCACAGAGAAGCAGGAAAATATGTACGTTGGGAATAATACGAAAAGATAAGAAGAGAAATGAATGTATTAGAGAGAAAATAAAAGTTATGATTGTTAGGAATAATACATAGAGACACAAAGAGGAATAAATAGATTCGGAAGAAACACAAATTTCTTGGACGTTATAATAATAGTGAATAATTAAAAATGTGCTGGTCATATGAAGGAACGGAAAATTATTGATTGAGAAGAGATATTTTTAAAAGGGAACACAAAAATATAAAAAGACTAATGAAGGAACTTATAGATTAATGGGATAGAAATATTAAAAAAAATCGTCGGTGTGAAATAGAGGAAAAAGACGCATAGAATCGCTAAAAATGGGTAATTTTGAGAGAGAAAATAATTCAGAATAGATAGGAAGAGATGGATAATGATATATTAATAGCTAACAAGGATATACAAATTTTGCAAATATTAAAATATTTTTTTATTTGAAAAACATAGAGCATTAATTCATATATATATATATATATATATATATATATATATATATATATATATATATATATATATATATATATATATAGCTGAATCGTATGAAGTAAAATGATTATTTAGACTAAAACATTTTGTTAGTAAATTTTACATTAAAATGTAGAAGATATTATAAATATTTATATAGAATCATTGTAATAATATCTGATGATTAAATGAACTATGTACATGTTCAAAATTTACAAAGTAGTAGTTATTAGTCCTAGAGTTATTTTGAAATAAATTAGTATTTCAGTATTTTACGCTATTAGTAAAATGTTGACATGTTTTCTTAAATTTTTTATACGAAAATGAGTCGTATTTAATTAAATTTATATATTATTACAATTAGTGAAAAATATTTATTGAATTCATTTGTGCCTAATATGTTTTGTGTTATTATATATAGTTTATATAAAAATGAATTATTCTAGCATTCAAATCTAGTTTATTTGCCATTAGTGAGAACAGGTAGTATGCATTGATCACAAAATTTTCTTTTTAATCATGGATAAATATCTATCTTCATATTCTCTAAATTTCTTTCAAACCGTCATTATCTCATTTTTACTTTTCTATTCGTTTCATCTGTAAATGTTCTTTTTTAATGTTAAGAAATTATCTTTGAATTTATTCTATTTCTCTTCCTTTTAGTATATTTTTTTTGATTTAAAAATTCATTAAACATTAATTTTATCTTATTGAGATTTATTATACGATCATTTTTTTTATTTTCCTTATCAACTTCTATATTTTTTTACGTTTATCTGTACTTTTCAAAAAATAATGTCATCAGCAAATCTTAAGTGTATAAATATCTCTCCATTTACTTTTATTCTTTTAGGTTTTCAGTTTAGTATTCTAAACACTTATTCTAACGAGAAATTAAACAGTTTATATATATATATATATATATATATATATATATATATATATATGTACATATATATTCACAGGTATATTTATAATTATAATAACAAGGTAAAATTATAATTATAATTTCATTAAAAATAAATTTTATAAATGTATGAAGTACTTTTGTACACTATATAATTTTTAATTTTTTAATACTGTAACTGGTATAATTTTATATAAGTTTAATATTAAATGTTTGGTAGGTTATTTATAAAAAAAATATACATATTTCATTTTCTGTTCATTTACTGATATAACCTATTTATTAAATTATATTTTAGAAAATAATTAACTTTTTCAAAACAATTAAAATGAAATTCTGAATTAAATTATATTTCAATATATATTCTAATTTTATGATAAAATCGTTAATATAAAACAAACAATATTTAGAAAACTAATATTAAAAAGTAATTAATTAAAATTTCGTTTACTGAAAAATTAATAGAAATTGTATTCGATCGTATAGCCATTTTAAGCTATTTTTAAATTTGCTAAAACGATATTGATTGTAAATAAAATATAGTCAATTTGACTCTGGTAATAGCAGTTTAATTTTTTCGGAAATAGATACATGCTTTTTAATGTGTAGATTATTAATACATATCGTTTGTCGAGTGCAACATATTGTTTTTATATTTACATGTTATAAAATATACCGAATTTCAAACAAACAACGAGCAATTTGTTCGGTTATTGATTAATAATAATTATATATTTTTTTCTAATACAAACAAACACGAAAAAATATTTGTTGCTATAGTCTTGATGATTTCCGAGCAAACATTTTTTTTAAAAAAACAAATATTAGCTGATGGGCGTTTGACGCCATAATTTAATTATGTTATGAGGTATAGTTATTATTTTTAATCAAGTAATGAATACAGATATATATTATGAATTGTAATTAGATTTTTAATTACAATAAACTATTTACACCAAAAAATATGCTTATCTATTATAACTACACATTACTCTTATAACTAAATGTCAATACAACTTCATATTTCGACATAGAACAGATGATAATGATGGTGTCAAAATGAAATCACTACACGTCAAAACGCACAGAACTCGCACACATAACGTTAGTGTAAGAAACCTGATATTTCACTCTTATTGAACGTTTTTCTCTCGTTCTTTGAAGAAAGCATAGACAGGACGTTGTGTTGCCTGAAAAAACATACATCAAGGTGAAATGCGTATGACAGTTGCTGAAATCCACTGTTGTTGGAATGAAAGAGGGTGTTTGCGGAGCGAAATAAATACAAAGATAAAGAAAAAACACGACATTCTTTTGGAATTTAGGTACTTTTGAAACTACTTTTGAAACAAGGAATTAAATACGACGAATAATAATGTAAAGTTTTTGAGATGAGAACTCAGTTTAAATTGTTTATTTTCTTGTTTCAATTTCGACAGTCTTGGAAGGAATGAATTTGTATAATTTAAATAGCAGTAATTAACTCTCTATTCATGTACTTTTCTCTGTATTACATTTAATGATTTATATATATATATATATATATATATATATATATATATATATATATATATATATATGAAAAGATATGAAAATATATTAGGTTGAAATGAACATTTGTTTATGATGTGTAAATGTTTTTTAATAAATAATATTTTCTTTTATATGTTTATATATATATTTACAAATTTAAAATTATTTTTTACCTTTGATGTGTAAAATCAGTTTAATGGAAGAAATTTCAATATAAAACCATAAAACTAATTCAGTTTTGCATAAATGAAACACTCATTTTAAAATCATATGAAAATGTTCAAAACCACTTATTGTTCACTTTAGTTACTAATGGTTACTTTTATTACCATTCTATTATCATTAAAGTGCTGTATTATAAAATGAACATTAAATGATTACTGAAAACTTTTATGAAATCTTATTGCTTTAATTGAATTGATTTTTTTGTACGGAAGTTTGAAAGTGATATTTATTCTTTAAAAAAATCATTTAAGTATACATTAATTTTCTATATACAAAAATACAAAATATTTTAGATATTGGTATTCTTAGGATAAATAGAATAATCATTAATTAGATTTGTTATTTTTATACTTTTTTTGTTTTAATACATGACCATATATCATTAATAAAAAATATTTATTAATTTTTTCACATATTAATTTATAAAAAAGATATTTAGTTCTAATGAGTTCAGTTTATTTTTCTAAATAGGTTTATTTATTTTTTATTATATTACTTAGATTACTCAATTTAACATATACATTAAGTTAAAACGAACAGTTTTTAATTCTAGTCGTTCTGTATTTCACACTTCTATAAGCTTTCAAATTGTTTCAGTTATAACTTAATTATGAAAAATAATCTCTCTTCTTTCCAACGAAATTACAAAATCTAATTGTTCTTATTATAACTTTTAAATCTATATGGAAGTTGTTAACAATATTAGTATTTTTGTGGTAATTGTGACAGAATTCTTATGCATTTGATTTATATATATATATATATATATATTTATATATATATATATATATAAACTTTTATATATTGTATTATTATTTTTTAAGTATTCGAAATATTTTCGTTACCTTTTGTAATGACTTTAAAAAATGAAATTCATCTTTTTGCATTTGAACAATAAACTTAAATTGCACATAAATTTGGTAACTATTTTTTAAATCTATTTTTGCTAAAATATTTTAAAAATATAATTATATATATAATTTCGATCTTATTTTTTTGTTTGTTATAAATAAAATCGACGACTATTTTATCAGATTCTAAAATAAAAAAAACATATGTCATACATGACATTTATGTTAGCTTATTTGTATATGTGTTAATCTTGCTTTTGTTTCTCCATTCTTGACAAATATGGAACATTCCATGCAGTCATTATGTAAGTCTGAATGAGACATTTCCTGCATAACTCAAAGGAATATTAGCTTTAGACAAATTCGCACATGTAGTATGTTTGCTCGCGTGAAAACTGTCATATTGTTTAAGTACATTGTTTTGTTCTATCATTATATGAAGAAATGAATCTTGTATATCGTATTATTCGCAAAATAATAAAGGAAACGAAATATTTTGTAATATTAAATTAAAATATACATATATTGACTTTGGTTAAAAATGAGGGATTTTGTTATTTTCTTGGAAATTGCAACGAATTCATTTTCATACAAATGAACTATGCTTATAACATCACAAGATATTGCAAAAGTAATGAATAATTATTTATTATTCACTTTTTTTGTTTATAAGTTGATACGTTTCGATAGCAATTCTATCATCACTACAGAGTTACGTTATAAAATATTGAATGATAAATAATTATTGAACACTTATCAATATCTTATGATGTTTGGGTAATAGTCCATTCGTATGAAAACTATAGATTTTAGTTATAGAGTCTTAAATATGTTAGATGTAATTAAAAAAATATCGGAATTTTGTTCAAATTGTTATTTCATACATACACACATACATACATACATATATATATATATATATATAAACGATCTCTTTTAAATATACATGAATAAGACAGTGGTCATAGAATTGAGACATATATTTATGTTTTAAATTACAAAAACTAAATTCTATTTTATAAAAAAAATATATTTTGTAGAATATGTATTTGTTTTTATAATTTTATTATATTTCTTGTGCATAGTATTAATTAAACAGTGACATCTATCGTTGGATGTATTTTATCAAGTTTCCCTTATAATTATTTATAATTCAATTAAATTTGAAGGGTTCTTCTCTGTTATTGTGACCTTTATTTTTTTATAAATTTTATAATAGATTTAAATCGGGGTTTTCTACCGGCTAATTTCCAATATCAATGTGTCATAAAGAATTTTTTCATTAGAAGTAAAAATATTTCCAATTATTTTACATAAGCATCCACGTAACAAGCACATTTTCATCTACATAGTAAATATAATGTGTTTTCTTAAAATTTAAATAAAATTATATATATTATGCTTTATAAGATAAAAATAATCAATAAATTGATTGATATTTGTAATTAATTGAAATATATGTACGAGAAATATAAATACGTAATATTTATTCCTGCTCGTATTTAAATTTTGATTTGTATCAGATGTACTGAGTTTTTTTGTATTTTTATAAATATCTATTAAAGTTGTTTCTTAAGTCTCTGTTCCATCTAACCACGGAGCTTCATTTGGGACTTTTTTAAATATGTACGTATATAGACATAAATTAAATATATGATAAATACTGGAAAAAAGTTCTTTAAATTCTGATTGATATTTTTAAAAAAATATTTTATTTTCTTGTTGATATTAAATTAGAAAACAATGATATTATATCTAAAAAAAATGTTCTCTTTAAAAGTGAAAAAAAATATATTTTTAAAAACGTAAACACTTCTCACAATAAATTTCTCGAAGTGTGTATCATGGTGTGAAATTGATTTTTGTTTGATACTTTGTCAATACATTGAAACATATATTACATTTGGCTATATATTCCTGCAATATGAAATAGGGAAATTGAATAAGCAAGAAATAAAAGTAAAAAATAAGTTCGTTATAAAGCCTGTGAACCAATAACAATTGCATTTTCTTGTAAGAAAAGTTTTAAATTACATTTATACTAGTATAAAACGTACATATATGAATGAATACAGTTGAAGCGTAGAAAATTTCAATTCATTTTTTCCAGTTGTTTTGGTTAATGTTTTATATACTTTATATATATATATATATATATATATATATATATATGTGTATGTATGTGTGTATACAATTATAAATTATCAAAAATTTTATCTTTAAGCATAGAAGAATATTCGACTTCATATTATTAGTATTTCTTCCAAATTGTTACCATCCCATTTTTATTCTCCTGTTGACTTTTGTAATATTTTATTGTGTTGATGATTTATCTCAAGTATACATAGATTTCTATATCTTTCATTTTTATTATCTTTAGTTTGATTTTCCTAATAATTTTAAAATTAACCATCAGAGTGCTAATTAGAATTCACTTAACTTACTAAAATGACTGAAGTCAGTTTAGGATTTCTGAGTGAGTATTGATAAATTGATCTATGCTTATGTTTATTCTATTTCAAGTTTAATTTTTCTGTATGATTTAAATAAAGAGTATTTTTGTGATACTTATCGATCTTATAATTTTTCTTTCTGTTATTGAAAATTGTTAACTTTTATTATAAATTGAATTTAAGTACAAAGAAATATATAAATTATACTTAAGTTTTTATTTAAATTTTTAGTTCAAAAGTGTGCTTATAATCATTTTAACACTTTACTATAGGATTTTAAGCGATATTCATTGTATCTAAAAGATAATTAAAAATTAATTTATTACATCTAATTTTACTACAGTAATATTGAAAAAAAATATTTAGTGTAATCATATTAATATAATAAATATTGAAGAAATAAAATACACTCAAGTATCTATGAAATATGAGTTAAAAAATAGATGCACTGAACTACAATAAGCTTTTTGTTTTGATGAAAAATATATTGATCCTGGGAATAAGCTATGTGAACAAAACATTCTACACAACTTGTTAATACATTTTTTAATCAATCAACTAAGACATGTTTTTCGCCAGAGACATGCAGAATTTTAAATTAAAATTTTTGAAAATAAGCTTCTTTGAATTTTTTATTTACTTTTTCAAAAACGCTAATACTTTTTATAATATATATATTAATATTTATGTGTATCTATCTATCTATCTATCTATCTATCTATCTATCTATATATATATATATATATATATATATATATATATATATATATCTATATATATATATATATATATATATATATATATATATATATATATATATATTAATTATACAGTATAAGAATCAAAAATGTAGTCAATGATTATTAAACTATATAAGCGTTATTACTGAGTTAATAATATTGATTATAAAAGTATATTTCATGATTATTTAGAAATATATGTGATGAATGAAATTAGATATGTAATTGTAACTTAAATAATAAAAAAATGTTATGAATAATTTAATAACATTTATATATTTTGCTCCGAAAATATATTTTTTACTAAAAGTTAGCAACATATATATACTTGGTGTTGTTGGTTCATATTTTTCAATATTTTATTCCAATATTTTTTATATTCAAAAGGTCAATTGAATAATAAATTAAATGATATTTGAAAAATTAGTTATTGTGTTCTTGGTACATTTTTCCATTCCAGTTATTTTTTATTATTTAAGGTTGAAATTTCATTACAAATTTATTATTTTTATTGAAGAGGTTATGGAAAAAAATTAATTTATAAAAAAATATTTTTAATTTAAATACGATTTAGCAATTAAAAGAAAAAGTAACGAAAACTTTTATTGGAATAAGAGTTATGTAAATGCAATTAAACTTGATAACGTTTATTATAAAATTGTTAATTGTTTAAAAATATAAATGATTATAGTTTTATTAGATTTTTCTATTAAGATAGATTAATATATATATATTCAGGTGCTGTTCAGGTATCTAAATTCTAAAAGCATATAAACTCCAGCTATTATATAGATGACTGATAAGTGTATACTATATTGTATAAAAGGGGTTGTAACTGGGATGCATTCGCGTTATTCCCTGGTCGGAGACGGAAGCCACATTTGTGTGTGGTTATATTACAGTTCATCAAATGAGGATTGTAACCCATATACATATATACATGTATTTAGGAATTTACAGCGGGAAATGTCTGTTTTAGCGTCATAGAACGGATTGAATTAATTACTCTTTACAATATATTATATGTTGAAAACATTACTAAATGTTGACTCATATAACTGTGTGTGTGTGTATTTATTCACGCACTAGATACTACATAAGACAGCAGTTGAAATATATTGGTTCTCTTTTGCCGTGGTTGTGTAGTTTTGTTTGAGATATCTAACTCTATGATAGGGTTAACATTCAAGTAATGTTGATTTTTCATTAATTACTTTTTGTTTACACTGACAGTTTCATTCAAAATTTGAAATATTTTAATCTTTAGAGACTATTTGAATTTCGTACAGTTTTTTTTAAATAAATCGAATTCTGTCAACATTAAATAAAAATTATATTTATAATAATTATTATTTTAGATATATGATGTTTTTTTCATGTAGGTATATATATATATATATATATATATATATATATATATATATATATATATCAACCTCTTTCAACACAATGTTATTGAAAGTCAGTTTCACCTTATATAATAAAAATAATAGATAATAAAGGATGGTAAATGATATAGTAAGCAAGTAAATGTATGTTCAATCTTGTCAGTCTCATTTGAGCCATCACATATAATTTAATTACAACACAGACGCCTATTTAAAATTTATTAATGGAATTAATAAACTAAGAAAATTTAATCGGACTAGAATAGTTAAAAAAAACGAAAAATAATATTATATGAAAGGAAATAAGTGTACAAGAGATAAAACTGTAATATTTTTAGCATGTAATAAATATGTATCAATTTTTAGAAGAATATTCAGTCTAGAAACCAAATCAATAATATCATCATGTAATACATTAGGTGAAAAAAAATTGAAGAATTTTTCATTACTATAGTGCAAATGTTACTAAATTAAAATCAAAGAATTTTTACTAGGGGGTTCTGCCCCTTTCTTGTTTTGATCATAACCCTCAAACTTAGTTTTATTTAAAAATGTACAGGAAACCATTAATTTATTTAATAAAAATTGTACTTTAGTAATTTTTGAAAATTTTGGAAAAATCTATAACGAAATTTTCGCGTTATATTTTTTTAAATAGAAAGAAAAATAAATAAATTTATTAATAAATTGATAAAAAGATATATATATATATATATATATATATATATATATATATATATATATGTTAATTAAGATATTTTATTTTTATATTTTTATTAACTTAGACTAATTATGTTTTACCTAATATAAGTATTATAAGTTTTTAACTATAAAAAATAATCAGATTTATTATAAAAAGATAAATGAAAATTTAGGTCATTTATTTATTCATATATATATATATATATATATATATATATATATATAAATATATATATATATATATATTATATATAAGTTGTTTATTTAGAATTACATTCAATTAAAAAAAATACGTAATCGTTAAAATTTTAAACTGATTACGAAAAAAGCGTAACTTGTCATTCTTAAGATTCCGTTATCTATATTTGACGTTTTTCAACATTCTTGTGTCATGTTGTATATTCATGATTTTTATTTTATAGGTCAGAGCTGAAAGTTATGCGTTTCGGTAGGGTGTTCAGAATTTTGCAGATGAAGCGATATTTTCAAGATATTGTAATTTTATTAATTCGTATCGGTAAATTATTCTCGAATTGTTCCGTTATTTTTGAATCTTGAATTATTTAGAATTTTGGAAGGTAGAGTGATTCGTTATCATACAAATGAAAATGGGGTTTGAAAATTATTAATATTGTAGAATAAGATGAACAGTGTTGAATTATGTTACATAAATTTCAAATTATTCAAATTTGTGTTATATTGTATTGTATTCACAAGTTTGTCATTTTTTTGTTCATATTATATGAGAATATACTGAATATATGAGAATTTTTCTAATAAAATATTTTTTACTGTGATAATATTAAAAAAGGAAAAATATTTTATGTAAATATATTTGTTTATAGATGAATAAAATGAAATAATTATATATCTCGTTATAACGAATGTAATTTTTAAATTACAATTGTTGATACGAATAGCATTTAAAATATTTTATGCAGTGATTTATACAAACAAAAAAAAATGAATTAGATCGTAACTAATTTATACATGACATTTTTATTTATTAAAGATTAATTTGTTTACTTGTTTGTATATTTTAAGAGAATCTATTTTTTTCTCTTTTTTATTTATACAGTTTAATTTATTCAAACTTTAATATACACTACTTGCATATGCATTACGTTGGATTTTATGTGTAGGTCATTTAATATTTTCACTATTAAATGTAACATCATTACAAATGTTTCATAATTTCGTTAATTGATTCATAAATATCATACAAGTGCAGTTATTACACTGTAGTCATCTGGTGCTCCACGTTGAGTAGTGATTTATTTTTAAGTAGTGTTTAATTGTTCAATTTTTTTATTAATAAAGTTATTACATGTGATAATGTGGAGATATACGATCTAAATGATTTAAATAAAAAGTCATAAAATATTGGATCGACATCAAACTTATTAAGGGAAGATAAAAATAAAAGTTATTTTCATGTATTATTATCAATTAATTAATTAAATATTTCATTTGTATGATAAGGATTTATGGTTGCTTATGTGTATTATCATTGCTTACAAAATTATGAATAAATATTTATTTATATATATATATATGAATTTATGTGTAAATGTTTTTGATTATATGCTCACATATAATGTTTGTTTGAATGTGGTACACAAGAAACCACCGATCAAACCGTAAGCGTTTAATTCACGAAACGTAGAAAACAACAGTAGTGGAAACAGCGAGCAATACCAGTATTTCGCAGCTGGATATTAAGCTATAAGCTATATGTAGACCCTGTGACGATCATATTGATGTTGAAAAGTAAACTCGAAAGCTTCCCCTCGATCACTTGTACACCTACTTCTGGATGCGGTTTGTTTTCAAAACGGAGATGGGGTCGAAAACGTACCGTGCTTTATCGTTGTAACGAATTATCCACAGGGGTGTGATATGATTAGCATTTTCGCTTCTTGTGGCCGCTTATATAAACATATATACAAACATCTATCTATCTATCTATCTATCTATATCTATATATATATATATATATATATATATTTATGAAGTTTTTTCACACGATGGATAACGTTAACCTTTTTTGAAACTTTCTTATACTGTTTCTTCTCATCGCCCTCGCGGTTAAAAGTTTTGACACGTTCGTGTATGTCTGGGAAATTTTGTTTACATTTATAATGGATATTAGACTCTTAAGGGATGTTTTCTGATAATTTATGTTGTGATAATAGAACTTTATTTTTCTTTACGTAGCATATTAATTATTACTGGTTTGATAAAATGTAGATATTAAAAAATATTGAATATGGAGTTCATTTTTAGTTTTATATTTAGAATTAATTAAAATTAAATTATAAATTTTATGTAATTTTTGATAATTGTCAAGATTAACTTGAAAACTTATAATAATAGATATATAAATTAAAATTTATTTTAGAAAAATAAATTTAGAATACTAATTTTTTAATTAATATTAGTTCAAATTTTTGTTATAATGTCTTAAGATATGATTTATTTTTTACTAATTTTGATAACTTATTTATAATTTATTGAAAACTAGCAACATATATTAATATATTTCAGAATTATTCTGTTTTTCGATTCAGTTGAATGTTTTCCAAAAATTTTTGAAAATTATTCAATATAATTCAGATTCATCGAATTCGTGGCCAGGAATTTTTATTAAAATGCGTTATGCATTTTTGAGAATTTCAATATTTTTTTTTAAAAAAAACAAATTTCCATTATAGAAAAATATTTATATGAATAATTATTAAATTGCAGGTGTTAAATATTTTTTAATAATTTTATTGACAAATTTCAACTATGTGATTTTTTGATTAGTCATATATATTCATAATTGTTTTCTAATATTGAAAAAATTATATATTATTTTATATTTTTTCGATTTTAATAAATTATACTATAAATAGTAGATTGTTCATAAAAAAATACACCGAATATTTCTAACTATTTAGATATGATAAAAAAGTAAATATGGCATTAAAATCCGTTTTTAATGATAAATATCAGTTTACTAAATTATAACACTATATAACTTATTAATTATATTAATAAAATTAAACGATGTGTTTTGAGAAACCAAGAAAACACGATTATTAATCCAAAAGGAAAGTGAATTGATAAATATAAATAACGATGTAAAATAAAAAAAAAATTTTGTTATTATAATAATTTGAAATACTGTTTATATATGAATATATGGTTGCATGATATGTTTTCTTTTCTAAAAATGAATTCAATTTGTGACTGAATTTCATACATAGTTTTAGGAAATTTATTTGGGTGATAAAACTACAAAAGCATATTTGAAAATAATGTTTTAAAATACATTAAAACTATCTAAATTTATAAATATAGAAATATTAATGTGTGAAATATTAATAAATTTATTAACGATAAAGTATTTTTATGTTAAGTAGATATTAATTTTTATTTAATGTTGTTTACAGTTTTGGTTATATTTGGAGTTTTAGTTGTATTATATAAGTTTTTTATGTACACATTTTATGAGCTATATTTATTGAATAATAATTTCGTATATATATATATATATATATATATATATATATATATATATATATATATATATATATATATATATATATATATATATATATGTATATGGGTGTTTAACGTATTAACTTCACTTTAAAGTATGAAATAAATATTGATTATTGTAAATTGATCAAAATTGACAGAAATATCTATCTGAAACAAGTTTTGACAGAATACAGTTAGAAAAATGAAAATAAAATATATAAACTGGGGTTAAAAGTACATTGAAGAAAATATTGAGATGATATTGTGGATATCTATCTCTTCGTTTATATAGAAATGTTCTTATAGAAATATGTGTGTCTAATTCTTAGGTTGATATTAAAAAATATTTCAAAGTTACTGCTAGATAAAAATGTACGTTTTTTAATATTAAAAAAGAACTATTGTGAAATAAAATTTCATATTTCAATTTGGTGCCTTAATTTTTTTTTCATAAATAAAATTCGAACATATGTTTTAATTGACTTGAACAAATAAAACAATGTAGTCTTTAATCAAGTGTATTTTTATTGAGCGATCAAATTTAATATTCAAAAATTTTGTATGAGGTTATTAAAGACCAAATTATATCTTTTCAATTTTTAATATAAATTATAAAGTAAAATATTTCATTGGACATAAAATCAATATTCCATCCCATTTAAAATCATCATCGTATTAATATAATAGGAATCACTCGTTGTCATCATTTCATTCTATTAAATTTCTTCAAAAGAATTTCTAATCTTGTCTTTGAAAACACACACATTTATACAGAGAACTAACGAAAACTTATCTTTAGTGAAATATATTAATAAATTGATCTTCGTCGAATTTCTCGTCGGCCATTTTTGCTGTGGATGAGCTGTCTAGTTCATGGAGAAGCAGACAATGGAAATCTTATTAGAGTAGACTAGGAAGGTTTGTTCTGTGTTCAGTCGGTTAGATTCCCGGCATCCTTTGGCAATAGGCCAGAGAAGCTTATGACTGCTTGATGGGCACTCAGTGAAAACCACGAGCGTAGCAAGAAGCTATATATTGCGTCACGTCATTAGTGAAACACATTATTATAGTAATGCATTTAATCTCTTTTTCGGCCAGATAGAATCATTGTATAATAAAAGTGTTTTATATATATATTATTGGTATTTTTTGACACTCACCAATTTTAAGTGGATGTAAATGAAAATAAATCAATAAAAAGTAATTTATTATTTTAAAATTTATAAAATATTGATTAGTTATAAAGGAATGAATGAAATTAAGTAATTATATTTTTTTAATGAATTGATATCCGACACTACTAACATTAATTAACTACATAATTGTTTTTTTTTTTAAAAAAAATGTATTAAAATTATAAAATTATGTGAAATAAGAATCAATTCCAACGGTACAAAATTTTATGAAAGTATTTAATACTTAATGTTTATTTTTTTGTTAATATACACTTTGATACTTGTGTTATTATTTTATAACGTCATACTATGAAATTAGTATTAAAATTGATTTTATAATTAGCGGTTTTTAAGTTTAGTAAGAGATGAGATGAAATATTAGTGAAAAGGTAAACAATAAGTGATTACTGAAAATTTTTTAGAATATTGTAATATTGACGACCAATTTTTCACTAAAGTAAATTATCCATACTGCTAAAGTAATTGTATAGCTATATTATTTAAAAAAAATATCTTTAAATACTTAGTATATGACATGAACACTACATGTTTATTTGTTACTGTTGTGTTTAAATAATATATAAAGTGTATAACATTTATTTTATCTACAAAATGAATAATTTTGAGTTTTGTATAGTGCTTAAATTATAGTAGATAAAAAAAGAGATATTAAGACTCATTAGAACTTTTATATTATTTTGAAAATATTATTTAATTCATTTTAGAAGTTTTGAAATGAACCAAATTCTTTAATTAATACGAAGAGTTATTTAAAGGTAATCTCTTTAATCCTTTAAATGCCATCTGAGATTATCGGTGCTTTATAACAAGATTATGATATACTATCGATGCCTATAGATTTTCAAGTTTTGTTTAATAATAATGATTTGAAAAGGACTTCAAAATTTACATTGTTAAAATTGTTTTCTTTTTGAAATTTTAATCAAAAATCATGTTTTTCATTGATATAAGTACTATATTCTTTGAAATTTGTAAATACGATATCGGTATTATATAATGTGGAAATATGATCCATACACAGTAACGACTAGTATTGTAGCTTAGTTATACTCACACCTTTTTTTAGATATTTCGTCATCAAATGGTTTATAATAGTAAATCTAACAAAGCTGTTTAACAAAGTTTATTAAAAATAAAAATGTTAGGTATCCTAAAAATGGTTAAAGTTTAAAAAAATTCAACAAGTGCTTCAAAGTATTACATGAAAAGTTAAATATGAATAAAATAAATTGTTTCTGACTATCGAACATTCTTATATATCTAAACGAATGAAATATTTCACGTTTGTTTTGATGTAAAAGAATTTACATGAAATCTATTATTGGAGAGAAATTATTTGATCTATGTAAGGTTAATTTAAAAGAGAGTTTTTAATATTTAGTAATAGATAATTAAACTTAAACTTACCACTACAGTTTCAAAACAAATTACTCATTTCTGAAATTTAATCACTCAACAAATTCAAAATTTATTAGAATTTTGGTATGGTTATGGTAATTATTTTTTGATATGCGGAAGTAATACTTGACAAATAAAACAATTGTTACAAATGTCTGTTGTACGAGTATGTAACTGATTGCAAAACTTCAGACAGATACAGTAGAGGAAAGAGGACTGCGTTACTTTGAGTATTAATTTGATTAGTGCTTTTCAATTTAGTGGATTAGGAATCTTTTATTTTTAGGATAAATTAAACGAATGTAACTTTAGATAGTCTAGATAAATCTTTAGTAGATTTATTACCGATGTTAATGTCATCAATATAATTAATTTAAAAAAAAAGTTAAAAGAAAAATGATTAGGAATGAAAATATTTTTTATACAACATTTTTTTTGTTGTGGTGTTAGAGGATAAGTGATTTATTTATGTTATAATAAACTGTTTTTTAAAAAGATGTAGGCTAAATTAGTGATATAAAAACGTATAGAACAATTTATAGATTATTACAAAATAAAAATAAAAACCATGTAGGAATTTCCTTTCATTATTATTATTATTATAAGATATTTTTGATTAAGTAAAAAAATTTGAACAATTTATTAAAATATTTTTTTACAACTTTCTATGACTCTTCATATATCGTGCTTTTATGATATTAAAAAATGTTTATTTTTTAATAAAAATGGAAAACAAGTTTATCCAAAATTAAATTTTTAATTAAAATGTAGTTAAGAGAATAAAATGCTGAATATTATTTGATTGTTTTAATTAATTAAAAAACATTATTATTTGGTACTTATATAAGGTGGCTCAAATAATACTGAAGGATAATGAAGAATAGTAAATGATAGTATCCAAGTAAATGTATCTCTTAACTCTTCAGTTTCATTTCGACTACTTTACATAAAATATAGAATAAGTTATCAATATATTATTTTAAAAAAAACATGAAATAAATCAAAAATAAATAAAGTTATTATTTAATTAAAAATTACATAAATATGTAAAAAAAAGAATTACAAATATTTATTTATTTCAATTTAAAATGTTTTTAATTAAAAATTCGCAATCAAGTAATTTGAAACTATTTAATTATGATTTATAATAACTCAAATAGAAACTATATTCAAGTTAGTCGTATAGTATCTTCTATCTATAGAAATATAACTGAATTTATTTCAGACGACACGACGAGAAGCGTTAAAAATACTACTTCCTTAATGTTTACAAGATAAAACTGCCCATTAATAATATTTAATATTATCTAGAACTACGTCACTGTGTAAAAATACTTGAAAATATTTGAAGTATCAAGCGTACTCTATTCACTTACTTGAAAACTTCATACTTGTAAACGTATCGAAAACTTTTCGTTTTGGCTTCAGTTTGTTTTGGTGTAGTTTTTCAACATCATTGCATTGTTACATAAATGAGACTTGTGGAGAAAAAAGAATTGAGGTCATTATTTTTTAAGACATCGTGTGTGATTCTTTGTCATATATATATATATATATATATATATATATATATATATATATATATATATATATATATATAATATGATGGCGAAAGGCGTTATTGTTGACTAAGATACGTAATTACTTATTGATGAGATTTCGCAGGAAATTACAAAGGAAAATTTTTCTCTTTCGCCGTCAGCTTTTATAATTAACGTGGAAGTGGAAAGATATTATACTTATTTTTTGTAATTAAATTTCGTTTATTATTCATTTGTATTTCGACTTTTATGTAGGAGTGAATGTAAGGAGGGGATATAATTTTATCTCGAGAGTGCAATGAGTGGAAGCAATTAAGTCTTTCTATAGCAAGTTGTTTTCTTTTTTTTTTTGTTCTCTTTAAGAAATATAAATTTGTTTCGTAGTAAATTTACGCTTTTTAGTGGTTATCTCCTGTATTTTCCGATGTAACTTTTCTGAACAATAATAACTATATGCCATAAGTAATAAATATCCTACATTATAAATAATTAGTATCTTTAAATGTCATTTTGTCAGTTGATGTTGTTGAGAGCTGTTCATTTTGTATTGTATGAATCATTTGTTATATGATTTAATTAATTTCATGATATTTGATAAGTTTTAATTAATTGCCCTTAATAAAGGCTACAGAATTTGATATTATGTATCTGGTTGACAGCTTTTGTTCTTAAAATGTAATTAAAATGCTTTTAAAAATAAATTTTGACAGAAAATTAGTTTTGTTCATAATTACCATTTAATTAAATTTAAAGTTTTAGTATTTTATGTTATTATAGAATTTCAAATTAATATTTTAATTTTTTTACTATTTTTACTCAAAATTCAATACATACTGTTTATATTTTTATTATATTCTCAATGAAAAATAATTATTGTCTTTATAGTTATTTTCTTATTTAAATTGTGCACATGTAAAAATATAATGTAGTCTACAAAATAATCGAATCATGAAATTTTGTTACCCGAAAAGATTTCATTTGCAATTTTTATTTGGTTATTATTTAAACGAAACTGGAATAATAATAACTAGAGTAGAATTGTGTTATGATAAATTACTGGTAAAATTATTTATTAACATCCAATAAATTTGAAAATTGTACGATATATATTTTTTATGAAATTATATGAGAGATTTTTTCAATAATTTATTTAGCAAGATAATCATAAGTACATAAATTACTATTTAATATTGGATGAATATAATGTATGAATTCTTTTAGATACTATGCTAAAATTAAAAAAATACGTTAATTGTGTTTTATTGAGAATAATATACAATAAGTTACTTAACTACGCCACACATTTTATTTGTATTTAATTTTAACTGTGTATAAACGAGATTTTATGGTCGTACGGTGTTTTACTCTATGTACTTGTCTGCTACAAAAATTTTATTGTACAAAACAACAAAATGCTTTTCTTGTAATATATAAATAAGAGATTTTAAAATATATAAGGTTTTATAAAGGACTCTTAATTTTATAAAACTGTATACTATTTATAATATATATATATATATATATATATTAAAAATTATCCTATTTTATATCACATAATTTTAAGTATTTGTTTTATATATGTTTGTAAGTTATTTTTACAATGTAAGGATACTTAAAATATAAATTGAATTGAATTTAATTTTTAAAAATAAACTTTATTTTAGATCGATTCATTTGGTATTGTGGACAGTTCTTTTAGGAAAGTAGTTATATTCTTATATCAGAGATTTACATAAAAGAATTTTATTTATATTAATTATAGTTAATTTTTTAGTTAATGTATTTTTATTTATATATGGCCATGTTATTTTTAAAGTGTGATGTTATAAAAGCTTATGATAAAGATTTTATAATTTTTAATATAGTATACACACGTGTATATATATATATATATATATATATATATATATATATATATATTATACGTTATGGTTGTTATTGTTATAAATAATATAGGAAAATTAAAAGAGACAGTACGATTTTTTGAATTAATTCCGTTAAAAATATACGATTTACACTAATTACTTAATTAATTTTATCGATTATTTATCAGAGATATATAGAGTAGATGAATGAAGTTTATTATTATTGATTGAATTATATCTATGGGCGCTACTGATTGTTTAACTAAATCCGTTTGTTGCCTTTTCGAGAAACCGATACGAGTATAATATGGTAATTCAACCATACTACATAGTTTATTCCCAACAGATAACAAACAACTTGTTTGAAACTGAGATGTGTAATTTGAGTGTACATGTATGCGATTTTAAAACGGATTAATTTTTTATAAATTCATTGATCCTGTTAATACTTAGGTTTTAAGAAAATAATTAAATTAATAGAAAATCGCATAACAGAAATATAAAATAATGAAAAATATGTTTTTACATTAATTGTATTTTGTCATTAAGTAAAATATTTAAAATTGTATTTAAAAAACTACAATTTTATATTCATTTTCATCACAAATAAATCCAGTACATGATAAATAATTTGTACTTTTTGAGGTTAATAAATAAGTGTAATAATTATTCAGTTAATAGCACTCACTAAAATTATTAATACATGTATTGAAAATTATAAAGGAGACAACAAGGAAAAAATCAAGAGTTAGAATAGATTAAATAAAGATATTTTTTAATATATATATATATATATATATATAAAATTAACATCTCCTCACTGATGGATAAAGGTATATTTTAAAATATTCTATTTCCAGCTATCTATTTTTTCCATTCCACCCCTGCAATTTTTTTAATGGTTACATCTGAAATATCCGTGGATATTTCTTCTTGTGTCTTTTTATATTATTAGGTTTCCAATCAATAATTTCTGTTGTCTTTCGGTGGTTGTTTCTTCTTGCTATATGATTGAACTATTTTCATTTTAAAAATTTCATTCTTGTTATAACATTCCGAACTTTACTTTTTCCCCTTTTATTTGTGTCTCTTACTTCTATTTATTATTCCTATCAAGCATCTTTCTATGCTACTTGTTATTTGCATCTGCTGAATTATTCTAAAATTTAAGATCTCTGTTTTACTACTGTAACGAAGAACAAACAGGATGTATTGATATTTTTTTCTTCGGATGTAGAGCAATATACGATTTTATAATGCAAACATTTTTTCAAACTCATATCATTTCATTTTTTTGTATCGAGTCATGCAAATGTGACGCTTAGATTTGTGTTTTATTAAAAAGGAACAAAAGAAATTATACACATTTTTTTTAATAAAACACAAATCTAGGCTCAACATTTGGATAGCCCTTTACATTACTTTTGAATGTTTTTTTTCATGTTATAAGCTGATAGAGTTTATTTAAAAGTTAAATTTTATAATGTTTTTTTCTAAATATCATAGTAAAGTTTTAATACAGGACTTGGAATATTTAAAATATTTTACCATAGAGTGTCAATTTATTGCCACATATTTACTTTTTATTTGGCTATATTGGAATATAACTTAATATGATAATACTTTTTAAATAGTAGGGGAATGTACAAATTGCATTTAATTTCTTTTTCAAAAACCGCCTTCATTACATATTCAAAAATTTAAAATAATTCTAAATATTCAGAATGATAACGTTTTTATAGAAAAGTAAAAATATTCGTACATAATTTAAGATAAATAAAAATAATAAGTTAAATTATTAAATGGATATTATAAATTACTTTTAAAATTATGAAATAAATTACAACTAAATGGAATACATATGATTTTTTTTTAAATTCAATAAAGATAAGTATTGAAAATCTATCTGTCTTCAACTTTTAGGATTCGGATTATAAATATTCGATCTGAGTGTGTATAATGGAACGTTAGAGAATACAAGAATAGATAACAAGAATAAGATAGATTTGTGTCCGGAATAAAATTTATCACACCAATAGACCATCAAATTACTGTAATCGTTTCGTCTTTAGTTTAAAAGCACGCAATTTAACTTTATACGTAATTTATTTTAATGCCTATTTAAATTCTGATGATTTTTATGTCTCCCACGGGCATTTTATAAAAACAGTAAATCCATGAAAAGTGGTCTTTTGAAAATAACGGATTACGTTTACATAAATAATGAATTTTTTAATTGTAAAATTATTGTAGTAAAATTATTTTGTACGAGATCATTTTGTTGATTTAATAAAATATATATATTTACACACACATACATTTATAAATTTCAGTCGTTTTTTAATAAGAAATAAGGAACATCTTAAGTTCCTTATATAATTAAAATATCTTTTTATATTATTTTCATATTTTTATAAGTATATTTTAAATTTATTATTCTATTTATTAAGTTTTTACAAGTAAATTTTTCTTATAGTCCAATTAAATGTCACTGACATCTGAAATTATTTTTTTTATTGTATAGTTTTTATTTCTTTTAGTTTTTGTATGTTATTTTATAATAAATCAGTTAAATAAATGAAATAAAAATGTCTTCTTAAATTCGTTTTAAAATAAGTTAAAAAATATTAAATGGAATAAAAGATTGAGTATTTCTAAATTTACTACGTTATATAAGAAACAAATCTAGTTGAGAACATGAACATTTTGAATAGAAATTACTAAAAGAAGAAATTATGTTACGAGCAAACTATATTTGAAACGAACTCTTTTGAATTATGGTTTTAATATAAAACAAGTACCGTTGTTCAAAGTATAATAAAATATTCAGCAAAACAGATTTCATTTAACACACATGGTGTATTTAAAATAATAATTGTTCGTTTACGTGATCTTTCTGTGGTGTATAAACAAGTATTCAATGTTTTACACTTACTGTTTACTTTACACGTTTCATCGGCAAATATAGAATACATACATAAATTTCGAATGATAGGCGGGAATTGAAGTCTACAAAACTCACGTACATTGCTTATTGGCATTTTAAATGTTAGTGTCGGCGGAAAGTGTGAAAAAAACACATGGTTTATTCGTTCTGTAGCTGAAATTTAATGTAAGTTTTTGCTTCACTATATCTATTTTGTTTGTTTGTTTGTATACTCATACTTTAACTCTCAGAAAGAATAAGTTGTTTTCATTTAATACATTATGTGCTTCGAAAGTTTTCTTTTAGTAGAGTGTAACATTTTTTTGGAATAATATATAGCGCATCTAATATGTTATTTATTCATTTTTGTATATATATATATATATATATATATATATATACATACATACATACATACATACATATATACATATATACACACACATACATACATACATACAAATAGTGTTTTTTAGGTATGATAGAACTTTCGATGTGTATGAATGATTGATATGAGCAGTGATTCAATTTAAAGTTCTATCACACTTAAAAAAAACATTCTAATGACATATATATATATATATATATATATATATATATATATTATATGTAACATTTTTAAGTATTAATAAGAAATAATAATATTTTAATTTTAAAATACAAATACATTTACTTTTGTTTTGAATTAAGATTAAGATGTTGTTTAATTTTAATTTGTAATTAAATATTCATTGTACAAAATTTAATTTTAAAAAGTATTAAAACGTTATTAATATAAATATAAATAGAAAACATATTCTAAATTAAAATGACTATTTTTGAAATAGTTCCCTACAGAAACTGCACAATATTAGCAACTTCTTTTCCACTTTTAAAAAATATTTTTTGTTTATGAATTTTTGGGAATTGGTCTTAGATCAGATTCAAAAATTTTTGTTATCTCTTCAATAATTTGAAAACGGGATACTTTAAGGTTTTTTAAGTTATGCGGTATCAAGTGAGATAAGTATGGTAGTTGGGAAATGAACATATTTTTGTTCTTTATCAAAAATTTCCGAACCAAAATGCAAATATGAGCTGTGTGTTAGTGTCGTATTGCAATATACAGTTTATTTTTATATCTTTCATACCATTTATTTTTTCATTGATTCATGAAATCGCTTCAGAAACTCAAAATCATTATTATGGATAAATTCATGAATTTGGATAACCTTTTCGTTAAGATTTATCCCATTCTTTTAACATTCTTGATTAAAATTCTAGTATCTATAAAATGTTTTAAACACATAATCTGGCTCAAAGCATTTTCTCCAAAAAATTTTTTTAAAATTTGAACTGTTTCTATAACAATATTCTTAAATTGAAAACATAATTTCACAAAGATACACTGTTCTTTTGGCAAGTCTATATTAAAAATCACTGGAGTAAAGAAAATTCAATTACGAAAACTATTTTAAAATTCGAAATAAGTGATTTATTGTACCGATAAAATGAATTTAATTTTCTTTTTCTTTTTTACCTACCTTTTTTATTAAATATTTAATTACTATTAATATGTCAAGGTGAAAAAAATATTATTTAGTTTTTATTATTACTATTGTATTACATATACATACATACATACATACATATATATATATATATATATATATATATATATATATATATATATATATATATATATAATATATAGAAAGTGTATGTAATATTAAAAAATACAAATTTAAACTATATATCATCTATTTTTGATATTAACTTTCTGATATATTAGAAAAATTGTTATAGTCATTTGACATGTTCAACTAATTTTATCTTCAATGTTATTTCTATGTTGTATATGTATGAGTATTGTGATTGTATGAATGATGTGGATGAACATACGTCAATTTGCGATTTTCGACTTCTCTCACAAAATGTCGGTTGTGATGAATCATTGCTCATTAGTCTTTCTACAAAATCAAGTGATTCATCCAACAAATGGGCACACATCAAGTATTTTTGGCCGACAATAATAAACCAAAATATAACGATTAGGGGTTTTTCTCATATTTTTTTGTAATACAACAATATTTTCATTTTACTATAGAACTGAATATTTCTTTTCATACGAATATCTAATGTAGCAAATATAAAAGACACACACACACACACACACACACACACATATATATATATATATATATATACATACATACATACATACATACATACATACATACATACATACATACATACATATATGTATATATTTATATTTACAAGAAATATGTACCAAAAAATACGCACTGAAATATTTATTACTGTATAATATTTGCAACGGTGTAACTATAAATAACAGATTTTGATTATATTTGTCGGACATTGGGTAGGACTTTGGATATTATTAATAAATTAACACTAAACTTATATATATATATATATATATAAATATATATATAGCATTATATATATATGATGATGGGCGTTATGATGATGATATATATATATATATGTATGTATGTGTGTGTGTGAAAATAGTGATAATTATGTTTTAATTGTGAATTTTCTCTCTCTCTCTCTCTCTCTATATATATATATATATATATATGTATACGTTGCCCGAATGAGATATATATTAAGACACACATTTACATTTTACATTCATTAATCTCATTTGGGCTGTTTAAAATATTTATTATTTGTTTATAAAGAGTCATAATTACATAAAGGAGTAAATATAAAAATTACCTATTTTTTATTAAATTCAATTGATAATTAATTTTTCGCGTGTAATTAAAGTTTGCAACTATTTTAAAATTTAAGTTTATAGATTATTATTCTCTAAAGATGTGAAGTTTGGTTATATAATATTTTAAAGACTTTATATTTTCAGTTATATTAATGAATCATCTATTGTATTTTTAATATTTTACTTTATACAATATTTGTGTCATTTATTACATTACTTTCTATGTAGTATCTACGATATAGAATTTTATTCCACTATGAATATCACTAAGTTATATTTATCCAAAGAATAGTTCATTGAAAGATCTAAATAGTGTCAAAATGACTAAAAAATCTGACACAAAAATGATTTACAAAACAGATTAATCGTTGAAAACATTATTTAGTTAATTAGTTTTTGTTTATAAAATATTGTATTATTAATAATTGAATGTAATTTATATTAAACTAATTTGATTTTCATTTATCATCTCAATGAAAATGTAATTATAATTGACAGATGTCAACTTACATTTCAAACAAACAATAGAATAATAGTAAACATGTATTTATATTAGTGAAGTGTATTTAAACTGATTTTTTAAAATTAGTAAACAAGTAAATTGAATTAAACAACGTATTGTATTTGAAAATATAATCAAACAGTAAAAGAATTATGTATAAACAAACAAAGAATTATGTATATGACGTTGACAATTTAATTAAAATTTTCATAACAGTTACAACTAGGCTATTTAGTACATGTCAATAATCATTGATTAATAGCGAAAAAATGTTTGTTGCAGCGAAAACATATTTTACAGGACACGTAATATGAAGAATCTGAACTATATGCATTCCCGTGTGTGTGTTTTTTTTTAAAAAAGTCCAGAAATACATATATTTGAGATAAATCTCTGATTTATTGTTTTTATGAAAATCATCTGTATTGTTTGTTATATGTAATATGTTCATATATGTATATATGTATGTGTATATATATATATATATATATATATATATAAATGTATGTAAATATTTTTTATATTATTCACGAATTCATTTTATGTTATGGAAGGATATAAAAGTTGATTGTTTTCATACAGATTTAAATTCAAAATGTAGGTGAATATAAATATTCAAAACAGCATAAAAATATATACAAATATGTATATAATGTCTAAAAAATTGAGGTAAAAAAGTTTTTGTTATAAAAAAATCTTTGAAATATATAAAAAAATTAATTGGTCTATTTGTATATTTATTATTTATAATTCAGTTTATAAATAGATTTTGCAAATAATTCTATAAATAATAAAAAATAAGCTCGATTTTCCAAAATACATTGTATTTTCAATTTTATTAATTTTTGAATATATATTAATAAGCATTTGGTCAACATTTTATATTTTCTATAACTCTTTTTCTATTCTATTGAATTTATTAATTCTATACAAATGAATGAAACTAGGTGACGAATAAAATATATTCATAATAACAAATTAATAAAAAAAATATATTGGTATATTTTTTTCGAAAACTATTTGTTAGTCATTTATATTTTAATGTATATTACATACTAGTAATTAAAAAATGGACCATAATTATCTATTCGTATATTTAATATTCTCATTATTTAATTTATTAATTTTTGATTTATTCATGATACCATAATCAATCAGTTAGATGATTTTCCTTTAGAATTTCATGTGCATATTTTGAATATCGATAGTTTTAATTAAAAAAATGTTCGATACTTCAACATATGTTTATAAAAGTTATTGTTATTATTTGTTTTATACGTTAGTTAATTCCTTTTTATAGGAATAAATTATTCAATCCAATATCAAACGATTTTAATAAAGTATTCAATAATCATTTCATGTGTATTTTTGTTTTAACGTTTATTTCAATGATCACGAAATCAGAACGTAACGTTATAATATCTCCCAGCATAATAAAATATTTTATATTGTGCTCTCAAGTGGTATTATAGCCATTGAACTCCACATCAGTAAATAAAATGAACAAATATTGATTATTGAACACTTCTATTTAAATTTTATGATACTGGGAATTGTAATTCATGTAAGATATATTTTTATTTAACGTGTAGTTGTTTGATTGCTAATTTTATTAATTCAGAACGTTTCAAATTTTTCTTGTTCATATCATATATATATATATATATATATATATATATATATATATATATATATATATATATATCTTTTTGTATTCAAGTTATTTGAAATTAGTAATAAAAATCATCAATTAATAATAAACAAAGATATAAACTTTCATATTGTGACTAGAAATTGTACTGTTTATATATGCTAAGTGTCGTATATGGGGTCTATGACAGAGGCTCGTCAGATGCTTCTGACAAATGGTTGGAGCTATCTTTGACATTCAAATAGAAGCTTAGGGGATTGGGAACCTTCAAGTATGAGAGGATCGTGACTTGTTACCAGTTCAGTAAGCATTAGTGTTTATAACTATTCACTTTAGATGTTTGTATTGGTAACGTGGATCGTAGAAATTATAATTACCAAAAACTCTGTAGTTATAGTTTGTATAGAATTGTTCACTGACTTAATTTGACTTATTTGTCATTTGAACTTGGATTGAAATGGATATTAACTATGGTGTATAAATTTTTTCTAGTTAAGTTTTAACTCATATTTATAACATTAACTTTTAGTCTTTAAATATTTTAATATTACAGTATTATGTAAATGAATAATAAAAAATATGATTTTTTAAACCTTATAAAATGTTATACTATAAAATTTATTTAGTTCTAGAAATTTATATTTCCTCTTCAAAAATTTTATAATTGTATAATTTTAGTGATTTTACTCATAGTATTTATGTGTTTTATTTCGGTTCTTTACATTTCTCTATCTTATATTTTATGACTAACATTTTAGGCATTTTAAAATATAGAGTGGGTATAAATCAGATTCAAGGATAGTAAATAGTAGTAAATAACAGTAAGCAAGTAAATGTATATCTAAACCCTTTAATCTCATTTGTATCATCATATACAACATATAAATACAAAAATTTGCAAATAAAATTATTCAAATATATTTAATGACCATTTTGATAACATAAAATATTATTTTAATTGAATAAATCAAAGCTATTCATTTTGATATTAATGAAATTTATTTCTTATTCGTTATAGGTTTTATTAATTGCAATTTTCTTAAATTATATAAAATATATAAGTCACAATCTAAAACAGATCTATATTTTATAATGAAACTCTATAACGATAATTCATTGGTCGTTAAAATATCTGTCACTACTTTAAACAGATAAAATGATCGATAAGAGGAAAATGTTTTTTTTTTATAAAATATTGCAGTGTAGGAGATGAGTGATTTATTTGTGTTAAAAATAATATTTTTTTTGGTCAACATTTATATGAAAATTTTTAATAGATCATGAATTTAGAAATGTCAAAATAATTTTCATGTTTATATACATTAGAACTAATCATTTTAAGAATAGTTTTTTTTTATTTTCGAATAGATTTGTAAGTTATATTTATTTAGATTTTTAAATATCTAACACACACATTTTAATATATAACAGACTTATACATTATATTTTGTTGTGTATTAAAATTTAATATAAATTTGTGTATATACTTTATTGTTCTCAATTTAAATATTTTATTTCATGTTGTTAACATTTATTTAATTTTTATATTAAATATGTTTAGTTTTATACTAACTTTACATATATATTGATGACAAATATTCGAAATTAGCCTTGAAAATATAATATAAAATGACAATCAAAAGATAAAATTTACAAAAAGGGCTCTATATAATATATATAAATCATAAAATTTGAATATTATATTAAATATGTGTTAAAAAATAATAATTTTCCTATATTAAATAAAATTTTATATCAGGTATTATTTGTTTATTAAATAATAACAAACACATTCATTAATTCGTAATTAGAATATAAAAATAAATATGAAAAATAAAAAATATTTCATTAAATAAATTATAAATTAAATTCATAATTGTAATACAATTCAGTTATGAGTTAATTACTTTTTTAAAAGTTGTGAGTATTCTAGCTTTCAGTAAATATAAACAATAAAAAAGATCAAATAAAATAGATACGAAACATAAAACGATCCTGTAAATGATTTGTATGAACCGATTATGTTTATCAGCTAGTCATTTATAGCCACAAACAAGGGTCTTACTATTTCACAATCGATCGAATGACACATATGTAACTTAAGAAAATGTATCTCTGAGTGTTTCCGTAAAAGATAATGCAATGTAGAATTCTATTTGTCTACATTATTTTTGTTTAAAGAAGAGTATTTCTGAAATGTTATTTTTATATAAAATAATTGTTATTTGTTAAAAACGATTATTAAAAAAATATATTTATTTGAAATTAAATTGTAATATACGAAAATAGAATCGTAATTAATATTGTGCTTTAATTGTATTAAACTATTAGTAAATAAATAAATTATTTTTTATCAATTTTTCTAAAAGTTTTTTAAAATAAATTCACACGATAAATCTATTTCTTGTATATAAAATATGTATATTATCATTGTGTTGTAAGTTGAAAAAGTTTATCAATTTGTCAAATATTTTACAAAATCAAGACACGGACGTTTTTTAACGCTTATTAATTAAAAACATATGTTTATACAGTATATAAATAATAAAGATGATAAAACTGTCTTTATATACAATAATAGTTAATTTTCAGTAAATAAAAAAATGTATTTAAAAGCTTGAACGGCGGTTTTATTAGACTTTAGAAGTCAATTATGAGCTTTTATGTAAAAAACAACTTTGAAGTTTATTTTCTAATTTAGTGGTTTTGTAAAATATAGTAATAAAAATTTAATTGTTCGTATAAAAAACTTTATCATAATATTTAGAGTTTACAAGAAAATGAGCACATAAAAATGGTAATAAAACATTTAAAATATGTCTTCTTTAAGTGAATTTTATTATATATATATATATATATATATATATATATATATATATGTAATATGTATGTGTGTATATGTGTATCTTATGAAATGTGATGGAACAATTCTTCTTTATTAAATAATTTAATTATTATAATATTATTTTAAATAAATATTTAAACTAATAAATGTTGTAGAAAATCAACTAAATTTGTATGCCTATAATGTTATATTTAGACTATAAATTAATAGACGTAGATTTTTAACTCTTATGAATAGTTTTTTAATTAAATTTTTCAACATGAAAAATTCATAATTATTGTTACATTTGATATCGGTGAAGTTGGATTAAATCTTTAAAGGTTTTAAAGTAAATATATTGATTTTAATTATAATATAATGTATAATTAGTCTGATGTGTTTCTTTTGAAAAATGTAATGATTGAATAATATAGCTGTGAAATTTTATTTTTGCTTGTGGTGAGTTAGACGAAATTGGAATTAATAATGTAAGCATTTGACATAATAATGTTTTAATAAATTTAGTTCGTTGTTCCAAAAAACATATAATTTAAAATATTATTTTTATTTCATCAATTTATGAAGATTTTTTAAGAATGGCCAAAATATATTTATATATATATTTTGAATATACTCTTATTTATAAATAGAATTTATTTAATTAGTTTTAGAAATTTATTTCGAACAACAATGATTACCGCATAAAATTTATTAACCTGTTACTCATGTTTCTCGTTTCTATTAAAATATTTATCAAAATATCCTTTATCTATTGATAACTTGACCCATCATATAACCTACTTTGAAATCCAAGTAATTCGCTATTACTGTCGTTGCTCTCGAGTGTATTGAATTTAAGTCTACATCATCTTTTTAGAAAACGGAAGTATACAATATTTTCTTATTATCAGATATTTCATCTCTCGCTTTCTCTTTGTATACATATATATGATCTACTCGTATATACATGCATGTACACACATACACACACACACATATATATATATATATATATATATATATATTAGGTTGGCAAATATCTCCCTTCCGCCTTCTGGTCTTTTGAATTTCGCAGCTATGTATAAAAAAAAAGCGGAAGGGAGATACTTGCCAACCTAATATATATATATATATATATATATATATATATATATATATGTGTGTGTGTGTGTGTAAATTTTAAAAATAATTTTGTTATTGAACATAATCATTTATTGAATATTTTCCTTCATTATATTGCAATATTATAACATTTATTAAAAAACTGTATACAAATTATCATATATAAAACTTAAGGATAAATTTACTGCAAAAATCAATTTTTATATACGAAAATTAATGTATCAATAGATTATTGAATTATTGTAATAATTATAGAATAAATGGATATTATTAGTTTATGTATACATATATATGATATTATTACAATATTTTATGTATGCATATATATCATGTTTTACTTTCTTAATAATGTAATCGAGAAATTCAATAATTTTCACACAAATAAAATATATAATAATGATGTTCAATAATTATTTATTCTTTATATTATTCCTTGATAGCTCATTTATATTATGGCCGATTTCATTTTATGATTATATCATTATCATCATCGTTAGAGTGTTTTTTCATAAAGCCTACAACGATAAATCAATGAGTAAAATGGACGATAAGTGACGACTGAAAACATTTATAGTATCAGGATATTTTAAAAATGTAAATGTAATTTAGACATAGTATCAAACGAAAAATAAAATAAAGTTATATTGCATCTGCTGTTATTACGTGGCATGTAATTGAATTTGACTATCTGTTAATTTTTGTATATTTTTTTTCATTTAATGAAAATATTTTTATTGAATGTTATTTTATAATATTGTATTATATTTATATCACATGTATTTATTTATATCTAATTATATATACACAAGAATTAAATAGAATAATTCTCTATAATTTTAATAAAATCTGTAATTAAGAAATGTATACTTTAATAATTTAATTTATTAGGTTGTAATTAGCTAAATAATATATCATTAATATCATATCAATTTACAGCAGTTCACTGTAGAGCGAAAGCTTCATTTATTGGTACTTGGTCATATTCAACATACTGACCTGATTAGGGGAGTTGTAGAGGAAAATATTTTTTATATATATAAAATGTATTTAAAGAAATTGATTACGAAAATCAAATTAAAATATATTCATACATAGATAATTTATAAGTATTACTTAAGAAAATCATGTTTTATTGATACTGATTTTCTTTATTATTTATCTAATTAATAATTCGAGGTATTTTTTGGATTATCTTGGCAATATATCTAAACCTCTAAGGACCTTGTTACATCCTTACATTAGGAATACTTGCGTCCAAAATTTGTTTCCCTATTTAACATGACATTGATCGACGTTTCGTAAAAAACTTCTCATTCTTCATACGTCTGTATATTCAAGTATGCGTACAATGCTTCTGTATGTATATGTATTTTGATTCGGATCGTGAACTATTTGTGTATTTGTTTTATACGTTGCGTGAACAACAGTAATTTTGTATTGCGAATGAGAGATGAAGGAGATTTTTCTCGCTGTTCCTCCCTATTCTTGATATCCCGGTGTGTTTATAACATGCTACAGTCGACAATCGATTTATATCTGTCGATTTGATACTTTCTTTTTTGAGATAAGGCTGATAAGTCGAGAATGGTTTATGTTTTATACACGTTTTGTTTATATTTGATATTGTTGATTCAAAATTTCTTGTTTGTATACAGCATTTTTTTCATTTCATATAAAATAGAATGTATATCAGTATTTGTTTTAGATTTTAGAAGAAATGTATTTTTATTTCTAAAATAAAAACATTTTTTTATAAAAAAGTGTAGATAAATAATGTAAATTTAACGCTAATTATTTATATAATCGTTAATTTTATATAGCACAGTATATATATATATATATATATATATATATATATAATTTTTTAAAAGTTTGTATCAGCTCACTTCTGGAAGAAATTCTCATGAATATTATTGGTCATTTTTAAAGAGTTACCTTTAGTTTTTCCATTTTTCTCTTTTCGTAGTTTATCTTATCCAATCTTTATTTTCACTTTGTTTTACAATTTTACTCCTCTCATCTTTGATAATGTCAATTTCTTTTTTTTTATATCTCGATTGCTATTTTATAATATGTGTCCATCTAATTTCTTTTTGCTATGTATTTTGCCCATATTTATATCAATGATTTTATTTGTTTTATTATATTAGGCATTTTTATCTGTTCTCATATCCATTAACTGGGTTTGCAATCACGTTTTAAAATTTCTAACGTTATCATTTCTACACCTCATTGGGTTGTTAAAGGCTTTTGTTTCATTTTTGATTCGTAAGTAAAGGCGGGTAGTATATATTGACCTTATGTTTTCAATTTCAGGATCAATGATATTTTGTTCTTCATTATATTATTCATTTTTGTATTGCCTCAATTCTTGATCTAATCTCTGGTTGTAGGCCACCATCATATTGTATGATTTTTCTCAAGTATTTTATTTTATTGTTTTAAGAATGATACAGAATAAAGTAAAAAACTACTTTTTACTTTCATATATATATATATATATATATATATATATATATATATATATATATATATATATATAAGTCCAGAAAGACACTGATGGTTAGATGAGACAGAGATGTTAAAAAATTCATCAAAATGTATTAGAACATGGCATTGGATCAGTCGAAGTGGAAATATTATAATACTAAGTAAAAAAATATATAAAAAAGGCTATAATTAATTTTCTTTACGCAAAATTATGCTAGTAAAAGTATTGGAAAAAAATTTGAATTTTTCTAAAATTTCGGTATATTATATATTTATGTATTAAAAAATAATCATTTATACATTTTTTTTTAATATTCTTGAAGTGATTTTTTTTAATTTTTTTTGTATAAAAAATCATGTTTACATCCCAATTTAAAATAAAGTATATGTTTGATATTTTAATATTTGGGTACTGATTAATCAGTGTAAGCACAGTTTTTAAAATTTAAGAATGAAATTTCTAATTATAAAACAGTCATTTATTATTATTGGATATTGATATATATTACTATTAAAATAAATTATGTTACAGTATGTAATATTTACATTCTTTTTGGATAATATGAATAATGTAATGAAAACAGATGCTACTGTTCTGAGAGAATATGATATTATTTTTTCCGTTTTCTAGTAAAGTAGAAAATTTACAATTAATAAATACTGCGAACACGTTTCGATTGAATAAATTTCCGTTAAGGTGTCGTCATCGTTACTACGTGTTCCATTTTCGAACGGGATTTTTGTGGGTGTTAGTACTATAAAACTGCGAGTTCATTGGATACGATTAAATAGAGGAAGTTGAGAAAATGTGATAAAAAGAGGTGTTGGCGAAAACGTATACACACACACACAAAGCATACACACACAACTATATATATATATATATATATATACATATGTATATGTGTGTCTATGTGTGTGTGTTTCTGTGTATTTATATTGATAGAATTTTAAATAGAATTGGTTGCTGGAGTTATTTAAACATATATTGAAAACTGAATAACAGTACTTTCATAAATTTCTCTAGCAATATAATCTTGTATATTTCTGAAATATTTTCTTTATTTCCGAGTTATTCGTTGTTACGTATTCTTCAATGTCGTGTAGTAATAAATATCATTATTTTTTTTAAAATAAAAATAAGATAATTTAATTTAAAACCAATTTAAAATAATGAAATGTATTTGCTTTTGTTTCATCATAAAGGACAAATTAAATTTTATCATTTATTTTAATATTATATTGATGTATAAAAATTATTACTTTATATACAAGTAATTAAATATTGTATTTCTACCGGCTGTTAATTTTTTGAACACATCATTAATTTATAACTTTAAAAATTATAACATTTCGTTTATTTGATTAGTTATTTATAATTAGAATATTTCTTGTCTGAAAGAAGATTATGAAATTTATTACTAAAAATATTAATTGATATCAAATATGATTAACAGAATTTGTGACAGTGGAAAGTGAATAAATAAATTAATTATAATTTTTTAAGATGACGTTGATTTGTTACATTTAGTGTTTTTTTATTGTAGTAAAAGATCTTATGGTTTAAAAACAATACGATTGAAACATATTTTAAATTTAATAAACACTTTTAACTATTAAATTTAAAATAGATAATTATTAAAAGAAAAAAATTAGTAATATATTTGGTACTTAATATATTTTGGTATAATATAGAATCTATATTGTAGACTTATGTTCAGGATAACTATCAATTGATTATTTCATATAACTTTCTGGTTACAAATCTTGCTGATATCAATTATCCTTAATCTTTTTTAAGTACTGTTACTGCTGCTATCTAGTATCAAGAATATTTATTGACCTACTGGTCAAGAACTATATTGTTTCGCAAAAATAGAATTACCTCGGGTAGAATGTGACTTTAACCTATGCAGTATGGTTTTGATTGTAAAGAGGATAATGGTTCTGTTACTTGCTTTATCCCACTCTGTGGATTATTGAGAATTAATGCATTGTCAACTCAAACAACGGTACTACATCTCCCTATTCTCTCAGACCTATAATATATATATATATATATATATATATATATATATATATATATATATATATATTTATATATGTGAACGAATATAAGTAATATTTTTTTAAAAAAATCTATTTTGTGGTTTTTAATATTTAATTTTATAATCCCTTAATTTTTAATACTATAAAAAAGTTACATTAATAGTTTTTACATGATTATAAAACTTAAATGAAAACTAGTATAAAATATAATCCAAAGGGAATTTTTTTGCAATTTTTTTATTAAACTTGTAATTATTGTATGATTTTTTTTAAAAAATATTATTTTATTAGAATTCTGAGGAAAATTAATTTTTTATCAACTAGAAAAAATATTTTTTTAAATTTAATAACATAAAGTAAATAATAAAGTAATCAATAAACGAATGCGTTTTTTTTATTTGTATGATACACCACGATTTGGCTTGAGAAAAGTTATTTACTATTGATTTTCAAACTGTAGCCAATTCACTTTTACACAAATGAATTATCACACCCAATACTACATCTAGTGTTGAGGATATAATTCATTTGTGATAAGTTATTTACCTTAAAATTCATTAGAGATAAATAGAGGGATAATTACTGAAAGAACTATCGAATGATTGGTTAGAGACAGTTTTATAATATATTAAGTTGTTAAAAAGTTTAGATAAGCTTTTAATTTTTATATTTCTGTATTGGAAGTATTGAGTGAAAAGAATTTAGTTAAGATAGTTTTGTATGAATTTTTTAAGAAAATTTCAAATTCATTTTTAGTTTGATTTGTCACTGAAAATAAAATATTATTTAATACAACAAAGAGTTATAAAAATTATTTCATGAAATTCATAAAGAGATATTAGAGACTTGTTTCAATTTTTAAAAAAGTCTTGTTTGTTTAATTCGTTTTGTAGGGAATAATCTTCTACGAGCTGCTGTCTATTAACATAACAATAACAGAAGATAGGAATTGTTAGCATTAGGACAAACTAATACAAGTAATCCAAGAAAATATCTTAATTTGGTTAATGAAAACGAAAATGTCATTTACAACAACAAAACCAGATTACGTATTTCGATAATTCAAAAATAAAATAGGGATTTTTATTTATTTTTTGTATACTTTAAATATAGAATTTTTGTACTATTTTCAATTTTGTTTATTATTAAAAATATTTCATATTTTTTATGGTTTCGAAACTTACTTGTCATTGTTTTATAAAAAATAGTTATTATTAATTTATATTATATTATATATATATATATATATATATATATATATATATAAATGATGTAATATAATTAAAAAAATAATAGTTAATAACAGTTGAATTATTTTTAATATCCCTTAGAGAGATTAAAGGACTATTTATATATATTAAAGACTGCTCTGTCTTTAATATATATTGAAGAATTCAGGCGTATAGTGCTTTTTATTCTTTATAGTATTTTTAAAACATCGTCATCTTAAATTAAGGTTTTAAAAACTAAATGAAGTGGGTAAAATATATTAATGTAAATATTGTCCAAAAATTTAAATAAATATTATTGAACTTGCTATCCTAAAAAGACCTATTAATAATTTTAAATTTAATAGATATTGGTTGGATTACCTTTTTAAAAAAGATCTATACATTTGTTCATTTGCAAGTTTACTTAATTTTTCAAACATAATTATTGCAATAATCAGTAAAAATTAAATATAAAACCAATTTATGAGATATCTGAAAATTGACTGGATATCATTAATTTAAGTATACAGGTCAAATACTTAAATTAGTGATTTTCAGTTAATTAGTAAAGTTTAAAATTGAATTGTATTATTTGAAAAATGTTATTCATTTCGAAAAGAAATAATTTATCTCGAACGACAAACAATGAAACATAGAAACAATGAATCTTTAGAAATAAGATCGATATTTATTGTCTATTGAGAATCAAATCTATTTTCTTCGCATCGTTAGTCATACTTCATTGAACAACTAATACCTTTAAGATTTCCGTATCTCAAACATGCCATTAATAACAACACAAACGTACTATATATATACTCTTTTTATATCATAATATTATTTTATAGACGGTACAAACTGAAAAGTACTATTGTGGTTTAATGTTCTCGAGCGAAAAACAATTTTCAGTGCAGGTAAAATGTTCACAACTTGACATATTTGTTCGTTTAGACGTTCGAACACTTGATTTCAGTCCGAGAATATGCGATCGTTGCAGTGATAAACGTTGGTCGGCTCTTATGGGTTGTTGTTGCGTGTACGTGATTCCTCACCACAATCTCGTGTTATTTCCGTTCTTTTATGTAATGAGTACGTCTCGTGATGTAATAAAATTGTGCGAATCCGTTGATGGATTGAGATTGATTCAATACTGTTCGAAACCATTTGTACGAGAAAATATATACTGTTTGTTAGTTTCATTATGTAGAGTGATTTTTTTCTTTAAATTATTTAGTTCAGTAACTATTTTGTAGAAAAAACATTTAGTTTCATTGAAGAGTTAAATATACATTATATTGAGTCGGAGAATATTTCACACTATAAAAGTTTTATGTATTTTGAATTAAACGGATTTTTTTAAATTCTTCTAAATGTTATTATTTTTTTAATCCTTTTATTTTGAAAGGTTTTAAATTAAAATGAAAAACATTACATTCTTTTGTATTAAAAAATAGATACGTATATATATATATATATATATATATATATATATATATATATATATATATATATATATAATTTGTATATATGTTTATGTGATAATTTTTCATTGAATTATACATTAATATTTACGTTATTTTGCAAATAAATTAATTAAACTAGTACTTAAATTCATATTTGAAATTTGATCATTTTTACTTTGGTTTTTATTTCTTATAGTAACTAAATAAAATAATTTAGTTTAATTTTATATTCGAAAAAAAATTGCAAAAATTGTTTTTAATTTTTATAGTTTTTGTGTAATCCAGTTTTGTTTTTACGAGGAGTTTCTACTCTCTTCTCATAGTCCGAATTTTTTTCTATTCAGTAATGTGAATAAATTAAAAAAAAATAAAATGTATAAAGTTATACTAATATTCCTGTGTAGACAATATTTATTATTAGAATTTATTTTATCCGAAAATCGTTTCGAAAAATCTCCCTAAAATATATCTTTTTCCTTTTTTTTGTTAATTTAAAAATTTTATAAAATTTTAGTTCGATAATTCTCGAAAAACTTTGAGAACGAAATTTTCACATCAACCCGGAGATGATGGCGAGGCACCATTCTTTTTGAAATAAAAAGAAATATATTTTTTTCTTTGAAATATATATTAGTATTTATTTTATTTTTCCAATAAAAAAATTCGTATAAAAATTCAATTTTTTATTTTATAATTTCGTTTATTTTTTTAAACTTTTATTATATTTCATACTTCAAATATTATTAGTAGAATTAGTTATTATAGATAATAATTACTACTAAAGCAGGTAAACAAAAATATTATATTATTAAAATGATTAAGACATTTATATTCTAAATATTAATGATAGAATGTTTGAAACAAATTTAAAAGTACTTTAGTGTTTAGAAACTAGTACGATGAATTTATAACAAATAGTTCATTACTTTTAATCCATTTTTATGAGCAGTATAACTTTTCATTCAGGACGCGATTGCCTCGAAAGCTTAATAACGTTTGATATTGGATATCGAAACTGAAGTTCTAAAGAGAAGTTATTATTATTAATAACGTTATATACCAATGCAATAACAAATTAAAAGTGATATGGTGAATGCAATTAATTATTTTTCTTTATTAAACTGTGATTATTTCGAGTATAAAATTATATATCAAATAATGAAATATTAAACCCAAAAAGAAATGTTTCAAACATACATATATGTATATTTGATATATTGTAATATAAATCTATATATAGTTGATGAAATGTTTGAATATTAGTTCAGTTACATTTCATATAATTTAATTTCTAATATTTGTTTGATAATTGTAATATGATGATGGACCGTTATTATTTAAGCACTTGTCTTCATAATGCTAACTTGGAAATGTATGCAAATAACGCTGGTGACGTTACCATATGGATATAGAATAATATCCGTTGGTGAATTGATGAGGGCTGACTGAAATTATGAATAAATTACAACAGACACCATTCACAGGATCTCTCATCCTGTTCGATTCATGATAAGCAAAATGTGTTATGTAGGTGTGTAAATTTGTTTCCATTTGTTCATATATTTTTCAAAAATAATTGAAAATAACATCTAATTATTTTTTAATACATTTTTTATAAGTATTCATTGATAGCTAAAAGAATCAATAATTTAAAAAATTAAATCAAGGAAGTAAGAAAGAAAAACCTTTGAAAAATATGTTACTATTAAATTGTTTATTTTAGTTCATAAATATTTAAGCGTTGTCTTGTTACAACTAAACATACATCATATTGTAATATGGCATATTTTATGTTGATTAAGGTCGTTAGTGGTTTTTGTGAATGCTTCTCTTAAACGTTCCGACTATTAACTGAAAATCTCAGTTGTAATAGCACAATTCTGATCTATGAACTCATTTGTTCAATATTTTGTCGTAAACACGATCATTTTTCAAATTTGGTTATAATTATAATTATAGCTTGATTAACGTTTCGTCTTAAGCTGTAAAATCTATTTTTAATCCTTAACTATAAATCGAGCTGAAGTATGATAAATCGTAACAATTCTGTAAAGATTATATATATATATATATATATATATATATATATATATATATATATACATTTTAATTAAAATTGGGATTTAATAACTCATACAGAATTCATATGATTGCATAATTTAGAGCTATCATTTCATCCCTCTTAAATGAGTAATTTTAATCCTTGTGATATTATTCTATGGATTTTAAACGCAGATATTATCTTACTGATATTTTATTTTTTTCAAATTTATGCTTATTGAACGTTTTAAATGGTTTATTTTATATATAAATTTGTATTGAATATTTATTTTTTATTTGTACTTGAGTGAAGTTTTGAAATCTTTTTGGATACTTTTTAGTCATTTTTCAAAAATTTTTAAATTTTCACGTTATATTTGGGAATAAATTAAATTCCCAGAAATTCTTTATTCCATAGTTAATAAATTTGATTATTTAAAAAAATGCAAATTTATATCCTCAATCGAGACACAAATATATATATTTTTGATGAAAACAACTTAATTTATATCCTTATTATTTATTTTCAACGTTTCAATACGAAATTTCATTTTTAAAAAAATAATTATGTTTATTTAGAATTTAAAATATTCATAGGGCAGTCATTATTAAATTAAAATTAAAACTAACATTTGTTATAAAATTGTTAAATATAAATATGAAGTTATATAGATATTTTTAATCATTTAAAAATGAATTTTGAAATATTCAAACTCATTGTAATATAAAATATTTTTTGTAATAAAATTATAAAGATTATTGCAATTTAATTCATAAAATGGATTGAAATATTATTATTGTACTTTAGTGTACTATAAATTTATCAGCCTATATTATTTCAACAACGATCAATGAATAAATAAACGACTAAACAAATATTTCTTATATTATTTTATAATACATATATATTTTTTAAAAAGAAATCCAAAAATGACTATACATGTTCTGTTCAAATTGAATTACAAAAAAAGTAATAACAACAACACAAAATTTTCATTACAATGTGCGTATAATGAAATTTTTATATCATCCCCAATAATAATTATCTTTATTATATTTGCTTGTTTAGCCTACCTATTACTTCGTCGAGTCAAGTACACCGTATTATGTTTTGAATAACATAAAAACAAAAATATGAATGGAAAATGCAAAAGCACGATGGTAAGCAAAAGCACTTTATAAGCACGGAACGTCTATATATTAAATGTTAACCGTTCGAGCGAAATAATTACTTCCCTTGGCATCGTACCAAAAAATTCAACTCACGTCTCGTCTCGTGCCTCTTATTTTGCGGCGAAAGCGTATTTATCTGTAAAATATTTTTTATGTCACTATGCCTTTTTATCATAATTTATATTTGAGTATTTTATTCCGCTGTAATATATATATATATATATATATATATATATATATGCGCTTATCTCTATGTATTAATTTTTTTATACTCGTGCTCAAGTGAAAGATGATATAATATTTCTATTAGAACTTATATGGTAGATAATTTAGTAAACTTTTATACAATGAGAAATAATTCACTTGTGAAATGATTTGTAAAATAAAAATATATGTATATAAGTATATATTTAAACCGTTTTTTTTTAAAAAAAAACAGTTTGCTTTCCATTTTTCATTTGAGTTGTTTTGTTTATATTGTATATTATTTTTTCGGTATAAAATAAATATATTATGGAAATGATGTTATATACAGTAATTGTTATAGGTAAAATTGATTTTATTAAATTTGATAAACTATATTATTTGAACTTTTTGCAGTTGCGAGAAGAATGATTCAAATTAAACCAACCCTTGCCATGGAGTATCGAAACGTAACGATCGACGAAATATTAAACAGTATTTACAGCTACACTGCACTGCGCTTGTCTGTGCATATCGTGTCGGTTGAATACAAATTACAATATAATGAGTAGATTATTTATAATTTTATCAGTTGGTATTCGTCGCTTTTGTATGACACCAATTTGTTTTATTTGAATCAAACTTGAGTATTATATGAAATTGGCAAATGCAAAATAAAAAAAAACGATTTTTAAAGGATTTATTAGTTTTTGAAAAAGAACATAAAAGTAATACCTACTTATATTTTAAATATTGCTTCCAATCACTAAAACGATAAAGTTTATTTCTTTTTCATTTCTTTATATTTCTTAAAAATTGTTTTTTAAATTAAAATGTACAGATTTTCCTTTACTTTTTTTTATTTCGAACGAAATTATTTTTTTTAACATTTTCACGGCTGCTGTCACGTATGCGTGATTTCACTAATCAGAAGTTATCAACCGGTGTCACGTCAACGTGACTTGCGCTACCAATTTCAGAGGCTGTTATATAGGGTGGCTTAAATGAAACTAAAGTGTTTAGATATACATTTACTTGCTTACTAACATTTATCATTCTTTACCATACTTCAGTCTTATTTGGGCTATCCTATATAAATGATTCGAGGTCATGGATTTTATGTTTGTCTGTTAATGTATATCAAATATTTTTGTTCCTTCCTTTCAATTCCTGTAAGAGTTGTGTTTTTCAATTGTCTAGAGAGTTATTTAAAGGTTTCTTCCGTGTGTCTACTTTATTAAGTTTCAAATAATTCTTCGCGGTTTTTACAACATGATAATTTGAATCTACTAGTTTTCGTCTTTAAACTTTATATTTTAAATTTGTAAAATATTCAGAAAAATGTCTTGGATTGATAAAAAAATATTTACAGGTACGTTGTCAGAGGTAGATAGTAATAGTTATAATGAATTATCAGATAATGAAAGTGATGTTATAGTGATACACAATTGAAATATTAATTTAAGAAATTAAGAATTTATTAAATAATTAATTATATGAAAATCGATATTTTGTAAAAAAAATATAAGATTAAATAATAAAATTAAAATAATGTTGAAATAAGTGTTTCCCTCTCAATAGCTATATCATAATTTTTTATAAACGACTGTGCGAAAATCGCTGGAGGCAAACAAGAATTTCTGACTGAAATGTGGGGTTGTCAAAGTGTTAAACGTTTTTTAAAAGAATATGTGAAGAATGTGTTTCGATAAATGTTGAATTAATTTTGTTTTTATTTACTATTAACACAAATGAATCAATTATCCCCAACACCACAATATCCAACAATTATTTATTGTCCATTTAATTTGTTTAGAAGCTGATTTCTATGGCTATAATATCATTGCCAAAGGACTGTATTATAATTTATTTTCTTGATTATAAAAAATATTTTTGCAGTTAAAAATTGATCAGTACAAATCAAGTATTGATTTAATTAGTAAAGACACTTTATGATAGTTTATATGGAATTTATTTCTTAAATTTTTAATAAACATTTAGTCTTTTAAGTAAATTTGATTATATCGAATTTTAACGCAGTAAAGTTGTGAAATCCTCAGATTTCATCCGCCCAGAACATTCTTTACCTTTTAGACCGAAGTCATTATTTTTAAATTGCCGAAATTACTCATGACATGAACATTCTGCTACAGAGTCGATGCTTTAAATTTGATAAATAATTCATTTTGAGCTGTTTTATGTTGAAGAAATAAAAACTGTATGCAGTGGCAAATATTCACTTTTTTGTTTGTATTCTTCATTAAACATATTCTTAATTTTACAAATTAAGAATATGTTTATGTTAACAATAATTCTCTGCCGTGTGTCAGTTTTTATATAGCTTCATCAATATTAATAAAATAAACAAATAACAATAAGAAGTACTCAAAAACTTAAATTTTTATTCTATCTAAACTTTAACAATGAAAAATTATTCATATGTCTAATATCTATCTTTAGTTATTGACACTTAAATATTTATGTGAATATATTTACATACAATATATGTCGTCATCATTATAGCAGCTTATATTAACACCTTGCTCAATAAAAGCTTTATTGAATGTTAACATTTATTGGTTCTTGATCATACTCATCACACTTACCAAGAGGATTAGTAAGAATGATATATATATATATATATATAATATGTATATTAAATTTTTTTACTAATTAATTAACATCAATTAAAATCTTTAATTGTTTAAATTGAATTGAATTCGTTTTAAAACATTATTTTTGAAAAATAAATATTTTTAAAAATAAAATATGCTGTTACATTTGGAAAATTACTTATTGTTTTTTAGAAATATATTTATTAAAAAGATTAAATATTTTATATTCATTGTTGGTTTCTTGTCAACTTTGCAAACACGAAATTCATTAGAAATCGTGTCAAGTAATCAGAGGTTTCTCTAAGCCAAGTGGAATATTCCGTATCGACTACTCGACGGTTGACATTAATAGTTTCCGTAATTAGTTGACGAAGGTAAATTTTGTATAAATACACTGACAGATCAGAGCAATAGATTGTCCTTACTGTTCTCTAGGTTAATTAAACTTATTGTGACATCCACCTTCTGTGCAATACAATCGTTACATTTATTTCCTCAATTACAGTACACTTTAGTCAGCTATTATAAGTTGATATTTCACTGTAGTTGAATTAAATAGTTAAATATATTTAATGACTTCATTTTTTTAAAAAAAATAAATGGTTAAAAATAATTGAATGTGTTTTTTTAAATATATATATGTTTATATAAACAGATACACACATACACACACACACACACACACACACACACATATATATATATATATATATATATATATATTTGTGTGTAACATATATATATATATATATATATATATATATATATATATATATATATATATAATAATTATTGTTTCTATAGCGTGGCCATAAAAAGACTGAAAGATAGTAAATGAGAGTAAGAAAGTAAATGTATGTCTAAACTCTTCAGTCTTATTTGCGCCACTCTATATATGAAAATATAGAAGGATGTACTAAAACTTAGCACATAGAAGTTATATTTAGTAATGTACTTTGTAAGTAATTAATGTGTGTAGTGAAAAGAACGTGATGCAAGAAGTAATCTAGAAGTTGAGTCAGTTAGAAACTTCAAAGTTGTTATTTTATTGCTATATTTTAGTGGTAAAATTTTGTACTCAAATTGACATATAAACTTCATGAAGCTTCAAAAAATAACTTTATCAAATAATTTACAATCATTATGATATTATATTTAAAAATATGTTTATTTAAATAGAAGAATTAGATAATTGAAAAGTAAATAATAAAATATATGATTAAAAAAATTATGACAAAATAGAAAAATGGATACTTTTTTAAAAAAAATGTGGATTGTATAATTTTAATCATTAATGTATATGTATTTTTTAAAATTATGGAAGATTTACACACACACACACACACACACAGAGACACAGACATCATCATCATCATTAGCATCATTTTATCGACTTATATCAGTTCACTGCTAAGCCAAAACATCATTGAACTTGTACCTACTGGTACTATATTCATCATTCTGAAGAAAAGGGTAGGTGAGGATTTATATATATATATATATAACATAAATACTATTATAATAGGAACCCTTAAAAATCAGAAATTCTCGAAAAACTTTTAAAAAATTGTGTTATTTTAAATCAACATAGATTTTAAAAAAGCTGTAACTTCGTCAATTTATAATTTTTAAAATTATATTCAAAATTTTATACTTAGCTTCTTTAGTACATTTCATTTATTTAGACATTTTGTGTTTGAGCATTACAATTTTGTGAGACATTTTTTTTATTTTATAAAATATATATTTAATACAACCTGAATAAATCGATTACTAAGAAAAAAATTTTGTTTAATTTTTATATAAGATAATAAACAAGAGATTAATAAAATATTGATTGAAATGTATTTAAAAAAACAATTTTAAGTTAATATTAAACGAAATTTAATAATAAACTGAAATTACATTTATGTTATAAATATATTTGTCAGAACTCGTATAATTTATTTTTGAATCAACAAAATATGTTCAGCAACATACCAAACCTATTGAAGTATTCTAATACGTTTGATAAAGATTTCCGTATTTTTTCATTTTAGTTTGACATTTCATATATTTTGTATTTTTTCCTTATTTTTCCTAACATCTACTTTGACCTATTTTTCGTCGTCTTCGGCACTACATCTTATTAGAGTACGATATTACTTATATATATATATATATATATATATATATATATATATATATATATATATATGTATGTATGTATCTATGTATATATGTATGAATATATATATATATATATATATATATATATATATATATATATATATATATGTAACGTTAGTACAATTTATGTTAACATTTAAACATTTTCTTATGAATTTACCTATTTTAATATCATTTGATGAAATTAATGCATAAAAATAGATGAACATAAATAAAAACACATATACATATAAATACCTTCATATATATATATATATATATATATATATATATATATATATATATATATATATATACATATATACAATCTTTATCAATTCACTTGATCAGTGGGGTCAGTATGATCAAAAATCAGTGAATGATAACATTTAATGAGGCTTAATCCAGCAGTGTACTGATATAAATTGATATGATGTTGATTATTATTATATATATATGTATATATATATATATATATATATATATATATATTATGTTATTATATATATATGTATATATATATATATATATATAAATATTATGAACTTAAATATTCTTCTATACTAGAAGAGAAAAATCTTTTATCCATATATCTTACTTGTTCTCACTAATGGTAGTACAATATGAATTTTAAATGTCAGAATAATTCAGTTACTCCGGAAAACGGGAAAAAAGGAAAGAAGTATATTAGGAACAACATGTAAGGAAAGGAGAAAAATGAGTGACTTGAAAAGAAAAGAAAAAGGCAAAATTTATAACAGGAATAAAATTTTTAAATTGGAAATTGGTTGATAATATAGTCAAGACTATCGGAGGAAAAAAGAAATTATTGATTGTGAATCTAGAAATATACAAATGTCTAAGATCTATTATTAAACGGAAGAGAGATATGATAACATTTAGAGTAAAATGGAAAAGAGGGAATTAAATCACTGGAATTAGACAGTTTTGGGAGAGGTTTTTATTCAGTAATGGATATAAAGAACTTATGATGATTGTGTTACTATTTATGTTATTTGAGAATAACTTCAAAAATATATTTAATCATCATATGAAGAATATAAATAATAATGTTTATTATCATATAAAGATATAAATTGATTTTTTGATCGTTGTGTAGAAGTTAAGTATGAATAGATTTATAATCTTTATTTAGAGGAATTTAATTAGTAATATTTCTTTGTCATTTACTTTCCCTTGTATCGTTCGTAAGTTTATAACTAAGCTTGTAACCATTAATGCCATTTCTTTTTATGTGTTGTTATTTTTATCATTCATTCCGAATCTTGCTATGTCTTTTACAGTATTAGGTTTTATCTTTTAAATTTACTTACTCAGATGTCTTTTTAACTATATAAACTGATAAATATACCATTAGGCAGGTGATTAATCCATTCTTAATGATTTTTTTATGTCAGGATTCATTTCCTTATCCAAGGAATTCGGTTTTAAGGCATCAGATACCCGCCCTTACTCTTCCTATAAGTAACAGCATTGTCACTCGATTACCACTATGAGGCACATGGATTTGTAGACAAGGGTAGCTGGTCTTCTGCTGACAAGACGTTTAGCAGGATTTATGGTCTTGTCTTACTGGCATCAGTGAGATCTCCTAGGTTTACAATCTGCTTGGGCCGAGTAAAAACTTTATAAAATATTTTTATTAAAAAGAAAAAAAATCTTCTGTGAAATATAACAGTATAGTTTTTTTGAACAATTAATATACTGTGGTTTATCATTTTTTATTTATTTGCTAATCTAAATTACAGTTAGTATAAATTCATTATATGGTTCATTTTATCCTATAGTATCTGTATGTAAATTTTTATATATTTTTTTAAATTATTTTAAAATGTTTACTTTAATGTTTTATAAGTAAATGTAATAGATTATTTTTTTGTTGATTTTACTCGAAAACTATGTTTTTAATTTCCTGTAATTTACATTTTCACAGAAACAGTTTTAAATATATGAGAAACACTTAATTTTGCATATTTTTGGAATATTTTATAAGGCAGTGCTAATTTAATGATTATGAAGTTATGTTTCAAAGTAAAAACGATTAAATTTTAATATTTTTTAAGGGACTTTTTTTATTGATAATTTTATATTTTATGTTTTTCTTTATCTTGAGCATTTAGATTAAAATTAATGCATTATAAATGATAAAATAACACAGATTTGTAAAAACATATTTAACAAAAAAAACGACGTAACTGACTTTATATTGTATAAAACTAAATTGAATTGTTGAGTAGATAAATCAATTGAAAGGTCGAAAAACAGTTAAGATAATAATATAATTATTTACGTTAAAAATTAGATTAAGAAAATGAATTGCCGTTAAGATATATCACAGATAGTTCGTTATAGACATACTTAACCCAGAAAAATGAACGTTTGTTTCATGAATTACTGACATGTCGACCGGCGTCAACAACAACGTCCATTAGGAATTGAAACGATTTTGTGTCTCGGCGCTCGATCGAGTACAAGTAACGCAGATGGTGCAACTTGTCGTCATCGTAATTAAAATCGTGTGGTTCAACTCATTACTATTTACCTCTACCGCAAGCTTGTTCAGCGGTTTCGCACGCACACTCTTCGTTAGTGTACAGAGAGCAAATGAAATCTGAAAATTTGCGACGTTAATTATATTTTACACGACGTGTTATTACTTGATGGTTGACTGTCAATTCGTTTATTGCATTAGTGGTGTTGTTTCTCGGTACAAATTAAGTAATTGTACATTAAAATATTTATGAACATGGTCGGATGAAATTGCTCAATCAGTGAATAATTTCATATAGAAATGAAAAGAAAATTTTGTTAGTTACACGCATTTAATGTTTTTTTAAGTAAAGAGATCAGTCTATTTATATACAGGAATGTTTTTTGAAGCGTGATAGCATTTTAAATTGAATTTCTATCAAAAGTTCTATCTAACCTAAAAAAACACTTTTTATTTTTGAATACTTTATATATATATATTGGATGGTTCAAATGAGACTGAAGTGTTAAGACATATATTTCTATATTATTATTATTTACTATTTTTCAGTTTCATTTGTACAACCTTATCAACCCTTTTTTATGAAATCATTGTTAATAATTTTCTTGATTATTTGTTACTAGAAATTATATATATATATATATATATATATATATATATAAAGGTGTTCTTTTAAGCGTAAAAGAATTGTAAATTGAATCCCTAAAGTTCTATCAAACCTAAAAAAAGCTTTATATATATATATATATATATATATATATATATATATATATATATATATATATATATATGTATGTGTGTGTGTTTGTATGTACATATAAAGGTATGATAAAGATATTTCTTTAGATTAGATAGATATATTATTATTATTCATTATTTTTATATATTATTTTTAAGTTAAATATATGAATAGATACGAATATAATCATCAGCATCTTTCTATCCATTGCTGGATGAAGTTCTCTCCTAAAACTTATCAATTTGAGTAATCAAAAGTCTTTCTCTTTCATTCCACTCAATCGAATGTTTCTACTTATATTTATGTCTTTTATATCCACTGGTCTCTGTCTGAGTTTTATTATATCACTGAGTTTCTAGTCAATGATTTCTGTTGTCTATAGAAGTTTTTTTTTTATTTTTACAATGTGACTGATGATTTCTATTTTAAACTTTTCTCTCTTATTATAATATTCGTTAGATTTTTCGTACTATTTTGAATTTACTCGTTTCTTTTTCTGTCTTTACGTGATATATATATATATATATATATATATATATATATATATATATATATATTATTTTTAATATAAATTTTAATCAGGGTAGATCTAAATGTTATAGTGCTATTTTATTTATAGTTCTTAAATTAATATTTAAATAATAATTATAGATTGGTGTTTAAAGCCTGATTTACATGTTCATAAGAGACAAATAAAATTATTTTCTCAAAAATATTAAATTGTGTTATTTATTTTCCATTAAAATTAATTCGATATTTATTATTTTCCACTTATTTTTGTTAATATATAATGATTGTTAAATATTTAAAATTAAAAAAATCATCATTACAATTGTCTTGTATTCCATAAATCATAATCAATCTCTTTTTATTCACTACTGAATAAGTCTTTTTTAAAAATTTTCTTTTTCAACGATCTAACGCCTTTATTCTCATTTTCAGACAAACTGTTTTTATGTCTCTGTTATATCTATTAATGAACTTTTTTAATATTTATTTATCTTTGGGTTCCTAATTAAAATTTTTCTGTTGTTCACTGATGTTTTTTTTCTTGTTCTATAACTGGTCTATTTTAAATTGTAACATTTCGCTCTTGTTAAAGGTCAATAACTTTAGTTATTTTTTCTAATTTATTTATTTCTTTTTTTATTTGTACTTATTTTTCTAATATATATGCTTCCTTGTGTTTGTAGGAGCATTAATTGTTCTGACATTTAAGACTCGTATTTCTTATTGATAAATAAGAGCAGGTACGATGCATAGAACTTTTATCTTTAAACATAGAGAAATATTCGACTGTATAATGTAAGAACTTCTTTCGAATTGACACTATCTCATTTTTATTCTCTTACTCATTTTATTTATTAAGTTCTTTTTATGTTGATAATGATAAATACACATATTTTTAAATTCTACGATTTATGTTTCTTTTAACGTTCTAATGATTTGCGAATTTACTATATAAGCTGACTTAAATGAAACTGGAGGATGTAATATGTAAAAGTGTGTCTAAATCTTCAATCTTATTTCAGTCGCCTTATACAATACTTTTGTCCTAATGTGGTTTATCATAAGGCCAATTTTTTTACTTACTTTATTTAGTATTTTTATTTTTGAATACATTTAGACTCGTTGAGAAAATAATAATGTTATCAGAAAATCATAAGTGATTTTTCTATCTCACTGTTTACTTTTATTTATTTAAAATTTCTGTTTAGTGTTTTGAACATTTATATAAGTGTCACTATAAGTTACTTTAATGATATTACATCGCTTTGTTATACTCATTTCATAATTTTAAACTTTTTGTTATATAAATTTAAATTATATATATATATATATATATATATATATATATATATATATATATATAATATATATAAATTTCAAATTTATTTGATATTTTTTGTTACAGGTGAATAATTTTCTTAGTGAATGATTTGAACTTGAAGATTTTGGTTTAATTTTCTACTAAATGTGAGTAAAATATTTTTGGATTCTTTTCTTTATGTACATATTATATATATTATATATATATATATATATATATATATATATATATATATATAATAACTGTTTTGTAATATTATTAACTCTTCTAATGTCATCAATAACTATAAAACATTTTTCATGTCAATAAATGTGTATTAAATTTTATACAAGATTTAAAAAAAATATCTATCTAAATAATAATGAAACTTGAAAATCTATAAATGTGTACATAAAATAAATACCTCGTAAAGAGACATTATGTTTGGGTTGAAGTATATAAAAAAGCGTGTTAAAATATGAATTTAATAGTTTATGATGACTTTACGTTTACACTGATATAAATGTTTTCTGATGGCAAGGATTATTTTTATTTCGCCTTTAAAAAAAATGTACGTCTAGTCACGTATAGATTGATCCAAGCGTGGACTTGCTATTTACGTGACTGAAATACTAGTTTCGATAAAGTATAATTTCGGTATATGGTTTTGTGTTTTCTGCACATAGATGAGCATATGTATCTATTAAATACAAATTTATATATATGTATATATATATTATTTTTCTGAATTTTCATCCCTATGGATGAAAGTTTAACAAGGAATTCCAATGTTGAGAATTGAAGATCTTTGCAATATAAATTTAGAATAGTTTAAAAAAAGAAACGGAAATAACTACAAAAAACTAAAACGATTGTAAAATTATATTTAGAGATTTACTAAAAAAAAGTGTAAATATTAAATATATCTTAGATTTTTGTACTGAGTATTTAGATAATTATAGATTGAAAGATTTGTTTAATAAGATTAGTGAATTTTTAGTATAGATAATTTATTAATTTAAATTAACTAATTATAATTGTTCCTAATATTAAGAGTTGTAATTTATATTTTCAGGATTACATTGATTTATAAATTGTACAATGGCTTAAAGGCACGAATACTGCAATGTTTTATGATTAAAGATAATTATAATAAATTTAATAGATAATTAATTGAAATTATATTTAAAAAAATTTAGAATTAATATAAATAATTTTTAAATTGAAATAAAAAGTTTTCTTATATAATATTATTTTTAATACTTTTAAAGGGTTATTAATTCATTGCCGTTTAAACTATTTTTTATATTTTATGTAAATTAAAATTATTATTTTTTAATTCAAATTTATCATAAGTATTTAATGTCAGATTAAAACTTGTTTATTTCAATATGTTTTTTATTAAAAATATTATCTTTTTTTAAGAGATTTTCGTATATAAGTATTTTAATTTTAGTTCTATTTGTTTCATTACTAAATATATTTAATAAAGTGATTTACATATTTATTAGGTAATTTCTTTATTATTAAACAACTATTTAATTACAATTGCACACAACATATATATATATATATATATATATATATATATATATATAACACGTCTAATTTAAAATTGAGTGGACGTTGTTTACTTTTAGATTAACACTTTAAAAGTAGATTATTTTTTATTACTCTCTACCTAGATAAAATTATTTCTATAGTTTTGTCAACAGTTCAATTTTCAGTATACATCAAATTTAAATTTATAAGTACTTGAGATTTGTATGAAAAGTGAATTAACATTAAAATGATCCTCACTGGATTTCATGTCTGTGTGGATTTAAATAGGTAAATTATATTTAAAGCAAAGCATGTTTCGCCTGTAAATAAATATTAGCATAGAAGATAAATCTATAAATTCTGAATTTGTAATTTATTTTAAATAACTGTAGAATTTGAATTTTGTGAATGCCTTTTAATTGAAATTCTTTTATTAATATCCACATAGAAGGTTTATATTTACTTTTTTTTTGTTTTATAAAATTATTGGTCATTTAAAAGTATGTAGGTAAGTTTCTTGTAATTTAATTTTCAAAATAATAATCTATTAAAAGCAGTAGAAAAAATGAAGAATAAAAATGGGCATTTAGTTAAATAATCAATAAGGTTGTTATCAGTTCCTTGTTTAATTAAAATTTTATTTTTATAAGTTTAAAATAAATATATGTATATTTAAAAATATCTTCATTATTTTCTTTTATTGTACACAATATATTATAAAATATATGATTGTATACTTTTTGTATAAAAAGTCAAAAATCAGTTACATAAATTCGTTAAGAAAACAAAGTTATAATTTATGTGTAAAGCAAAGTTTTTGAATAAAACTGGAAAAATACGCTACAAAAAGTATTTTCTGAATTTTATTACGGAATTAAACATAAAACTTGTTACTTTTCGAATACAAAACTTTTAGTAACTTTTAAAAAGATTTCATCTTTTGTTCTATCCTGTTTAAAAATCATTTCTGATGTTAATAGGTACAATTTGTAAATTTCTGAAAATTTCAAAGTACTCGTAACATTAATTTACGTTCTTTCATTAACATATAGAAGTAAGTTTTGTATGTAACTTTTAATATATATATATATATATATATATATATATAAATAATAATTTTTAAACAAATTTAAAAGATATTTAAATAACTTCTTCCTTTAAAAAATAATTATTATTGTATTACTTTCTGTGTTTCAACAAATTTAAATATAATTACTTAAAATTTACATGTATGAGTTTGATAGATGAGTATGTTTTAAAGATATTTTAATTATTTTTTTATTGTGGTTAAATTCTAGATAAGTGTGTTTTTTTTGTTTTTAAAAAATGTATTGCAAATATATAAATAATACTAAGTTTTAACTTATTTATTATATATATTTCTTTGTGTCTAAAAGTAAAATTTATTTTTACTAAAAGTGATAGAGACATATTGTTTTCAATGAAGAAAAATAAATGGAATTATAAATCTCTTTAGATATTTTTGAACTTGTATATAATATATATATATATATATATATATATGTATATATATAAGATAGATTTATATCTTGAAATATATAATTTATTTCATAAAGATGTTACCACTTCCATAAATTATACTAATATCGAAAGTTTTACCGTAAACTATAGTTATAATGGATGGTTATTACAGCCTCCCTAATCTAAAATCGCCATTAATTAACTCTTGTTCGAGATTGTTCACTGAGCATTCGTGACGAAAAGACAGACGAATTACATGAAAGCAAGCATCATTGTTGTCTTTATATCCGAATACAGTACTAATCCTTTTGAACGAAAACTCTACAAATCCTTCTATCTGATTATTTTCGTTTTACTCTAATTGAAGTACAGTTACAGCGTAGTTTAAGAGCATCTCATATATATATATATATATATATATATATATATATATATATATATATATATATATTTACAAATTTGTTTTTTTTTCAATTTTTAAAATAATAATTATGTTCCATTCAATTTTCTTTGATGTATATTTATTAATTATTCATTTTGTGTAATGTGGTTCTTTTCTGTTATTTAATGTAGTCATTATGAAGTATTATGGAAATTAATTAAATGAAATAGAGTCCCGAAAGTAATTACTTAAAACATTTTCATTTGGAAGATTATTTTAAAATAAATTCTATTGTATTTTAGCAAAGAAAATAAATAAATTTGTCACATATATTCAAACGTCATATTTCAATTTAGTACCATTTTGAATTCCATATTTATTAATTGTATATTTAACTTTATAAAATCAGCTTTTAAGTTATTATTCATTAAATAAGAAAATTTTTAGCACATTTTTGTAATGAAAATTTTATATTCAGAATTTGATTTCTGTTTATTTTTTTGCTGTTTATGTAAATTACTTTTTTATATCGAATAGAGTTATTTTACTTTTTTATTCATAAAAAATTATTTATGAATAATTTGGATATAAAAGTTTGATTTCTAATGACATTAGTTAATTTTGGTAGATAGTAAATGGGTATTAATTATAGGATAGTAGTTTTTGAATAATCTGTTAATTTTGGATAATTGCTATAAAAAATTCTATTTCTAAATGTTTCTATTTTAATGAAAATCAGGATTCTATAATTATTTCTCATAGTTATTTCAATAATTTGTTTGTTTTCTCAATTCATTTTCAATATATTATTATTTTTTTTAAACAGATTTTTTTATTTATTTGTGTCAAATATTCATGTTATCCATTTTGTAAATCTTTATGAATCAAAATTACTTTCAATCAGTTTTTATTATTTTCTTTAGTAGTGTTTTTATCCGAAATAAAACTGCATTGTTAAAAATCTCTCTTTTGATTCTTTGTTCGACATATATATATAATGATTATTTTTTTAATTTTTTTATGAAAATTAAACAATCTTAATTTTATTAATTTTATAGACTTTTTTAAACTACGATTTTTATACATTAAACTATTTTTTATTTATTTAATTTTAACATTGATTATTTTACGTACAAAAATTAAATCTTAGTATTTCATACAAACTATGTTTTGCATTTTTTGATGTTTTCTAGAAACATTGTTCGCAAATTATAACATTTTATAAATTATGCATTTCATACATTAAATTCATTAGCTATTATTTACATGGAAACAAAAAAAAATACCTTGAATGATCAAAAATTGTGACAAATAAAAATATTTAATAAATAAATGTTTTCTAATTTTTTTCTGATTTTAATATGTACAATAATATTATTCTTAAAAAAATTGATAACTCAAGAGAAATTTAACATAGCTTTCAATATTATTTGTATATGCTCCTAATCATCTTTATCTTAATAGTGATATATCGATATATGTATATATGAATTTTTATTTTATTTATCATTTTATATATATATATATATATATATATATATATATATATATATATCATATATATATATATATATATATATATATATATAATGATAAATAAAAATAATTATAGTAGAATGCAATAATATTATTTCCGGAAATATCGTATTAAATAAATATTCCGTTGCCCTGAATTCATTTCATATAAAAGTACAGACATGATCTTTTCGAACGGAATTTTGTAGAGATGAGCTTTTTAAAATCAGTAGTGGAAAAATCCTCGGGAGTATTCTACAACCGGAGTAAAAAGAAGATATATTCTGTGACCATTTCATATCTTGCATAATGGATTTAATAGACTGTACTATCCGATAATATAATAGATTATGAAATCCATTATGAAAACGATGCACTTTTATGAATTCATTTCTCGGTGAAATGGTTTATAGTTTTATTGTTTTTAAGAATTTTATTATATTAATATAGAAAATATCAATACAATAGAAAATAAAAAGTGTATTCAACTCGATATTAAATTAAATATTTTATTTTATTTTTTTAAATTTTACTCAGTAAATTTATTCAAAGATTTTTATTTTTTAAAATTATTTTTAATAAAATTATTAAGTAATTTGACAATTCAAATAATGCTCAAAAATGCAGTTTCCGATTAATTTAAGAGAGTTAACACTTTTCACATGTAGCAAGTGAAAAATTATAGATATTTGATTTATTTTTAATAAATATATTTATACATATGTATGTATATATGTATATATATATATATATATATATATATATGTGTGTGTATGTGTATTAGTACTTAAGAATATAAACTGTGTAAATGACCAAAATTTCTACTAAATACTAATTTGATTTTTGGTATGAAACTGATAATTGATTTTTAAATAAATAAATTACTCATGTTAAAATCATATAATTTTACAAAAATATAAATAATAACATTTTATAATATATAGAAAATTGTTACTTAATATTGTGATGTTGAATTGAGTGAATTCTTTGTGTAAAAAGGATTTTAAAGGAGGTATAGAATAAGTGATTAATTGAACAATTTTTAAAAATGTTGTGGTGTTAAGGCAAATGATTCATTTGAATATAAAACATGTTAGTTTTTTGTAATCTGTTATTATATGAAATCTGAGATTATATGAAATCTTTTTTGTAATTTGAGAAAATAATTGAAATGTTTTTTTTAATTCAATTATTTTCTCAGATTATTTATTTGACAACTGTCAAGTTCTAAAGTAAAAATTTTATTTGGAGACAAAATTTTGTAATACAGTATGTTTTATTGTTTCCTTAAATACAGAGAATAATTTTCTTGCAATAAATATTTGACTTCGATATCGATGTTGTTGTTTAATTAAAATGATCTTAAGATATTTACTTAAATAACTAAAGCAATTAATCTTTATAATAATATTATTCTATAAAAAATCGTATTTATGATCGGATACGCAATTACTTATACTTATTAGTAAAACAATTAGTGTGAAATTTACTTTTACACTGTTTAAATTATTTTAATAACTTAATATTTTCGTTCTATAATTACCTTATTTAGTATTAATAATTCTCTAAGTTTTGAATGCCATTAATATTTTTTAAATAAATATATAAATGTAAACAGTATAATATTTATATATTAAAGTTGTTATATAAATGAAAGAATGACGATTACATTTTTGATGAAAGGTATAAAAGACAGTTTTTCTGTTCATGTTTCTCTGTTCATTTCGTCTAATACTTTAAGAACATCAGTATTCACGTCATATCAATTGATATTTATTATTTTACTATTGAAAAATAACTCGAACGTATCGTTGCAAATAAATTGCAAAGAGAATAAGAAACGATATCGATGAAACAAAGCTGTCGAGTGTCAAATTATCAGTTTGAGTATGAAAAACGTCTGACTTGTCTGAAATAAACTACTCTCATCATTCACGCGGGATATACTCAAGTTATTAATAACATTTTTCTTGTATAAAAATAACGCAGGACAGTCGATACTTTATTTTAATTTATTTTTCTGGCTCTGAAATATAGCTAACCTGTAATAAAAGCTAATAAACATTATATATATATATATATATATATATATATATATATATATATATATATATATATATACAAGAGAATGGTTCAAATAAAAATGAGTATTTAGTTCCCTTTTCTGCCTTAATTAATGTGTGTTATTATGCATGTTGTGACACATTCAGGCGTGTTTAAACTTGCACTCCTAACCTATTACGATGATTGAGCAAAAAGTATCAAGTAATGTTGAGAAATGAATTTTTTTACAAAATTTTCATGAACAAAAAGATAAAGCCTTTTGAAATTTCGATTAGATTTCAAGTAGAATTTGGAAAAAAGTTTGTCACATATAACGGCGTGGGAATGGAAAAAATATTTTGAGAATGCAACCAAATGAACAAATGTTGGAAATAAACTTCAAGCTGTCATCAAGAACTTTTGTTAACTCCGTTATTTTAAAAAATTAAGAGATTATTCGGGCTAATCGTTGATTAACCTCATTTATCATAGTTGTTATGAATTAGTATCGGGAGTGTTGATGAAATACTATTAAAATACAACAAAGTATGTGCAAGCTAGGTTTCACGTCTTCTTACACTGGAGCACAAACTTCTTACACTAAACAAAAAAAAACTCAACTCTCCAGGATGTTCGGTCTTGTTCATCATAAAATCCCAACTTGACTCCTTTTGTTTATTACTTGTTTAAAGTACTGAATGAATTTTTTGGAGGTAAAAAATTCTACAAAAATGACCAGGTCATTGAAGTTGTTAGAACTAGTTTGACGATATTCATTCATCATAAGACTTTTTCTTTTTTTTAACAAAAAATTCTTACTTATCATGAAAAGGTTTCTATATTGTATACTCGGTCTAGTTTAGTTTTTCCAACTAGTAATTTTCAAAGTATTCATTTCTGCTGTTCTTAGTATCTAGTATATTTTGCTGGTTTCTGGATGAATTTTGTTCCATATGTTATTATTGATCTTACTATAATTTTCTACCTTTTTATTTTACTTTCCAATGTCAGATATTTGTTTTTTCAAGTGATATATTTCAAGAAACTGGATATTCTCGATCATTGAGTTGCATGATGTTTTACTTTTTTGTTAACATTGATCGTTAATAATAATGATTTCGAGGTATTTAAACAACATAACCTATTTTTCATCTTGTTATCTATCTGCAATTTTATTTATTTTTATTTTGTTTACTTTTTTGAGTTAACAGTAGTCGTTGAGAAAATAATGATGTCGTTAGTAAAGTTGAGATGAATATCTTTCGATTTCCAATTAGATATATTAAAAACTATTTTTAATGCTTCTGTAAACAGTTTTAATGATATTGCATTGCTCTATCTTACTCTCCTCATAATATATACATATACACCAGGGAACTCTGCCCTCTATTCGCTTTCCTCATTGATCCCAGAACTTGTTTTTCTTTAACAATGTAAATAATTTATAAAACATTTAGAAAATTATGTTAATGCTTCTGTGTAGACAATGCTTATTAAAGATTGATGATCTGATGTGCATTTAAATTTAATTTCAATACAATTAAAAAAAAATTTTTTTTTCGAAAATTTGTCCGAAAAGCCTGCCTGAAAATCTTCCTTTTTCTATTTGTTGTTAATTTTAATCTGTCAAAAAATTTGTACTTCTGTAATTCTTGGGAAACTTCGAGAAAGTTTGGAAATAAAATTTCTTTATATATAAAACAGTTTCATCTTGAAATTAATATCATTAATCCTCACGCTACTTTGAATGTGAATGACTATCTCCGAGGAACAATGATTGCAATTGTGGAGTAACATGAAAATTTCAACATATTCACATCACTCCACAATTGTAATCCTTTATCTTAGGAGGTAATTGTTTACGATTGGAGTAGACTAATAATTTTGCAATGGAACTTTATATATATATATATATATATATATATATATATATATATATATATATATATATATATATATATATATATGAGGTGTAAAAAAATGTTAATTTAGTACAATATAATAATTATAATTTATAGAAAGTATTTTTTTCTAAAAATATTTTTTATATAGTGGTACAGAAAGTAAAACATAAGATTCGTGTATATTTAAATTTTTATCCTTTTATTTAAACATTTTTTCATTATATGATATTTTAAGTAGATCGTTGTATTTTTTATACAAGGATACTTGAAATACAAAAAATATTCATTGCAAGTAAAGAATGATTGAATTTATTTATATTTTACAACTGAATTATATTAGTTAATTATTTTTGTTTTTTTATAGCACTTAAATATATTTCGTGGGTTTACATTAGCATTGAATTGGTTTTTTTATATACAAATGTTTTTTTTTTTTTGAAAAATGGTTTTTTCATCAAATTACCTATGCAAACTTGTTAAGTAATTAAAATTTTATTAAATGTATTTTTTACTTCATGGTAATTGTAAATTTTAAAATCTATCAATAAAAACAAATATTTTAAAACAATACTGGTTTAAAGAAAAATAATTTTAAATCAAAAAACAAATATACATTATGTTATGATATAATATATTTTAATTTAATTTATTCAAAATCTAATTCTCTCCATATAGAATATTGAAGTTGTAATAAAACGATATAAATATACTCAACGTTTCGTATAACATTTTGTCCATTCAAACATAAACGTCTTTTTATCTGATAGCAATCCCTCAATGTTTGCGTTGCTCCTATATTGACAATGTATTGTTGAGCCGTGTAACTCATCACTACTCGAACCAATCTCGAATCGTACGAAACAGCTCATTGCGCTTCTTCTCAACGGTACGTTTTCTTATGATTTGTCGACTTTGTTTAATGGTTGTTAATGGAGCACACGGATTATTGTTTACTTTTACTTTGTCTCATATAATATTTGATTTGGTACATCGTTGATAATTTATTTCAGAATATTTGATTCATGGTCGTGTTGTGTATTATTTTTTACATTTACTTTGCTTATATGTATATAAATTTGACGAATACTTCTTTTATGTATACAGAATTTTTCTTTGCAAATGTAAATAAAAGACGGTTTTATTATTAACAGAAATTGTCTTCGTATTTTTTACTTTGTTAAATAAAAATTTATATAAATTTGTTATAAATTGCCAGAGATACTATATAAAAAAGTACTGTTTATTAAAAATATTAAAGATATTTTTAATTTTTTTTTACATTTTTTAATATATATATATATATATATATATATATATATATATATATATATATAACATGTTGATATGAAAATAATATGATTATTTATTTTTTTATGCATAGAAAATAAAATCAATCATTAAATAAAAAGCTTACTGTTTAGTATATTATGAATATGGAAATTTTTTTATTGTGTATAATAATATAATACGTTTTCGTATATCAGTTATTATGAGCTTTAATTTTCGATTACATGTCGAAAACGTGAATCTTATCAATCAATGTTATAGCGTTCTTTCGGACGTTTTTCTTTTTATATAAGAATGGTTTCAAGTTTCAAGTCAGAATTGTTCTAAGCTGCAATGATGAATCACGACGTTTTATTAACTTGTTTACTAGTATTCGTTACACCTCTTATATTTCTTTGCACGTAACAACGATATTTGTGAAGCGTTCATCGTTCTTATTTTTTAATATTTTCATTTTTTTCTTTAATTAAATATACATATTCATATATATATATATATATATATATATATATATATATATATATATATATATATATATATATATATAATATGAATGAATGAATATATGTATAATGAAGCTAAATTTTTGTTTACCAAAAAAATTCTTTTAGCATTTCTTGGAAAATGTATGTGAACAAAATTTTAAAATTACTTAATAAAACGTTAAAAAAACTTTTTTTCATTTATAAATAGCACTTCATTTTTATATATTTCAATTTTCAGAAAAAGCATTCAATAAGTCCTTATAAGTTTTGTAAAAGTTTTATTACGTTTTCCTTTCATGCGTTACCTTTATGTTTACTTCTAAGAACGTAGGTACTTTGTTTTAAAGAATAATGAGACTGTCACTGGAAAATAAAAATTGACATTAAAAACTCTGCATTATTTAAATTGTACACACATACGTGCACACTCACTCACACACAAACACAAACACACACACACACACATATATATATATATATATATTATATTCAAGAAATACCACACGTGTAGAAAAGTCATTATATAGATGAAAAGTCTTTCATATATTCTTTCAAAGAAAATATTTTTGTGTATTTATTTGAATTAATATCATATTAAATAAATTGCTTTAATGTTCTCAAATTTTTTTATTAATATTCATGGTTTGATTAGTTTGCAAGTAGGTATAATATTTGTGATTTTAAAAATTTGGTTATAATTAATTTACTAAAAGCATAAAAGAATTCATACTGATTCGAAGGGGATTAACCTGTTAATTTTTAGGAATTCAAAAGTAAAGTATATGTTGTATACGACCAAGTTACAACAATAACCGTCGTTTTGTACAGAAATTTTTTTGATCGCTATAAAATCTATAATATTACATAAAACTCATTGAAACATTTGATGTTTTTTTCATACCGAGTAGCTTTATATTTCATTAGTTAAAAGTAGTCATATAGTTTATTAATCGAAATATTTATCTAAGAGTTGTAAATTCTAACGAGCATTGCTTAGTTTATTTTTCCTTCTACATTTTTGGCACTTATTCGTTTCTTTGTAGTAAAATTAATCATCTCTAAAATCAACCAAAAAATTAGACATTTCAAAGTAGGAATTTTTTATCGACATTTAAATTAATTCTTCAATTTATTGTATTGAAATTATAAATTATACTTAAATTATCTTCTGTTTATATATTTTTTTCTGAATTGCCTTTTTAGCGATTTGAAATAATTGTTATTTTATAAATTTCTAATTCTAATAAAGTATATATGGGTAGCTTCTATACAATTTTTTTATTTATTCATTATCTTATTCATGTCTACAATTGTTTTTCCTCTCCTACTCCTAAAATTCTCAATTCAATTTAACTTCATTCCACTTTGTCTCTCCTCTCAATTTACTTCCTTCTACTCTTGCTTGCAATATTTGTTTTGTCATTCTGTTTTTTGAAATACCATGTACGTACTGAACCATTTTAACCGTTTCTCTATAATTTAATTTATGACATGCTGTCTTACTCACTCTCTAATTGCACCTCTTTTATTTCATTTCTTCTCACCTTCCCTGTGATCTTCATATAGTATTGCTGTAATTCTACTTAAGTGTTTATTTTGCAAAGACTATCTTTTAAGATTACATAGCAGAATGTGTGTAATTATGGCGTTATATATTTGATGATTCGTTTAATTTCTACTTTTTTTATTGAAGATAGAGTTGTTAATTTGGAAATAAACTAGAGTAGCTTCTTCAACCTACTTAAATTTTCTTTGTCAGTTCTACCTTAGTTAACGATTCTTACATTGATTTTCATTTATTTAAAATCCAAAGAGAAAACGTTTTTATATTATGAAATGGAATATTTCTTTGTTTAAAGTAAAATATTTTTAATGAATTTATCCTACTTGTTTCCATTTGCGAATTTCAAAATCTAGAATAATTTATTTTTTGTTCAGAAAACACAAAGAAGTACTGAAAAGTTTATGTTAGGAATAAAATATAGAGATAGAAATAGAAGTATATTAAAAAAAACAAATTTATGGACTTTAAAGAAAAGTAAAAAGTTTAAGTAAAATGTTAAAAGTAAAATGTAAGTGACTGGCCATATAGTAAGAAAAAAATTATTGTTCGAAAATTCAGAGATCCAAAAAGGCCTAATAAGTGACCCATGAATATATGTGATAGAGACATGAGAAAATTTGTTTGTGTGAACTGGGAGATAGTATTATTAGATTGCTAAAAGTGGAAAGTTTTGGGAGAGTCGTCATCGAGTAGTGGGTAGAAAAACGTTATATATATATATATATATATATATATATATATATATATATATATATATATATATGTATATATGTGTGTATGTATGTATATTTGTATGTATGCATATATAAATTGGTACGGATGAAATTTAAAACATTTTTCAACTATGTATATCTGATATGAAAAATAAATAAACAGAATTAGACTGCAGAAGACGTATAAATAAGCAAAATTCTCGTTTGTATATAAAGTAGCAGCCGAGTCCACATTGTTGATACGTCAATTAAAGCAGCTTTGAACTAAAACACATTTCAGTGTCAGAAAATCCAGCATCCCACTCCTGAAGGCACGTTCCGCTACTCTTCACTCTCATGTTTACTTAAACTGAACAAAAATTAAAAATGACAGCTGGGAAACTCAATTGATGTTGCGTATATACGTTGGGTACGCGCCGCGACGTTGCGGTAGAAATTGATTAGACGGGAGAAAAGTTTTGTTTAGATGGGTGGTGGTGCGGTTAACGTAGCAACGTGATCACACCATACGATGGGCGTTTTGACATCGTCGGTGACACCCGACGTGTATAATGTATACCGGGTATTTTTTTCTCTTCAGAAATTGAATAAAGAGTAAAAACGATTCGTGATTCTTATACCGTATCGTCCGTTGCAAGAAAACATATCGTATTGTGTGACGTATATATCTTCCTGTTAAAAATGTACAGCGGAGTTCATCATTTTTTTACGTTGTTGAAGTATTTATATGATATGTTTTATTTTATATTCGTTGAAAGTTTTATGAAACGATGTACATATTTTATTTCTACTCACTGTGTGACGGTTACGACATTTCGTTTATTTTTATAATGAAAACTTGGAAGACTTCATTATAAATTTATTATTTTTGTTTGTCTTGCGTGAGTTATTAAAACATGCTGCATAATTTATGTATTCGTTGAGTAGGATAAGTATAATAATATATTGAAGCGTGTCGTTTTATTACGATTTTCAAAATTGTATTTTGTTTCAAAAGATAATATTTGTTCAGAAGTACTTTTTCGTTTTCATGAATTTCTGTCGTTGAGTTTATTTTCGTTTTAAAATTCTGGTCATTATGTCATGATGTGAATTTTATTAACATACAACTTTATTATTGTTGAAATAAAAATGTTGATTATTTGTTAAAATATATTTCATTTTAGAAAAATAGTTTATAAATTAAATAAATTCATGTTATTGTATATAGATAAACTATATTAAATGTTAAAATAACTTCTAATGATTTGTCTAGACGATATTTTTTTCGTTCAATTAAGCACATATGGCAATACAAATAATGCATACTTTTAGTGTATGCTTTTTTAGCTTGAAATTAAAAAGGCAAAAGTCAGCGTACAGTTTCTCTTTGCATATGGAAATTCCGTGTTTATTTTTATATTTATTTTTTTATTTGTGAAATATTTTGTTCACGGTATATTAATTTGAGAATATTGTTCTTTATTATTGTTTGATTAGTCAGATATAAAAAAGTTTAAAAAAATATGTAGATAATAATTTTAGTTTCTCACTGGATCAAATAATTAAATAATATCCTAATTGTTATATATATATATATATATATATACTGTTCTTCGTCTAAATCTTCTGTTGTCTCATACTTCAGTGGAATTTGTTTTTTCCATTTCAATTTGTTCACAATACACCACAAAATATTCGCATAAAAATATTAATTTTAAAAGGAAAAATCGAAAGGAAAAGCAATAAAAATAAAGCATTAAATAAATTTCTCTTTTTGTAAGCTATCATTAAATAAAAATGATATTATTGGATTTGAATTTACAAATTGACAATTTTTAACACCAATTAAGATACTTTCACATACATATAGTATAATTATACATGAAAATTGTAGTTAATATATTGATATTTAAACTATAAATTCAATGAAATATCATTCATATTGGCCTTTTTTGATTTAAACTAATGTTCTCTAAAGTCAGGAACGTAGTCAATAGTATATATATATATATATATATATATATATATATATATATATATATGCATGTATGTATGTATGTATTTATGTATGTGTACTATTAAAATTGAATTCATTATTTATATTGTTTTATTTTAATAAATAAATTATAATGAATGGATATACTATTATTTTTTTATAAATGTATTTTATATAAATTGTTTTATTTAAGAAATGCTGAGGAAAATAAACCAATTTTTAATTGAATTCTCCTCATAATACTATAAAATGTGTAAATGTCTTCAGTAATTATTTATTGTTCATTTTATTTGTTTATGTGTATTTAGATAACCAATTTAATTATCGTCAGAGTGCTATATTATATATAAAGTGGTCCAACTGAGTTTGAAGGGTTTAGATGTAGATTTACTTGATTATTATTATTTATTATTCTCCAGTCTCATTTGAGCCATTGTATATTAAATAGTTTTATTAAATACTATCTTAAGAAACATGGAACAGGTATCGAAATATATATTAGCAAATATAGTGAACATAAGTGATTATTGAATAATTTTATAAAATCTTGTATAGATGATAAATGATTCATATGTGTTCAAATGAAATTGCTGTTAAATAATGCTATGAAGATAAATTTAGTCAAAAAGTAAAATATAAAATAAAATTCGTTTAAATTAATTATGAGTTTAATACTTCTTATGTATAAGATATTGTTGTGAAATTTCTATTCATTGTAAGAATTTATTGTATTTAAACTGTAAAGTGCACAAGACTGACTACGGATGTCAACATTAAACAGAAGGATAATAAAAGTATTATACACTTTTGAGACTGCATGATAAAATACTGAAAATATACTGTATTAATAAACAGTGAGATGTTGGTGTAAGTTTGAGTTATTAATTTTGTTTCTAAATTACACGAATAAAATGTTAATAAGAAACATGAAATTTACGTATATTTTCCAGATCTTTCTTTTGCATTTATTTCATGAACAGGTATAATATTTTAATCATACATTACCTGAATGACTTTTTTTATTAGTCGAATTTTCATTTGATATATCTAACTCGATTGTTTGATTTTTACGTCTCAATGTCGGTCAGTAAATTAGTTAATTGGTTTTCAGTATCATAGTGGTTGTTACGTCGACTCACTTGTCAACTTGATGATTAATGACCCTCCTACACGATTGACTTCGCGTGTCCTAGGACATAGACAGAATGAGTTATGTGCTGATTTTTTATCTCACTTTTCGAAAAATAAGTATGTTTGCTTTCGGAAGCTGCATTCTTTGATGTTAGTTTTTTTATTATTCCTTTGTTGGTGATATATTAATCATGATTAAAACTTTTCTCAAATAATTTTAACCATTTATGGACTGGAATTTTTATACTCATATAAATACATATATATATATATATAATCTTATTAGATAAAAAAAATAAAAATATAAACAATACATTTTTGTTTTTATTATTAACTTGCATGAAGTAATTAATAATAGTTTATAATAACTATTTTATTATATTCTACAGTTTATTTTATTTTTATTTCTACTAAGTTATTACTAGAAAAATGTCATTTTTAAACTCTTGTTATCGTTTTGAAGTTAATAATATGAACATAAGTTTTAACTCTACAGAGGATTTGCTGTAATTTCAAACTCCAGTTTCTCTGTTATCTCTTTTATTATGTTATATATCTAAGAGCAATTTATTTTCCATAATAGTTCTTATTTTTAAAACATTCTACATTTAATTGTATAAGTTCATTAATGGGTTTTCTTATTTATGTTATAATTAAATTCAAAAATAAATCATTGAAGTTTTATTAGAAATATATCATTATAGATGAATATATATATATATATATATATATATATATATATATATATATATATCGTCATCATCATCTTTTTTTCATTCAATGCTCGATGGAAGTCTCTACCAAAACATTCCACTTCGAGTAATCTAAAAGTTATAAATTGAAGAATTGTTTATAAGACATAATGTGTAAAAATTTGTTGATATGTACATAAATATATACATGTATGTTTTAGTTTATTTTTTTACGTTTAACAACATTTTCCCAGCATTTCGCTGCTTTTGTTCCAATGTATATAATACAAAACACACAAATCGTGCAAGTAGTAACATTATAAAAAAAATATTACTTAATGTTTGTAGTTACTACCTCAGCACCGAGACAAAAATCTTGAAACGGTAAATTTCCTAAACTTTTGACAAGAATTTTTTTTATTCTGCGAACAACGATATGGCTAATCTTATCATGAATCACCATGTTTTGTAAATTTTGGCATATATACCTTCTTTAAAATGAAAACGGAATTGTTGTATAGTAAATGTTTTGTTGTATTTCAGTTACAATTTTCATATAATGTTCATTTATAATAATAATTGGAATTGTTATATTTGTAAATTACTATTCAATTTAATTATTCTTATTAGATTGTATATTAAAAATATAAATTACAATGTGTAAGTGAATTAAATATCGAAAGTGTTTAAATTACTTATTTGTTTCTTTAATGAAAAATAATTTCTAATGAGGAAAAATTACATTTTTTTAATGTAAAAATTTTTGACATGTTATAACTTTTTTTAATTGTAATAATAATAGCGAAGAGAAAGTTTATATATGTGCAGCTATTTATCTTTCATTAATTAAAATTATCTGCTTTTATTTAAAAAAATATGGCAATAATCATAAAAAGTATAGAAATACATTTGTAGTAAATTCAATTAATAAAATTCTTTTTTAAATTAAATAGTTTTTGATTTATAAACACGTAAAGTAAATTGAATTTTATAAATTGTGTTGTTATATAATAATGGAGGTATGTTCAAGCAACGTAAATCCGAGAACAGAAATACAATAATTGTATGAAACAATACCGACATAAAAATGATAAATATAAATTATTATTACTTTTGTACATCTTTATCTGCAAGAAAAAATGAAAATTATTTAGTAAAGAATTTTTTTTAATTACGAAAAAAAACATTGTGCTTGAATCACTTGTAACCAATGATTGAACATATTACTCTGTCATATTTCAACCGCGATGACATCTTTTGTCTGACATCCATCGTTTATGAGTAGGTATATACTTTTTGCGTAGGTCACCATCTATAGCTTATAGCTCTTCCAATCTATTTACTGATCTTCTTAAATGCCATTGTAAACATTACCGAGTTCCCTTTGGATACGGGCATTTCAAATAGAAAAGTCACAATAAATCCCTATACGGTCGGGGTAGCGCCTACGGGCTCACAGATAATATCGTACAATTGCCTTGCTCTCACATCGACGAAGACCTGCACCAGCCGAGGATTTAATCTTGTTTCCATCGACGTCTACTCGGTCATATGTATTGAAACGTTTCATATTATATACATACATACATACATTCATATATATATATATATATATATATATATATATATATATATATATATATATATATATATATATATATATATATATATATATATATATATATATATATATAAAGAAATGATTTTACTATTAAGCGCTTTCTTATTTAGTTTTCTGTTTTATGTACATTTTTATAAAAAGCTGGATTCAAGAATTTATATGATATTACAGTTTTATAATATTATATTTTATATGCCTTTATCTTTAAAAATGTAAATTTTGAAATATTATATATATACATACACACACACACATACACACACACACACATATATATATATATATATATATATATATTAAGATATAGGCCACTTAAAGAAGTATCTGGAGGATATGAAAAGAGATAAAATTTCTTATTTTAAAGCACAATTACTTGCTTAGATGATTTTTTCAACATGAATTATTGCATTTTTTGTAAGAATACCATTTTTTTGATTAACTAATGCAGGCTGATTTTTGAGTTACGGATTTTGTATATTCTCAAGTTGAGTATGGTAAATTTTAGCTCTGTTTGATTTTCATAATGAAATTTAGTTTACAGTATTGGCTACAGTAAACCATATACAGAACTTTATCTTTTTGAAGTCAAGTTTCTCTTTTTCAGTATGAGGTAATGATTCGTTTGGTGTTAACCAATGATATTTTCATTTATTATTGGAGTGTAAGATCCATTTTTTATCACTAGGAAACAAGATAAAAATGGTTCATTTTTATAACGTAAAAGTAGTAAAGAACAAATTGTTAGACTTTGACTTTTATTGTCATTTAACAATTCATTTGCAACTTATTTTCTAAGTTTTCATATTTTCCTAAGTTTATGTAAGCGTATCGAACTGTTTCATCACTCATGTTGAACATCTATGAAAGTTCCTAAGATGTCATACTCGAAGGAGTTTCGACTGAAACACGTAATTAATTTTTATCGCTGATCGATGATCTTTATGACCATCTTGCATTATTCAATAATTAATCTCCAGAAACACCTTTTTAAACATTTTTATATAGCATATTCGTTTACTCCAGTGTCATATAGGATGCTTCTGCAGTCTGAGAATTGAGTTTAAATTTGTATAACTATTTGGAATTACATCAGAATTAAGTCATTTTAAACTAGATATAATGCATAGAAAAATAACTTATTAAGTCAATATACATTGGTTGACTGAAGCAATTATTTTATTGATAATGTGAATTAAAACTTGTACGTAGTTAATTATTGTGAAATAAAATTATCCTTAAAAACGCTCTTTACAAAAACAGTATGATTTTTTTTGTTACTTGATATAAAAAATTGAGAGTTTTAATTTTAATAAAGGACAAGTTTTTATTTTTTATTCTCTTTTTGAATTTATTCTTAACGGATTTTTTGACGAAAAAACGATTTCAATACTCAGGAATTTAGATTATATCAGATATGAGTATTTCAGTAAATAACATAGCATCTAGTATTTATTTTGTTGTAATTTTTTAATTTAGTTTAAAAGCATGAGCATATTTTTATAAAAGTTTGAACTATTCTTTAATTAAATTCGATCTATACTGGATATAATACAGATAATTCAAATTTATAAACTAAAGTTTCGTCTTGATTGTAAACTTTTCTATTTGAATCTTTCTATCATTTCATTTCGAACATTCAATATGAACTAGTTATTTAATAAAAAACGAACAACCTTTTTTCTTGTTCCATATTTCGTATTTTCTTAATAAAATATGGATATTATACTTTTTTTACTACTCAAGAAATCATTTTGATAAGAATAAATAAGTTACTTTTAACGAAAGAAAAACTTTTTAATATTCTTAAATTCAAATATTTCTTTGGTATTTATTTATATGTTAATAATTGCATAAAAATTTTTAGATTTTTAATATTAGTTAAATTTGATTTAAATTAATAATTATTAATAAAACTTTAGATGATTGTAGTTGAGTAATTAATTTCAATTTTATTTAAACACAGTGTTTTGAATTTATCTAAAAACAATGATATACAATATGTTTGTATTAATATAAATTTAATGACGTATTCATGTGATTATATATATTTTTCTTTTTGTTTATACATCGTGGAAAATTTATTTTAACACAAAAGAATCATTCCCTTTAAAATAATAAGATTTTATAATAATGTTCAATAATAATTTATTATAAACTTTATTTAAACTCATTTTATTTATTTATACTACCTTTAAAATATTTTATAAGTTTTAAATGTTACTTATTGTTAACTTTATTCCATGATTTACTACTTTAATTATTTAAATGGTCTGCTATTATCGGTAGAGCGATGTGTTGTAAAATGTATTTAATTAAACAATAGGTGATTATTAAACATTTTCATAAAATTTTCTATTGTTCTGTCAAAAGATCTAAATGTGTTATATTTTTAATTTTTAAATTTATTCAGATTTTTTTTAAATATTACCCTTTTTATAGATAAATTTAATTGAAATATTATTATTTTTTAATATTAAATGTTTTAATTACTTATACAAATATTAATAAAAATCTAAGCGTTTATAATCGAGGAATGAGTATCTTTATCATGTAACTTTTCTATCTTGTATATAAAATTAAAAAATAATATACATTATTTATAATTCAGTTTAAATATTTGTTAATTTGATATGACTAGTGATACGCAATAGTAAATTTTACATTTAATTTTAAGAAGCTTGTTTTATCTCTAATCAGTTTAAACATTATTTTATAATCAAATATATTAAACAAAATATTTTTAAACATATATATTTAACTAAAAAGAATAAATCAAACAAAAATGAATTAATATAAACCAACTAATATATTTCACTACATCAAGCTTTAAAAAGTCTAATTATTTTAATAATGATTTAAATCTAAGTTACTTCCATTGATTGAATAAGTTTTATCAAATAGTAATTCTTAAAACCGTTCTCATGTACATTATTTATATACCCAAATAAGGAACAAATAGCAAAACTGATCGTAAAAATCAATATCTGTTTTAAATAAATTGGAGGAAGAATAAAAAATTGTGAGGTTTAAAAATTCCATTATAAATAACTTCACTTTTAGATAACGAGTTAGTTACATTTTTTTTAATTCGAAATCATTATGGCTTGAGCTATTTATCAGTTTCCAATTCTCATTAATGTCTACCTTTTCAATAATATTCTATAACTCTTATGTATTTGGAATTTTTACATTAAATTTTTTAACATTGTTATTTTTACAAGAATGAGTCTCTAGTTCATACTTTAAAGCTCTATCTTAGATGATAACGGTATGTGATTTATTCTAGTCTCTGTGCTTTGACTTTTGGCTCGAGTAACCTAACTAGTAGTTACCTGAACGCCAATAAGTTCTTAAGATCATTCAGATGCTTAGTCTTTCTTTTTATATTAAGTGATGTGTGTGTATTTGTATATATATATATATATATATATATATATATATATATATATATATATGTACAAAAGAATATCTCTAATATAAAAAAAATATATAATACATATTTATTTTTTTATAATCATTTCTAAATATATATTACGAAAACAATTAAAATCATTATGCATTCATGAAAAATAATAGTACTGGAAATTTTACTTAGATTATACCTTGTCAAATATTTTTAATCATTTTCTAAATAAAAATATATATAATAGCTGAAGTCAATTTCCGAAATAAACATTCAGTATGGTTTATAGACATACATTAATGTCTACCATGTTAAAATAATTATTAAAAAAATATTCAAAAGTAAAACTACGTACTAAAAATAAAAAATATTATTGTAAAATATCTAACATTATAAATAGTTAATTTTGAATTAAAAATGAGAGATAAATTATTTTTAAAAAATATATTTGATTAGAAAACTAATCAAGAAACAAAATATTTTATTGTATTAAATATTTAAAATATATTAATAAAATATTTTAAACAGTTATAAGCTAATAATCTCAATAAAAAATATTAATTATACATTAATTGACATTCTGTAAATTATCTTGGAGCTTGTATACATTATTATTATTACAAATATTAATTAACTTAATTAATTCAAGGATAAATACAATCGAGTTATATGAATCCATACATACACTTACACACAAATATATATATATATATATATATATATATATATATATATATATATATCAGTTTTTTTTAATTTATGGTTGGATGAAGGCTTTTCTCAAAATAATTCTCGCTAACCAATTCCTTTTTATGTACCACATCGATAAATATTTTTTAAGTCTTTATTCTATTTACCCATGAGTTTTTCCTGTGTTTTCTTATATTTTTGGATTTCCAGTTAACAATTTATCTTATTTTTCAGTGATCTTCATTTCCCTTGCTATATTATATGAATATCTCAATTCTATTTAAATATTTTTATTCTTGTTATAATTTTTGTAACTTGTGTATATTTTGAAATATAATTATTTCTCTTATTCCTACGAGTTATTCCTAAAATGAATTTTTCCATTTCTCTGTATTATTTGTAGTCGATGAATTATTGTAGCATTTAATATTTTTATTTTATTGCCAAAAATGAGAATAAGTAAAATGAATTGATGAAAACGTTTTTCTTTAAACTTAAATGAATATTCTATTTCAGAATGTAAGCATTATTTTCAAACTGACACCAAGCAATTTTTATTTTTCTGTTTAGTTTATCTATAAATGATTCTTTTATGTTAATGAAAGTCTTCGAAATATATGCAGTTCTTTACTTTATTGATTTCTATTCCTTTTAATTCCATTTTATTTACGTTTGCAAATGCATTCAACATTATTCTTATTTTGGTTTGGTTTATTGTAATATTTATATATATATATATATATATACATGCTTAAATTAATATTTTAATCAAATATGCTAATAATTATGAATAATAAATATGCGGTTCGTTAATAATGGATCGAATAAAATACAATCTACTAAAAATGAAGTAATTCTTTCAGAAATAAATTAATAAAATCGATTTTATTTCACTCAATGGTATGAGTATATCTGTTATAAAATTTATTACGGAACCAATAAGTAAATCAATAAAATAAATGAATTTGATTAAAGAATGAAATTTAATATTGAAAAAAATGTAGAATACGTTTCTAAAGATTTCAACAAATCTTCGGTAATGGCCGTGAATTGTGAATGTTCTTACAAATATATTTTATAGAAAATCGTAGCAATATATCAACATTTGTAGTTCACTTGAACATAGCTTTTTTTTATCAAACGATCTTATTACCAAACTGCTCGGAGCATTTGGACCGTATATAACCATCTTTTGACAAAGCGTGGATAGTTTCATATTCAAGGTAATCTTATAAGTGATGCCGCGGGTATTAAGAAATATGATGATTTCTCTTAGTTTGTATAGAATTAGAGTAGATAAACGGACTATGAAACGAGTTCTAAAATGGTAATGAAATCTCTTTATTAAAATTCATTGTTGACATAAAGTTATCGTCAATAATATATTCATTGAATTAACATTTGTTTCAAGAAGAGATTCATAAACTTTTTTATTGGTAGAAAAATATTTTAATAGATATGATGTTTGAATATGTCGATGAATTATTTGTACAATTTTTAAATATTATTTAGAAAATAGAACAATTTACAAATTATATCCAAAAAAACTAAAAGTCTGAATAATTGACAAAATATTATTTTTTCTAAATTGATAAAATTTGTATATTGAGCAAGTCTATATAATGTTTATTAATCATAAATTCTTACAATGAGAGATATTGTTAATTTTAAAAAGTATTTGTTTCAAATATTTCAATTAATTTAATTTGTTTATTGGTATATTATTATTACTATTTTGTTGAATACAGAAGACTTTTTTGGAAAAAATATTTATAACTTAAAAAACATTTTTTTAAATTTAATAATTTTATTAATTCCAAATTTTCTTTATTCAATATATGTGTATAAAATATTACTTTCTTCTGATTTTTTTATTTTAATTGAAATTTATATACAATGAGTATATTAGACAAAGAATATAACTTTCTGAGTAATATTATTCTTTGACAAACAATGTTTTCTTTCTTCGAATATCCATTGTTAATTCGAACTACGACTGAATGTTTTTGCCTTCCATTCATTTATACACTTTCTTAGAAAACATTCGATATGTTTTTAGTAATTTAGTTCAATTAAAAATCAATTTTAATCAATAACTATAATTGAAGTGAGAAATTCTATCGAATATAACAATATTAGTATATAATAAGTAAAAAAAGTATATGTAAGCTTTAGTTAATTTCATTTAACAATTATAATTGAATTGAAATAATTCGAAAAATACTCATTTACATAGATTCGTAATAAGCAATTTTAAATGCTATCACTGAAAAGTTTATAACGACTTGAAAAGTAATTTCCGGAACTCTGACTTTTAGGAAAGATTTATTTCACGAAATAAATTTCTGTTTAAATAACCGACTGCGTTTTATGTAGTCATAATAAGAAAGTGTATTAAAACGATATGTATTCATGTAACACCATTTTGAACTTATATTTGAGTTCTTTATATTAAATTTTATAAACACACGTGCATATATATATATATATACATATGTGTGTGTATATATAACAGAAAATTTAAAAAATTGTTTTATACAATATTAATCATTTTTATGTGAATAATTTTATTAAAACGATTTTCATACGCATGTATAAATATGAACTGAATTGGATTGATGTATATTTATTTTTAAACTATTGGATGAAATAAATTACTTTTTAATATTGGAATAATTATTTTTATATATATGTCAAGACTTTTTTTTAGTTTAATTCAATAAAAATATCAGATATATGTATTTAATCTATTAATGGATGATTTTTATTGAATGAAATTATAATTAGTACGGTAGTAATTTAATAAAAATCGAATTATTTTCCAAGAGAATGAAACGAAATCATAAATAACGGTTAATTTGGTAACACTCATTTAAAAGTGTCTTTGAGGCTAATAAATAAAAATTATTTATGATAATTTAAAATAATTCAATAGTAGATAAGAAAGGATTAAATAATAGAAAATTTATATGATATCTTTTTACTGCTAATTATGTTTTTATGAATAAGATAATTCAGTATGAAGAAATTATTATTAAATGTTATCAAAACAGAACTATAAAGGTTGGATTTGAGATATGAAATTGTAACAATGAGTAATAAAGATAATATTCTATGCAGAAAATAAGATTTCATATTTTATACTAAAATAGACTATGTTTAAATGTAATAATAAAAGTTATATAATTATTAATAAATTGTATGAATTTAATGTCCTGTCATTTAAAAATAAATTTTCTTCGTTTTTCAATCATGTATTCTTTGAATAACTAATATTAATAATACAAGTTACTTTCACTACATTCTGTCGAAGTTCAAAAGCATATAAGGAAATTGTGCATATTTTATTGGAATCCTTTGTTCACTTTAATTTATTACAATTTGCTTTGAACTGAATTCACAGTAAGATAATAAACTTTGTCTAAAATACGTTTTATGTTTTAATTGAATATGTTAAGAATGACATTATCAGACAGTTTTAATATATTACGATTAAGTAACTTTAAAATGACTGTAAAATTTGACATTTTGTTAATAATTTAATGAATATAGATACATATATCCACTTACATATACATGCACACACATATGTATATATACATATATATTCACATAGTGAATTTAAAATATTGATTTTTCCAGATGAAAAAAAATTACTAATATTTTTGTGTGATATGAACTGAAATAATCTTTTGTATTTTATATATACCGTATTTTTTGTCGATTTCAATAAAAAACTGTTCTCGTAAATTCTCTATAACAATTATCGTTAAAAAACAAATCAATCATTAAATTCATATCAAAAATTATTTGTATTCTGCAAAGTAATTAATAAAAATGTCGTTATTTTCAGACTTATTCACTCCATAAATTATATTTTTTTCGTTTTTAATATTATTGACTCGAGAATATTTCTAAAATATAATTTTTCCTTTCTCTTTTCATTTTTAAAGTAACACTTAGTTTATTTAATTTTTAACTTTATTTTCTAATTATTAGGTTGGCAAGTATCTCCCTTCCGCTTTTTTTTGTACATAGCTGCGAAATTCAAAAGACCAGAAGGCGGAAGGGAGATACTTGCCAACCTAATATATTTTTTTATACTTTAATATAAATAAACATAAGTTTTCAATTCATTTAAAATATCTATTTCATATGATAGATTGGATAAATGGTTGATTATGTGTCATCCAAATGTGATAATTAGATTTGTGTTTTATTAAAAAGAAACATGTGTATAGGATGGTGTATATAGATACATGCGTATAGTTTTTTTTGTTTCTTTTTAATAGAGTACAAATCTAGGCGTTACATTTATTATATTTGCGTTATTTATTTCATTATATTTGCTGTTAATAAAATAATGATGATTTTATTTTTAATTTCTTTATGCTTTAATCATTATAATTATTTAAATTTAAATTGTATATTTTTTATTTAATCCATTTATTCATTATATTTCATAGAAATTTTATTGTTTTTTATTTTAAAAACGATAAAAATATGTTAATACATGTTAATTCTGAAAATAATCATATTTTACTATACAAATAAATTATTTGTTCTAAGAGGACAAGATTATACAAACATTTATTTTCACCAAATTATTTACTTTATTTGTTTATGTACATTTCCATTGCCATACTATCATCATTAGATTCATGAATAAATAAATTATTTATATATATATATATATATATATATATATATATATATATACATAATTTAAATATTTATTGACTTAATAATTCATTATTATGATGATAGAATATTCATCTAAATGTAGATTAGTGATTAAGTGAATAATAAGTGATTTGTGTATATTTTTATATAACCTTATGATGTTAGGGAGAGTAATTGATAAAAATGAATTAGCTAAAGCGCCAAATGATTATTGATATTTTTGTACATTTACATTGTGAATAATTTTTTAACATAAATTTCGAACGTTTTGATTTTCTAACGTTAATTGTTTAAGTCAATTTTAAAAAGTCATTATTTTAATAAAGTATATGTAAATATGGTAACAAATGTTTATAAATTCTTTTTATTTTTCTGTCATATTTTATAAGTTTGTTTGTAACTATTTTTTGAAGAACAATTAAACTGTAATAATATATATTCTACTCAGTATATATATATATATATATATATATATATATATATATATATATATATACATATATATACATGTACAATGTATATAATAACATTGTCATCATCATTTCAGTTTATATTAACCCATTGCTTAGCAAAAGTCTTAATGAATGTTACTAATCACTGGTATTTAATAATAATCATCACACTGATCAGAGAGTTTGGCGAGAATTTTATATTCGGGGTTTACTTCCTTAGGAAAATCGTTTTTACCTTTAATAAACATATATTTCCGACCGGTGATTGAAAATATTTCTCTCGTACGACAGGCGGTGGTACTAACCACAACAGGATGGTTATATACATACATACATAAATACATATACATACATACATAAATACATATACATACATCATCATATCATATACTGGACGAAAGCCACAATATGCTATATATATATATATATATATATATATATATATATATATATAGATATAGATATAGATATATGAATAATTAAAATAAATATTTATAATCAAAAAAATTAATTTGATATTAAATTTATTTTTCAATGAATGTACGTTTTGATATATAGTAATTTTGTATAAAAGTTAAAGATCATTCCTCACAATAACATACATGATATAAACTTTTTATAGATGGCTAACTAAAATGTATCAATGAACGATTTCACAAATAATTCAACGTAAATGTATATATATATATATATATATATATATATATATATATATATATGTACACATATATCGAAACTGGAATAGAAACGATGACTACACGTAACACCGTAGACTTATTCCCTGAGCGTTGATCAATAATTCTCATCCCTCTATGGACTACTACTAGCAGCCAGAAACTGCTACGAATCTCTAGTGTCGACCCCGAACTCACGTACGTTACGTTCAACGATGGGCTATACCGCCGAACTGGTTAGCTTGTGTGCCAGAAATGAGAGTCAACTCCCGACGCAGTTGAACCACAGTTACAGTTCGATTGTATACAGTAAGACAATTCTGTTGCAACAAATTCAATATTTGTGTAGAGTCTGGAAATGTGAAATGATGTTCGAAAGACTAACATGATGGCGCCAGTGGGTGTAATAAAAAGAATGGTTGTGATTTCGTTTGACGTTTAATGAAAGTAAAGAAAAATTGCTGAAGAAATTGTTTATTTATATATTAAAATAGACTTTTATTCACTTAAATGTTATCATTTTTATATTATTTAATAGGATTCTAATTTTTTAAATAAATATTTGAAGTAGGTTAGAAAATTTTAAATAAATAGTATTAAATTTTTCTCTATAAAAAATAATAAACAATTCAGTCTATTTAAAAGTGATGGATATATGTATATATATATATATATATATATATATAATATATATATATATATATATAATAGTTATTTTATATATATTTTACTAAAAAAATTAATAAACAAGTACATATCGAAAAATAACTTAGTAATTGATCAATACTTAAAAAAATATCAATTAAATAATTATTAGAATAAAGATTACATTAATTATCTTCTTAATTTTATTTCAAAAATACAGATTATAAAGGTTGCAATTTTTTAACAAGTAGAAAATCAAAATAAAAGTATTATTTTTGAACAAAAATATAAAATTATACACACACACATATGTATATATATATATATATATATATATATATATAACCAAACAAAGAATGAATAGATAGAACAGTGGCATAAGGAAGTTCGTTGGAGTAAAATTGGAGAAGAAAAATTTTGGGAGAATTATTCCTTAACAGTGGATAGAAAATAGCTGCTGATATATATGTATATATATATATATACATATATATATGTATATATATATATATACATATATATATATAATGATATTTTTATTAACTGCTAATTAAGTGCTTTTTAAAATTTTCCATTTCCAGAAATTTAAAGATAATTTTTTACATTTTATACTGACTTATTCTTTTATATCTCTATTATATTTATCTATGGTTTTATTTTAGACCTTTTTACAGGAGAACATTAAAGATATCTATTTATTTTTATATGTTATAATCGTTATTATTATAAACAGTTTTTTATCCACTGTGGTTATGGATGTTTTTTAAAATATTTTCCATTTTGAATTATCCAATGACTTTCTTTTTCATTCTTCTCTAACGATTTTTTTTATATCTCTGTCATATCTAATAATAGCTCTCTTCTCAGACTTTTTTATTTCTAGATTCTCAATCAATAATTTTTTTATTCGTCGATCATCTCATATTTTTTTACTACATCGTTAGTCTATTTATAGTTAACAAATTTCTCTGTTATTAAAATCTCCATAACTTTAATTTCGTTCCGTATTCATTTCGTATTCATTTCCGTATTCTATTCCTGTTTCTACATGTTACTATTGACGTGCATTTGTCCAGGTTTTTTGTGTTATTTGGAGTTGGTGAATCATTTTAGTATTTAAAACTAATGATTCATTATTATAATTGAGAATAGATGTGATGCATTGATTAATAATTTCTTCAAACAAAAAGAAATATTCACTATGTAATACATATATATATATATATATATATATATATATATATATATATATATACATACACTAATTGCAAAAGTATTTGCCATATGGGTAACATAAGCAATTTATTGATATAATTCAATGAAGTCGTTAAATTAAAAAATATATATTTAATTGATAATAAATATAATATTCATTATATTTATTCATTAAATAATATTCATTATATTTATTTTCAATTAAATACTTTTTTTTTATTTAACGACTTATTGAATTATATCAATAAGTTGCTTATGTTACCTATATGGGGAATACTTTTGTGCGTCAGTGTGTATATATATATATATATATATAAGTTATATTACAAACAAAAGTTATATTACAAACGCATACATACATTCATACTCATATATATATATATATATATATATATATATATATATATATATATATATATACATGTAAATCACATCATATTTCTCAAATAAAAAATATTTGAAAAAATGATGAATGTGATTTTTTTAAATCTTAAAATAAAAAAAATTATAATTTTAATCTATCGACTATTAAATTAATTAATTTACATACTCAAAATTAATAAAATAAAATTTAAATAGTTATATGATATTCAATTGAATTAGACAATTTGAAAGTTATTTATAATAAATATTCAAATTGTTTTCTTCCATTCCTGTGAACTAGTTAAATATAATTCTTTTCTTTGTTTTCAATTCCCTAGGCTCACTTGTTGGTAACTTTCTTTGACTTGTTTCAACTGGATGGAATTGTCAAGTAGATTCCATGATGTTGTTATATACTATTATTTACATATATAGTATTATATTTAACACCATATATGTCTTTTTCTCGGAAATGAATTTAATTATATCATCAGATTGTCTATTGATATTATTTTTGTTATTAAATTGTCCTTCTTTATACATTTAAAATATATGAAAATGTTTTAAAAACATATTAATTTCAAGTAAAAAATAGTTTGTTGCCTTTAAATAAATTTATTTTTTTAAAAAACGCTAAATTTATAGTTCCATAAGTTTCAAAAATATAATAAAATTGTCAAAAAAATTTGAAGATGATAAAGGCTTTATTTGTGGGTAAAATTATAAAAATAATCTTTCTTCTATTAATCTTTTAAGTACTTAATTTTGACCAATATTAAATTTATTAGGACAAAATGCCTTCGTCCAGATATAAAGTATTTAATTTTTGCGATTTTACAGTAGTGAAGTCGATCTTTTCGATGTCTTCCTTAAAGATAATGTTTTTACCGTTATTTTTATTTCTGATATCATATTTTTAAAGTCTTATTTTTAGTATATGTAATAAAATTCTCATATTGAATTTAAAATTGAATTATTTGTCAATTCCGAACTTATATCCCTTTTATCTGATAAAGCCATGGAAATCAAACGTTTTCCCTCTCCAGTTTTGAAGTCTTCTGCCTACATCCTGATTTTAAATATTATTATATGACACTGTTTCAAAAATCATTCTATTGTTGCTTGCACCAATTTTCTTGAGTATTTCATGTTTTAAACAGATGTTACTAGACTTTAACTTTCATGAGATAACATCACAATTTGTTTTTGTATTAGTTTTTAGGAACTATAATTATTATTTAACATATAAAAATACCAAAAACACAAAAATAATACAGTTTTCGTTCACATCTCATTAAAAAAATTATGTTTTTTGAAAAATTAAAACATCATGACAGCCAATATAATATCAATCAAAAGATGTATTGATACAAGTCGTGATCATTAATATTTTTCATATCATTAAACATGTTTAAACTTGTTAAGATTTATTAAAGTAAAAATATAAATTAAAAGAGAAAAAATAAATTGAAAATGTTATGCACAAAAAGAACAAATTTGAAAATGCATAGGTGTTCCATACATAGAGCAAGGCTGCATACATACATAATTATACATATATAACACAAACACACACACACACACACACACACACACACACACATATATATATATATATATATATATATATATATATATATATGTTAAATTATGAGGATTTTGAAAAAAAAGTGTTACTTAAAATTATTTATGGTATAATAAATAATATAAACATTTTTCAAGTATGAAAGTTATGTAATATTTTTTTATGGAGTGTTTAATTTATTATTAGTAATATGAAAAGAGTCTGAAAACAATTTTTTTAGCTAGTTCGTAATTTTATTTAATATTCAAAAACGTAAAGCAATTTTGTTGAAACTAACAATGTTTTCTTATAAACAAAAATGATATTTTTATTACAAACGCGTTCATATACTGTCACATTCTTTATAATCGTAGACGACTGTTGGTATGAGAAATTGTCCGGGACGCTGTAAGAAGTTCAATAATTCTCTCATATAATGCATTGCTACGCTACGATATTATATGTATATCCGTTAAGTTTTATGTTACTGGATGGACTAATTCAGAGTGAAAAGTTATTGTTTACGGACATATATTAGTTAGAGGTAATATGTTGTTTCTGTTAGTGCGATATGTTTGTTTTAGACCAAATTTGTTTGCGGTTTTTGGTTTCAAAGTTTATTCGATGTTGAAGTTGTTGACGAATATAACAGTCATGATTGAGCTGATTATTTTGTCAAAAGGTGTAGATTAGGGAAATATATAGAATACTTGCTTATTAAATGTAATATTCAACGAAAATTTTATTTAAGATATATTATAAAATATAATTTCTTTCATTATGGCAATGAATATAAAATAATTTATAAAACTTATAAAGTAATTTATAAAATATAACTGAAAATGAATAGAATGTATTCACATCAAAAAGATATTTAATTCATTGAAAGTGATTTGCCCATTGAAATTATTGTACAAATAGCTCAGAACAGAAATTGTGTGAATAAGTTTGACCTTTTAAGATAAATATTTATTTATCTGATAACTTATTTCATGTTTAAATATGATATAATTCTGTAATAAAGTTGTAATCGGGGTATAATTATGTTAGTTACCATAAAATTCAATATAATGTGAATTATTTTTTTATTTAAAAGTTAATTTTTATACAATTTATATGTGTATATTAAAATGTATATATACATATATATATATATATATATATATATATATATATATATATATATATATGTATGTGTGTGTGTGTGTGTGTGTATGTGTGTAGAAAATAAATAAAAATGTAAATGTATAAAATATTTGATATAAAAATGTTGAATAAAATTAATAAACTACATTTCAATAAAAAAAGAAGTATTACAATAATTATATCAGAGAATTTTTGATATTACTTTAGTTTAGTCTTGATTTTAACTTTACTTTAAAAGTTTATATTAGTAATAGCGCTAATGAAGTTCGAAAACTAGTAAGTTCTGGTATAGGAATAATTAAGAACTGTAATAAAAAACTTTTGAAATGAACATATGATCTTACAGTAATTTTTTTGCTACATTCATACTAGTAATACAAACAAAATACTTATATATATATATTCAGTATATAATATAATTTCAATTAAGAATTTTTCTTAGTGAATAAATTATTGGAAGTTTTTTGTTAGTAAAATTTCAATTTGAATAAAATTTATTTTTATTAAAAATAATCATTAATGAATACTCGAAATTGTTAAAAATAGAAATGAATGGAAGATAAGAGTAAATTTTCAAATATTACCGAAAATATAGTAGATATATTGTTTTTTTATTAATATGATTTTTAATGTAAATTGAATTCTTTATTTAAATAAAAGTATATGTTATAATATATAAATAAATAAGTTTACCAAAAAAATACGAAGAATTAGAAAATAAACAATTTTTAGCAAGCAACAGAACTAAATATATTTTAAAATGCTTTAATAATATCAACTTTGTATCTATTGAAGTATATTTAGTATTTAATATTTTACTCAAATAAAAGAAAATATTACTAGAATACGAAACTAAATTTCGACTTATTAAATAAAAACGAACTTTAGTGGAATTCCCTTTTTTCTATTATATTGTCTGAGAAATTTTCATCAGTGCTTTAGTGCAAATGGAATTTTTAATTAAAATATTAATGTCATTTGTCGTTCAAAAGAATTTTATAAGAAATGACAAAAGGTATGAACGAAGAATTTACTTGATGAATGTAATTTGATCACCTTATAGAGGTGTTATTACATATATACATTTATATATACATACATACATGTACATATATATATATATATACTTGTGTAGAGATTTAACTAAATAATAAATATACAAAAGTTTTATTATGCTTCAAATAGAATTTTAAATCTTTTATTTTATTATTCATAAACATGAAATGTGATATGATAAAGTATATTTTTGCTATGAATATCTTTTCTTAATATTTTATATTAACATATTATTATTTTTTTATATTTTGAACATAATTGTTATTTATTTAGTGTGTTATATATAAAATTAAAAATGTAAATACTTTTAATATACTTAATAGTTATTGGTACATTTTATAATTTATTACTTTTTTTAGAACTGTATTCTTAATATAAAAATGTATATCAATATGCGAGGGTCGTTTGATAAGTATGGTGAAAAAGTAAGAAAACCTAAATTGAAAAAATCAAATCAATGAATTAAATGAAACAGTAAATAAATTTACCATACTTATCAAACGACCCTCATATAAATATACATATATTTACATATACACACACACATAATGAATATATATATATATATATATATATATATATATTTACACGAAAGTTAGATATATAAAAAGGTCCAGAAAAATACCCTTTAATATATAGAATAAGGATATAAAAACATTTGTCTCATTGTTGTACTGGAAAGATCAAAGTAAAAGGTTTTGGAAGAGACTTTCATTTATCAAAGATGATACACTTTCCTAGGTACAATGAAATAATATTTTCGTTACATTTGTAATTATAATATGAATTTTGTTAAGAATTAGTGTTAGTGAAGTTGAATAATCTCTTTTATTTTCTGATTATGTAAACCAAATGTGTGTTATATAAAAAATAAATATGTATAAAAAACTCGACCGATAAATAATCCAAGACAATTTTATTTCCGAGACTATGTCACTGAGTAAAATTGTAAAACCCAACTGACACGCATTCTGCCTACTGGAAACGCGTCTGGAAAATCGAAAATATTTATAGCGACCCCATTCCATATGTTGACCCAAACAACACACATGTTAGAGAACATAACGCCTTACTGACTTATAGAACGTGCAGCGTATGAACGGTCTTCAAAGGTACATGTATATATATATATATATATATATATATATATATATCATAGAGTGAAACGTTATCTTCACACCATATCAATATCTCATGTGCTCATAAGGTAAGTGATTCGTGCTAGAACATATTTTTTCCCTAGAGGAAAAAATACAGTACAAAAGAAGCGACTGAAAAATGTTCTTAAAATAAAATATATTGTGTAAAATAAAACCTTTCAAATAAATTAAGTCACACATACATCTTTAGTAAACTAGTTTAGCTCAAAGATGTGAGAGATTTTCCTATTAGTATTGTTAGTAAAATTCTCATTTATTCCAATAATTGAATTAAAAATATATTTTTTAAAAGATATGAAATAATATAAGCTTGAATAATATGTCTTAATAAATTCTATGTTGTTTAATTATCATAATTTTAGTCTTTATATTATAGTTTAATAATTTTTTCAATTAATTATAAAGAAATATTTGTTTATATAATAAATTATAGTAAAAACTGAAAGTACTGTTTTTTAATTCTATTTAATATATATATATATATATATATATATATATATATATATATATATATATATATAAAGGAACTAGAATTTCGAACCTATATTCGTGGAATTATTTAAATGCTAATCAAATATTTTTCAGATAACTATGTTTTCCACTGCCGACCCATTTAAAAATTCAATTAACAATTCATTTTCATCTGACACACCTTATACTCTATAAATATTTACCACGAATTCTGCAACAAAGTTCCATTAATTATTTGTATTCAAACAAAATTTAATCTGTTCATTAATTTATCCATCCATTTTATAACAGCTCCTATATACAAAATGCTAACTGCAAACATCACATATAAAAACATTTAGATATGAAATCGATATCAGATATAGCTGATATTAAAAAAATATATATGCATGTATAACATCGTTCTATTTTTAATATTTTTAAGTATTTAAATCTCCAAAGAATTGAAACAACTGATATAGATGAGAATTTGATATTTATTTTGTACAATTTTTGTATTATTAATATAATTTGAATTATTCAAATATAAAATTTGAGTTCTTTTAATAGATATTACTCACAAAAACAATAGGGTATAATATTAAAATATAGGATTTTTTTAATGTTTATTAGTTTATTATTAAAAGAATTATATATAGTGTGTTATGTTATATAATTATAGCATTAGTCTCTCTTATATATATATATATATATATATATATATATATATATATATATATATATATATATATATATGATATATACGAATGCAAAAAATACTCTTTGAAATCTACAACTTATATTTCGAAAACTCTTTCGTTAAGGCAAAATTCGACGGAAAATTGATTATCCAATATTGGAATCATCTTCGTAATTGGCACTTAGTTGCATACAAAAAACTTCGATCCATATTTACAACATATTACCTAATTACTGTATCGAATAGTGATTAATATTTTTAAATAAATTTAATATATAAGGTTATCCAAATGTGACAACTAGATTTGTGTTTTATTAAAAAGAAACATGTGTGCAGGGTATACACTATATAATATTTATATATATAATATATATATATATATATATATATATATATATAACGGGCCAAAAGTTATTTCATATCTTTTTTTTAAAAAAAATATTAAAATATAAGAAAAAACAAATTTGATTGGTCTTAAATTAAATCAAAGTTAAGACATGATTTTTTGATTAAGTTTAAAAAATAATTTCTTTCTAATGTTTAACTCTAGAGCGTTCGCAAATTTGTGATCTTTTTAACACGTTTTCCATTACTGACTATCATGTAAATGTTAATATTGCTGCTATTATGGTTCGAATGTTATTCTTCAGTTCTGCTAAAGTTTTTGGCTTATTAACGTAATTCTTAACTTCGAGGTAGCTCCAAAGAAAAAAGTCAGGAGCCGTCAAATCCGGTAATTCTGGAGGCCACCTAAGGTTTAAATTTTTATTATTAAATAATAACGTGAAAATATAATAACGTTTAGATAGAGATTCGTGGATGAATGAAATAGAAACAGAAAAAAATATTGTCAAAGGAAAGACATTGGATCACAAAAATTGAAAATATTTAATAAAGGCCTTCATAAAAAGGCCTTGATGATGATAATTATGATATATATATATATATATATATATATATATATATATATATGCATTTATGTATGTGTTTGTGTATATTCAGATTATGAAACATTTATTCTAATAATATTAATTAATAAAATATCCGGGGTAAATCGTAAGAGTTACATTCCTGAGTTCAGAACTTAGACGACAGGAAACTTTTCGGTGAGCTTGTATTGAATCATCTATATTGCGCATATTAAATGTGTGGAACTAATGGATTCTACACTGTTACCTACACCGAACTAGGTTATTTAAATCAAAATTGAGCTTGACAACATATCATTCATACAACTTCATACTGAATGTTGACAAATTATAATCACAATTGAAAGTTTTGCTCAACAACAAGTATAATAAAATTTGGCCTATATTATACGAAAATTATTATATTACACTATGTAATAAAATAAAAATATAAGTTTCAATTTCATTTATATATATTATAATTAACCTACTTAAATAAATTTCTTTCTTTTGAGAATAAAATTAACTTATTGCATATTTGGTACTTTACTTATAAATTATGTACAATATAAAAGAAAAACGATTTCAAAAATGAAATTTTACTTCATTTCACACTGTTAATTTTACATTACAATATAACTTTTTTTAAAATTAGTATGAATTTATAAAAATAAAAATTGCTTTTTTTGAAAACAAAATATTTGTGTTCATTTAATATCAATTACTAATATATTTTAAATATTAATTAAATGATTGAATATACTTGATACTAATTTGTTCTGTTTTCATTTTATTTTCGATTAATATATATGTAATATTTAATGAAAATAGATTTTTTATATTAATGAAGTACATAATATAATTAATGAAAAATAAACATAACGGCAAATTAATTATGTTTACATACATACATACATACATGCATACATGCATACATGCATACATACATACATATATATATATATATATATATATATATATATATATAAATATATATATATATATATATATATATATATATATGTGTATATATATATATGTATAATTATTAAAGTAAATTATAATGTTTTAATTAAATTTATGATGATAAAGGCATTATTACCATAATGTCTATAATCGATATACTCTTTAATTATGTCATATAGTAATGAAAATGTAAAACCAAATATTTTTTTATAAATATCTTTAAATATTCCTTATTGTTTATCGAATTTTTTTAAAAAAATTAAATGGTAATGAAAATAAGTTATAATCAACACATTTTTAACACAAATTTACTCAAATACTTGTTTATATGAAATTTTTTTTTTAATCATTAATTAATTTGCGATTTTCTTCATTACTGACTTTTGCATTACTGCACTTTTAAAATCTTTTTAAAATTATTTTTTTATGAGGACAATAAATCATCAAAGGATAGTAGAAATTATTGTTTGAGAATTAATAAATATATAAAAGTTAATGGTTAAGTTTTATTAACAGATAGAGTGAAAATAGAGGAACATTTGTCGATGTAAAAAGAGAAAAAGATGTTGGATCGTTAATATTAAAAAGTTTTGGGTGAGGTTTTTATCCAACTATGGATAAAGAGAGACTGTTTTTACTGCTACTGTTGATTAATATATATATATATATATATATATATATATATATATAATTATACATATACATATACATAAACAACACTTTTTGTCTATAGATACAAGTTTTTCCAAAAATTTTCCACTTTAAACAATCCAGTGTATTATGCTTTCTCTCTCCCTTTCTCTCTCTCTCTCAATATATATATAAATATGTATATATGTATATATATATATATATATATATATATATATATATATATATATATATATATATATATATATATATATATATATATATATATATATATATATATATATATATATATATATATATGTATGTATGTATATAATAAATTATGATTAAATAAATAAATCAATATTTTTATTTTGTATTCTTCAAAATTAAATTTAATTTTTTTTAGGAATTTTTATAAAGACATTTTTTTTAATGTTTGGTTACTTCCTAAATTTTTTTGATGTTATTATTATAATTTCAATAAAATTCATAACCATAATTAAATATTAGAACGGTGTATACGATTATATAGATTATCATTCAATAAAAAAACATATCATTTATTAAAAAATAGAATGTTTAATTATATTTTGTCATTATGTATTTGAGATAGTTGATAAATTAAGTACTTGAAATAATAATTTATTTTTTTCAGCGTTAAATGAGAACATTTTAAAAAGATTTTACAAAAGCTATATTTCATAATAATACTTTTAATGCTCCATTTAAATAATTAATTATTTTTATAGCTTTTATTACGAATCTTTTTTAATCATATAATATATATATATATATATATATATATATATATAAATTTTAATAATCGTGCAAAGAAAATCATAATGGGAATAATACCCCGACAGGGAATTGCGTTCTTAAAAATAAAAGTACTACTTAACTGCTAAAGAATCGTCGTTTAATTATTTAAAACCAAACACTAGTGTAGAAAGGAAACGACAAAAGAAAATATAAGGATTGTCTGCTACTTAAAGACGGTTGTTTTCTTTCTTTATTTGTTTTTCTATTTATAAATGTTCATTTTCGTTTATTTTACTCTTTAGCTGAAACTGAACTATGTTGGTATAATAATTAGTTAAAAAAGAGACTAATGTTCATTTTAGGTTTTCACATCTATATAGCATGATTTTTAATTGGTCGTGTATAAATAAGGAAGAAAATTACATATAAGTATTATTAATATATATATATATATATATATATATATATATATTTAATAATTAAATAAAAATATTGAATATGATCAATAAAAATAAAAATTATATATTTTTTTATGTTACAAAATGTATGTTATTATATTATAATAAAATGAAAATATTGTTTCTGACAAATCTTCATGCTTTAAATAGCGTATGTTAGTATAAAAATGCAATTATTAAAAAGTACAAACGATAATTACTTTATAAATTAATTAAAACATATAATTACATTTACGTGGGAGAGAATACAAGCATATATTTAAATGATGAAATGATTAGATAATAACATAAATAATTGAGACTTTTTTGTGTAGTTAATTAAATTAAGATTTTTTTAATTTTTAAAATATGAATATTTGATTAATATTTCAATTTTTAATTTTCTATCTATTAGTGGTGTTTTGTGTTCTAAATAATAACAGTAATGGTATATATATATATATATATATATATATATATATATATATGTGTGTGTGTGTGTGTGTGTGTGTGTGTGTGTCGAATAAAACCATTTTTGGTAAATATATTCTTGTGTTTTCACTAATGTTAAAGGAACATGAGTTTTAAATGCTAGAATAACTTGAATAACTCAGATAACATACACAAATATGTAAAGGTACATGTTAGGAGTAAAGTATAGATACAAGAAAAGAAATACCTGAATTCAAAAGTAATCAAATTTCCAACGTTATAATAATAGTGAAAAGTTTAAAATGAAAATAATTTAATTAAGAAGTAAAAAAGAAGACTACTGATAGGCAAGATAAAATATTGATTAAAAACCCAAAATATAAAAAGGCTTAAAAAGATTATAAGACATAAGAAAATTAATCAATGTGGAGTGGGAGAAAAAGTGTTTAATTTTTGAAAAAGGGAAATATTTGCGAGAAGTTTTTATCCAGTAATAAATAAAAAAAGTTGCTACTGCTGATATATCCATCTATCTATCTATCTATCTATCTATCTATATATATATATATATATATATATATATATATATATATATATATATATATATATATATATATATATATTTCATTCATTCATATAGAGGTATTTTTAGGTTAAATAGAACTTTCGATAGGAATTCAATTTAAAGTTCTATCACTCTTAAAAAAACATATATATATATATATATATGTAATCAACTTTTTCTATTCTTTGTTAAATGAAAACCTTTTCTAAAACTTTCCATTTCAACCAATCCAGTGCCTTCCTCTTTCAGTCCATTTTGACGAATTTTCTTGTATTCTCTATTCCATCCACTCAATGGTTCATTTCTATGCCTTTTTATATAACAAGGTTCCCAATCAAAAATTTTTCTATATCAGTGATCTTCCTTCTTGCTATAAGACCGGCAGATTTTCATTTTAAGTCTTAAATGCATAAATATGAAATTTTCAAGTATATGTACTTCTCTATTACTCCACTTTTTTGAATTAAAAAAATAAATCCTTTATTTTTTCAAATATTATAATTTTTGTTTTTCCTGCTTTGTGTACAGTTAATTAATAGCATTTATTATTAATAATGTAATATCATTTCTTATTAATAACTAGTACTCTAAACTTATTTTAAAATGATCACACATATACATATATATATATATATATGTATATGTATGTATATAATATTTGTATTTGTAATCATATTGTAAAAACATAAACATTAACTCAACTAATTTGCACAAACAACCTGGCTTAACAATAATGTATTTTCTTCGCGAATGGTAAATGTAATCAAGTTTTATGTTCTCTTAACAAAACATGCGTCTGAATATTGTAAAATTAAACAAGTTGTGAAGCTCGAAATATACTTTCACATGTTCTAAAACGTGTCATAACCATTTTGTACTGACGTTAGTGATATGCATACACATATTATATTTCGTTACGATTCTCGCTTTATAAGTGAAAAAAAAAATCTCATTTATAAGACTGATTTTTTTAATAAGAGTTCTTCAATTAAAATAATATATTTTAAAATAAATTGAAAAAATTATATTTAATGGATAGTAATTTATTTTATACATAAATTATTTTGAGGCAAGAATAAGTAACATTTAAAGATATTTATAGATTCATATAAAGTATAAGAAAGAGTATAATCTGTTCATTTTTACATAATAAAAAATATTATTATTAATAGTTGCAAATAAAATAAGGATAAGTTTTTATTATAAAAGGTATTTTTTTAATTATATTTTAATGTATGAAATTATTTCAGAATATTTATTTCAAAAACATAAAAATACAAATAAACATATTATATTTAATATCTGAAATGATAGAGAAATGTATTTATTTAATATTGTTTACATTTATATATATATATATATATATATATATATATATATATATATATAATTAATATGCATATATGTGTGTATATTTAGTATTTTGAAAATCAAAAGCCAATAGAACAAGCGTGAAAACTGAATGGAAACATTTATTTGAACAGAACGTTATTGAATATTAAATAATGCTCGTTACCGTGAAATGGAACAAAAATCGAAATAATATGCAATTAAATAAACATCAAATATTTATGTTATTGTAATCGAGTTTAAAGAAACTTACAAATTATATGCAAATTTGACCTTTTGCTCTGGGAAACTTTTCAACTGTGTATTTCGTTGTTCAAGGGAACTGGTCTTACATGAACGATATTGAAATAAAACATTCTCTTTGCTTCATTCTCAATGGATGCTATGTCTCGTTCATGTATCTACTCTGTGTTATGTATCATATTTAATGTAATATATTTTTACGTATGTCTGATATGATATTGTTCAGTTAGATGTTGTTTTCTTCTTATTTATTTTTCTATGCTATCTTATTTTGTATACAAATTCTGAACGAAATTTTTTGGATAATATTTTATTCAACTACTCTACGAAAATATCTACAATATTTACATATTTTTCTTCGATTTGTATTTTAGTTAAAATATTCTCTACTCAGTTTACATAAACGTTTCTGATATAATATATATATATATATATATATACAAGGATTGTTCAAAACTAAGCTTAACTTTTTACTATGATAAATCTTTTGCTTTGAAAATTGTGTTAATTTTAAGGTATTTATATTAGTTATAAATAGCCTTTTTAAACATCTTTTAGAGTATTTATTATAAATTTTATAATAGACTGAAGTTTTCTTTTTTAATAATATGTAGAAAAATAGAGATTATTAAAAAATATAACAATATGAGATAAGATTCGACATTTATATATCGTTAAAATAAGTCTAAATTAATAATTAAATTTTTTTGAAAAAAAATATTTTTTTTTACTGATATTAGTGTATCACATTGTACTGAATAATTACCTATTGAAATATTCAATTTTTTAGAACTTCATTTGGTATGTAAATGAAATGGTCAATGTCAAAAGAGTCAATTAACATTATTTTTTTTAATTTGTCTGTTCAATAATAATAAAAAAATAAAAAAAATGGTTTGTAAATTAATAATACATTTTAATTGTAAATTATTAATACAGTAATTGTAATTGTATTAATGTTAATAATTTATTTTTATAATCATAATGATTTAAAAATAATATTTACATATTTGATTCATTTTTTATTTTGTTATTAAAATTTCTATTTTTAAATCATTAAAACATAGCTAATAACATTGTAAAATTAATATTTTCCAAATATTATATGACATATTATCAGTAAAAAATATATATATATATATATATATATATATATATAAATTATCCTCTTTCTTTTTACTGTTTTATGAAGGCGATTTCCAAAATATTTATTTTTCAACTATTCAATAAAAATTAAAATATAACAACTAGAATTTCATACCAATTTTATATATATATATATATATATATATATATATATATATATATATATATATATATACAATAAATGTATTTTTAACGTTTTAAAAATTACTTTAAAACGTTATATTTTTGTATAGTAAACGCTTCTCTTTACTAATATTTTTTTATAGTTACTTAGAAGCGATTTTTTTAACAATTAGTTAAACTTATTTTCGATTTTTTTTATCACTATCATTTCTACATATATTGTTGATTTCTGATTCATTACGTATAACAATATTTAGACATATGAAATAGACTTAAGTGAAATGTATGATAGATATAGAAACAAATAGAAAATTAATTTTAAATAAATCAATTCAATTTAAAATAATTAGCTTTTATGTAATTAATTAAATAATTTTATAATACATTTATTAAGTTAAGTATCAAGTACAGTTGGGTTTGTTTTTCTGCGGATTATTTTAATACGATTTTGAAGTTATGCGATTCATATTTCTTCTTAGTATTTTTTTATTTGAATTTTTTTAAGAATTTCTTTAAGCGGTTATTTAATTCAACGAAAAACTCTTCAGTTTTAAATGAAGGAATCAGAGCCATTTACTTCCACTTCTCAAACTGATAAGGAATTTTCGGCTAGCGGATAATTTCACTTTGTTGCTTTGGTTTTATGCGGTTTTTGAAAATTACGGAACGTATCCCTAATTTTTCAATCTAAGTTAAGTCTTTTTTGTACGATTTTTTTAATGCGGTTTTCTGCGGAACGTATCTACCGCATAAAAAGAGACACAGGTATATATATATATATATATATGTTTGTGTATTGTTTTAATATTAAGTCATATTATATACGAAATTTTATTAAAAACTTTATTATGTCGGAATTATTTTTACAATTTGTATTTTCCAATAAAAGTTTTGAAAAATATACATTTTACATTAAACACAAAAGTACTTAACACATTATTTTATTGGCATTTTATACATAGTATCATTTTTTTTTTGTAAAATATGACGTAACGTAAATATTTTTAGGTTAATTAAATTTTAAATTTTAAAAGCTTTTACTTGAAATTAAACTTTTCTCGGAAATAGGAATATTTTCATTAATAATGTATCGAATTTTTCTACGTTATATCTATTTCGAAGCTAGACAAGTTACTCATTAAAATATATTAATTGATATTTAATTCAAAATGTTTCTTTTTTACACGTAACACAAAACTATATCGAATAAAATATCAGTTTACGTCCTACAATTTCTAATGAAGGTCGATATAAATTAATTTAAACTTTAGTCGTAGTTAATTTGAAATCAAATAAAGTATTCATTTTCAACACGGATAGTTTGTTTGACGTTAAATACTACATAAACAGGATTTAATTGTGTTAAACGTGACGAAATAAATTCGTCCTTGCAGACTAATAAATTTCGTCTGAAATCGATACGGCACCTGTATAGATTTATGGATTATGAAGAGTGTGTTGGAAAACTTACGTGATTATTAAACAGGGTTGGATTTAATTTGGATGTTGTAATTGATGTGAGTTGTATATTTAGTATAATGTGATTTGTATGTTAATGAATGTAAAATTTTTGTTAAATGAATTAACATGTAAACATGTTTGATTTTTATTTTTTAATTAAACACCCTTTTTTAATATATTTCTATTTATACAGAATTTCTTATTTCATTGTATATATATATATATATATATATATATATATATTCATATAAAAACATAAATAGAAAATAATAGGTTTGACTCAGAAATGCATTAAATAATTTAATATTTTATATGTACTAATAGGTATATTTTATAAAATTTAAACTGAATTAAAAATATTAAATAATTGCATTTTTATCACTACTTATACATTTTTATACGAACAAAATTAATTGTATTCTTTTTGTTAAAATATTTCATTTGAATCAAATATTTTAATGAAATTATGACTTTATTGAAACTTTTGAACCTGTTTGACTGCTGGTTTCCTTAGATGATTTGGTATATATTATTGTTTTATTTGTGATAATATTTCTTGACAGCATTTTTTTATCTGTAAATAAAATACTTCAGTATTTCTCATTTATATATCGATTTAATATTTTTTTTATCTCTTCTTCATTTCTTTAAATCAGCAATGAACAATTTTTAAAAGTAAGTAGCCTTAAATTTTGTTCTATGGTACGAGATATATCTAGATTTTTAAATCTCTTGTGTTTTCGGACGATTTAAATAGTACTTTTTAGATTTTGCTTATTAATTACTATTTATAAATAATTTGTTAAAAACTTCATTTATATCATAGAAAATATATTTTTAATCTATACCATTTTAATTTATCAATTTTGACTAACCAATGATATTACAAAATAAATGGGTACTTTACTGTGTAAAAATATTTTATTTAAATATATTATATTTTCTAAAAAAATAAAATTTATAAGTAACATTCAGAGAGGTAGAGAGTATTTTTAAAGATCTTAAAGTATAAAATGAAATTTTAATTAATCGAAAATAAACATCATTGAAAATTAATTCAGTGATTGTCAAGGGAGTAATAAGGCGACAAATGTTATTAAAAGTTTTTGAAAAGCTATGAGGAAAAAATGATATGATATTAAACGTGTACACGCGTTTCAATTTAAGTTCAGAAAATGTCAATGTACGTAAGTTTAATCGATTTCAGTACAAAGTTCGATGTGCCATGTGTGAATCAATAAGTGGATGAAAATATTTTGTCACATTTATGAACTTACACATACCAACATTTGATCTTGTATGTATGTATATATGTACGGTCAAGTTATGACGGCGTGGATTGCCGTAAAACTTTTTAAAGTTGTACGCGAAACTTTTAAAGTATTTCTAGTGGAAAAATGGAAGATACGAAAACATTGTTTCGTAGAAAGTGTCGAGTTTCCTTTAGAATGCTAGAAGTTTTTCAATACATCGGTATGTGTTTATTTTTGTTTAAATTGATACTTAAACTAATATAGAACATCTAGTTTCTTCATAGAATACTATATGAATATATATTTCTCGGTTATTTGAAATCCTTATATTCATCTTTTTTCCAAAAAAAAATTTTTTATAAATATGTACTAATTTTTGTGTTTGTATTAACCTCTGATAATTTGTTTATAAACGTAATATTTTATTTTAATAATAATTTAATTTTAAATGATTTTCATAATGTTTGAGATTTATTTAATGAACCTTCCAAAACATATTTTATATATTATGAAAATATACATATTTTATGTCTACACACATACACACACATTTATATATATATATATATATATATATATATATATATATATATATATATCTAAATATAAAATCATTATCATCATATTAGATTATATCAGCCTTTACTGGGCAAAATCTTTATTGAATATTACCATTTTTTGATACTCGGTCATAAGTACCACTCTAACTAAGTGGATTGGTGAAGAATATATATATATATATATATATATATATATATATATATATATATATATATATATATATATATATATATATATATATATATAGATATATAGATATATATTATTAAATATTAATTTTTATAATTTGATCATTTAATTACACATGCCTTTTGTACTAAATTATTTTAATTGCACAAAAATATCAAAGTGAAATAGAAATAGTGAAAGTTATGTTTATATTTGAATATTTTTCATAAATGAAATATCTTTTTTGTAATTCTATATAAAAGTATGTATTTAAATACATTATATATATATATATATATATATATATATATATATATATATATATATATATATTCAGATAGGATGTGTTTATAGAACAATACACAGAATACTGTATTACACAAATACTTTTAAAGCATAGAATGGTGATACTAAGTATTATCCTCTACTTAACATTGTTCTTTGATTGTTCCTCTTTTCATAGATTTACTTGAAAACATCGTCACTAGTCTTGAATAAGTACTCTGCATTCAAAGATTATTGAAAGAAAGGATAAAACATAATTCTTGTATTATATTATTTATATCTTATAAGTTATTTCGACATAAATATTAAAATTCACAAAACTCTTTTTAGAAAAATTTAATATTATTTTGTTATATGTTATATTAAAAAGTTTTAATATTATATCAAAAAGTTTTAATATTATATCAAAAAGTTTTACAATATTACATATTTTTTAATTAAATTTTTTAGTTAATTTCGTAGAAATAATTTTGAAATATATTTTTAATTTTTATAATTGTTTGGATTCTTTCAGAAAATTGATATTTATTATAAATAAGAACTGATCATAGACATTAAAAGAGGAATTATTTGTGTACAAATAAAAAATTGTTTTATACTAATAGAATATTAAAATAGTAATTTGATATACTATTTAATAATATAAAATTCAAATAATACAAATATTACTAGAAATAACTACTCAGTTGTGAATTTTACTTTATGTTTTATATAATAAATTATATATATTGTTAAAATGTAGTAAGTTACATTGTGAATATTTTCATATCTATTTTCCATTATTATATATTTTAGTTTCAAATTTAATTAAGTGTTTATCTTATTTTGATTACTTCTAATTGAAAATTTGCTCATATAACTAATATTATAATAACGTTTAGTTATTATTTTTGATCATTTTGCCTAATAACGTTTAAATAAATAATTTACTTGTCATAATATCACAAGTTACTTTTATTTACTTACTGAAAAAGATAACATTACCTTTCAAATATTCACTCACAAATGAAGTGGACAAGAAATATTAATTGAACTTTTTAAAATCTCGTGGAGTTGAAATTGTTGATTCATTTATATACTAGAGTACTCTGTTATAATAGTCATTTGAAAAATAGGTTAATTACTAGTAATTAACCTTAATTTGTTTTAAATTATAATTTGTCTAAGAATGTTAAATAAGCAATAAAATAGAATTAATTTCAACAGTTTTTAGTAGTTACACAATTATCAGTTTTTATTTGGAATTATTTTTGTAGTTATTGATTCACATATTTTATAAATAAAGAAATACTTCAAGCACATTAAAATTATTCCACATCAAACTATTCTATAAATAATTATCTTAATATTTTTATAAATTTCAGTTAATAGATGTACATATTTTTAAAATGTTACAGTTTATTTATTAACTTTATAATTTTAAGAGTCTTTATTGAAAGTGTACATTATATTTCTAACTAATATAATTATCATTCAATTTTTTATCAGAAAATAATCTTTTTCCTATAAATCAAAGATACTAAAAATGTCTTTTGTTGAAATTCAGTACATCTAAATAAAACTAACTTGTACGTAACAAATTATAGCTCGATATTTAAACAAAGTTTATAGAGTGGTGGTAATCTCAGCCTCTTGAACTTATTTTAATTATCGGTCTAAGTGAATTTCTCGCCAAATTAGATGCGAATTAAAGGCTTGATTGAATCTATGCAGAAGAGAATTGATTTAATTGTTAAAGTTGAGTCTATATTTGGAGATTCCCATGTTTATGGTGAAAACGTGCACAGTATTAAGGCAAATTTAAACAGATTTCAGAATGGAATGAACGCGTAGGCAACAAGTTCATTGAATTTCTATTAAACTACCGGAGTTCAGTGATTACGTTTTTTATATTGTGTCTTGGAAATGTGTGTGTATTTTTTTAAATATCTCTTTGCAAATAAAGTCATAAAAACGCAATTAAATATTTGTTCTTTTATACGATATAATATATCTGACTTTTTAAATCTTACTTACTGTGTTCAGTGATTGAGATGTATTTCAGTTTAAGACTTTATAATATACTAAAACAAAAGTGATAAATTAAAAAAAATGTTTTTCACTTTTCAATACTTGATATTTAACAGTAGCAATAAAACAGTTATCATCATTATCAATAAAATATTTAATAAATTCATGAATAATGCTGAAATCAGTGAGTAAAATTAATTTTCAAATTTCAATTAAGAAAATATTCAAGTTTATTTGTATTCATGTATATATATATATATATATATATATATATATATATATATATATATACAATTTTAAAATAACAAGAAATCACAAATTTCATTTTATCAAAGAAAAAAATCAAATATATTGAAATAAAATATTTCTCCTTTAATAATCATATTTAAAGTTTAATTATATTGTATTTATTTACAAATAAATTTTGCGAAATTTTACTATTGCTTCATACGCTATATTAAACAAGATTAACATTTTAAAAATTATATATATTATTAGGCACAATAATACATATTGTGAAAATATTATAATAAAGACAAAAAGTTTTACGGTATGCGTCGAACAGAATTTATTCGTTTTTTTGTTTCTATTATTTGATATAAATTTGGTTATATGTTTATTACAGTTTATGTACACAAATGAATTTTAACTACAACACCACAATAGTTTAAAGTGTTGAATAATCACTTATTGTTCACTTATTATTTGTAATTATATCGGCTATAATTATATCTGCTAATGCATTTCGATGGCGACGCCATCATCATCAGAGCCTTTCTGTTAAAAGAAAGGCTTGTGTAAAGTGAATCAGACACAATTCCAAAACAACAAATACAAAATAAAAATGTTTATAAGTGTACTCATTAATTAGATTATTTTAATATTTATTATATTTTAGAATTACTGTATTATTGTTTATGTAAGTTATAGAGTTTTATTAAGTTGAGTAGTACCTTTCACTGGTAACCATCATGTCATTCAAAATATTAGAAAACAATTATTTTAAATTTTTGTATAAAAAATATTTATAAAGATATATTAAGTAATTATATGAATAACAGTGACTGATTTATAACATTAGCAATCATATATATTAAAATAATAATTGTGATATTTTTTAATGATATATGTTAGTCTGAATTAAGCTTGTTATTAAGGTTGTAGTGGATAAACTATATAAAGGGATTTTATTTATAATGAGATTGATTTCAGTTAGTTTAATTTTTTAAAATTTAAATAAATAAAATTATTTTGTATATTGAACATGTTTCCTTTAGCAAAGATAAATAATTATTTGGTTTAATTATTATGAAAAATATTATATGAAAAGTAATTAATATATTTCATTGTAAAAGTATTTTAAATCTATTAATATTTTTTAAAAATAAATAAATGGAAATTGAATCTACTAAAATTAAAATTAATAACACTCTGTCAAAATTCTATTTGTATTATTTTATAAAATAAAAATAAAATAAAATAAACATATATATATATATATATATATATATATATATATATATATTAATATATATGATATATATATATAAATATATAAATATATATAATATATATATATATATATATATATATATATATATATATTTAAATACATATATGTTAAGAATATATTTATAAAAATTAATTTTCTTCAAAATATTGGACAGCGTGTCCTTGAAGAACTGTTAACATTTTTGTTATGTTTATTTAAAAAAATGTTCATTCTTTGAAGGCCGGTTATTCGATTGCTTATGAGTTTTTTTTTTATAAATACCTATTCAAAATAATCTAATGATGACAGTTTTTAAGCTTTGATCTTAGGCAGTTTAAAAGTTCGTTCAATCAAATAAGTAAATAAATAACTACAGACTGAGAAATTGAGACAATAAACAGATGCTTTTGAATTGGATTAAACGATATAAGATGGAAAAAGTAAATTAAATAAAAATATATTATTTCGATTTTGAATGATTTTAGAATAACTAAATAATAAATTAATACATTTGTATATATATATATATATATATATATATATATACATATATATATATATATATAAGCAATTTGAATTTAAATATGTATGGTAACATATAAGGTATTTATTTTCAACAAAATAATAATAACATAACGAAATCGAAAATATAATTTAGAGATTATTGACCTTTTTAGCTCGTAGTAAAATGAAGGAATATTTCTGAAACACAAAGTCAATTTTTACATATATTTATTTGGTTTCTTTCACAATAAAACTAAGGAAGAAAACGTTTCTTTAGAATTTTTTATAAAATTTCTTTAAAGGCTTTTGAATTGGAAAATTTATATACATATATATATATATATATATATATATATATATATATATATATATATATATATATATGTATATATATATATATATATATACATATATATATATATATATATATATATATATATATATATATGTTTGTGTGTGTGTGTTAAATGTATATAGATTCTCATAAATTTTCAACAAATATTTAATATTTTCTCATTTTGTGTATTTCTTAAAATGTAATAATTCACTATTATTATGCAATATATATATATATATATACTAAATTTCACGTAAACACGTATGTAAACATACATTCACATATCATCAAAATTAGCGCTATTACTATATTCATCCTTACCCAATGCTCAATATAGTTCACTCAAAAATTTTCACTTCCAGAGATTCAGTAACTTTTTGTTCTATTTCACACAAATAAATTTTCTCACATGTCTGTTCATCTATTTATTGGTCTCTTAAGCCTCTGTATATTTCTATTTTCTAGTCTTTATATATATATATATATATATATATATATATATATATATATATATATTAGGTTATATTCTTCCCTTTTTTTTTTTTTTTTTGTACCTTGCTGCGAAATTCGGAAGTCCAGAAGGCGAAAGGGGGATATTTGCCAACCTAATATATAAATTTATATATATATATATATATATATATATATTTATTCAATTAAATCTTTGTTTAAATTTAACTTTGATTAGAGTATGACTTTATTATTCTCAATTTTTTTTGTAATGATTCAGTTGTTCCAATCTGTGTTGTTTATTTAAAAATACGAAAAAAGTAAAAAAATTAAAAAATGTTATTAAAATTTCATTGACTAAAGGAGATATACAAATCATTATTGAAAAAATTGGAATACATTTTTTAAATAATATTTGTTTACTATGTTTATTGATATCTTAAAATTAGTAATTAAGAAAAATTATTTGAATGTGAATCATATTTTAATTTCTTTAGTAACAAAGTTGTTGTTACCTATTTCATATTTAAAACAAACAATATAGTTTTTTAACTACTTACATAATTATTACAAAATTAGTATTATTTAAAAAATAAAATAAAATTGTAGTTTTTCCTCAAAATTTTAATTTTGTTGTTAATATAAGAATATTTTAAGGGTTATATGTCTTGACAGTTATAGGACAATTTTTTTAATGAAAATATTTTTATAAAAAATAATTACTTTATAAATGGTGTTTTATTTTATTCTCAAATTTATTTAATTGAGTAACATAAGCAAATGAGATGTTTGTGAAATTATTATATTTTATTTTGACCATTTTTAATTTTTGATATTTTTTAAAATATTTTAATACCTATAGTGTATCATTTTATAATATACATAAAATCTCTAAAAAAAAATAATTTTTATAATAAATACAAAATTGTAATAATTTTCTCGAAAATATGAGAATTTCATTAATGCATTGTAATTTTTTTATATATATATATATATATATATATATATATATATATATATATATATTTGTGTGTGTACATATATTAGGTTTAAAATTAATAAAAATTATTCTAGTAAATTTAAAAGAGTCTAAGAATTTAAAATTTGAATTAAATATGTAATATAAAAATATTGTAAATTATAATATAGAATTATAATTGTATATTTTGTGGCTAATTCACTTTTGTGTTAAATAATTAACTTTAATATCACAAGTTTTTCATGAAAATATTCAATTGTTAATTATTGTTTGTTATATTTGATGATGCACATTTCGATAACTATGCTATCATCAGTGAAGTATTGAATTTTATAACATTATTTTTTGAATAAAAACATAGCAAGTTATTTATTTTTACAAAATAATACAATTTTACTTAAGGTATATAAATGTACTATGCAAATCTTTAATGTTCTTAAGGAATTCCGTTGTTCAAACAATATAGTTGATATTAAAGCAAATTTGAAATTCAAAATGAAAAAAAAACAGTAAAATTATTAAATAACTTGTCACATTTATATCAAAAATAACGTTTTGTTTCATTTTTATTTACACTGTACAAAGATATAAATTCACATAAATTGCTAATTATGCTCGCTTTAAGACTCGTAATAAATAAATAAATAAAGTTTTAATCTCTATAAAAAAGAAAATATTTCTAATCGATACAGATGAAAGCCGCAAAAAGCAGCTCACAAAGTTTTTTCTCTTATCTTTATATCTTCATCGCTTTCTTTGCAAATGATACTTCCTATTATTTATCTGTTGTAAATAAAAACGTTCCGAGTATCATTGATGTCGCGTGGCATTCCTTTCATCTCCACTTTTTCGTCGTCGTCGATGATTGCTTTTTTCTTTCAGTCAGCTCGCCGTTAAACGGCACACTCTTTTATCGTTAAAGTTTAACAATGTGCATAAACGAGTCACGTTCGTAGAATACAAGTCACGTATCTCATGCACATTGTCAACGATATGCATATATATATATATATATATATATATATATATATATATATATATTTATGTGTGTGTGTATGTGTATACATGTAATATTTTATTTGTTAAGATTAAGTATTCTAATTATAATCACGACATTAACGCCCGTTTTGTTCATTAATTTATACACAGGCACGTTTAAATTATGTTATAATTTTTCATAATTAAATCAGGTTTCATACAAATGATTTATGAGTGTAATATTTAACTGTTCTCCTCTATCTTGTTTCATCTCGTTGAAAAGTAGAATGAATTATGGTTAGTTCATATGTGAGCGTTCAAATTCTATAACATATTTATTATTGGTTGTATTATGTTCAAATGACGTTGAACTTTCCTTTTAGCAGCAAAAAATATTATTCGTCGAAAAGTTTTTGGAAATAAGTATAATTTATTAGATATATAAGAGTCTGAAAATACTTTCTCATGAATTATACTTTTTGTAGATTCGCATTGAATGCATTAAGTTTTTTTTTAATAATACAAAAATTGAATTGTAAATGTATATAAATTGTAATAATTCTTAAACAGTTTTATTAAATTTATTTATTGATGATTGATGTTATTATTTTAAGAAAACTATTTTTATGAAATTTATTATTAAGTCAAAAAATATCAATACTAAATTCAAATATGTTCATATATATATGTATATATATATATATATATATATAGTGTGTGTGAGAGAGAGAATATACTATTAAATAAATATCTACGTATCATTATAAATACTCAAATACTCACGTATAAATGTTTTCTGATAATTCCACAAATAGAGTAACGAGAAAATTTGATTGTTTGTTTTGGAAGTATATTTACATGTAAATATCTTACTAGAATTCTATTTGAAGTACACTCGTACTGAATTAATGTAGCATACATGCTTGAAATATATTTAATTTAACATAAATAGAAGAAATACACTCTGATAGAAGCCTGAGGATATAATGAAAATGTAGCGAAACATTACGAATAAACATACATGTTTCAGTTTAATTAAACAATTTAATTATTTCAAGAGTAGGTACATTAAAAAATATTGCAATCAATGATCCAAAATTTCTAAGTAATGATCTTTTCTTAGAAAACCGTAATTTAATACAAACACACTTTTATACATGTGTATATATATATATATATATATATATATATATATATTGTGTTATATTATTTATTCAGATGTTACATAAAATATGATTCGTAAGTTTGTATACAAATTCAGTAATTGAAATGAAATAAAAACATTTTGTCGTAGTTTTAAGATCATCATTAAAAAGATATTATTATATGAATGATATATTTATATTCAATTTATCTTAATCTAACATTTATTAACTTACTTTTTTAAAAAATAATTAAAGGAAATAAAGATTAAAAAGAGAATAATTAAAAATAGTCATTCTTTCTAATTGTGAAGTATTTCTCAAATAAGATAAAAATTACTAGATAAAATTTTATATATAATTCATTATAAAATGCAGTAGAGTATAAAGTACAGCAAAATAATAAGTAAATTTCATTTTTCTTTATACATTTTTATGAATAATTCAATCGCTATTATATATATATATATATATATATATATATATATATATATAATTTATATCAAAAATATATAAATTAGATTATAATTTTATATAGATTTTTCTAATTGTAATTTCTGTAGTCATTTATTTAATTATTCAAAATATATATATTTTTTTAAATACATGAAAATTTTATAACTTATAGTTTTCATTTAGTTTTATTTATCTTTTTAAAACATAAACAAATATATTATTTAAGGTGATCAATTAATTCACATAAAAAATTGTATTTAATTGCTTCTTGTTTATAGACTTATAATATATTCTTAAATATAAAGAATTGTTTTTTTATATTGAAAATATTTGGAAAACTCTTTTATAAGAAACAATTTTTGTTTCTAATATTTTTTACATGATCCATCTTGTATTGTATGTATATATTCATATATATATATATATATATATATATATATATATATATGCTTCTTGTTTATAGATATATATATATATATATATATATATATATATATATATATATATATATATATATATATATATATATATATGTATGTATGTATATATATAGAGAGAGATAGTTTATGTGTATATATTATTTCTTACTATTTAATTATTGTTTATAAAAAAATAAATCAGGAAAATAAATAAAAAACTATTACAAATACGAAAAAAAATAGTATTAAAAACATATAATATATATGTTTGTATGAAAATTTTTTTTCCAATTTATTTTATTTTGTTTAGTTCAATAGAATAAATTTTTAAAGTTTCAAATTTAATAAATTTGATATAAAATCGAATTAATTTAAAACCAAATTGAATACATGCTGTGACTTTAACTTCATAAAAAAATTACTTATATTTTCCGAAGTTATTTAATCGATTCAATAAAGTTTTGACGAACTTACATGACGAATGCAGTAGCACATAAGTGTTTATCTACTGACTTAAATTGTGTAGTGACAACATATGTGAAACTTATTCACCAAGTTATGACACTTCTTACATGTTGTAGATGACGATAAACTTTATAGAATTGAGTTTGTCAGATGACTTATAGCAGATTTTTCCCAACATATCAGAGATAATAATTTTATCATTGATTACTAGGTTTTGTTTAGATCGAACAAAATAATTTATGAAATCATTATCACCAAGTCATAATATATATATATATATATATATATATATATATATATTCAGTTAATTATTGTTGATAAAAAACAAATTTACTTTATAATTCTTTCATTTATATTTTAAATTTTTATTTTTGTCATAATAATCTATAAATAATAATTGCTTTAGAATCCACTTATTTCTCTAATTTATATATATATATATATATATATATATATATATATATATATATAAATAATTTATTATCTTTATTCTTATCTATATATAGAAAAATTATAATTGACTTATTCAGATAATAATTTTTAAAAGTAACAACATTTTATATATAATCACAATGGCCGATGTAGTACATTTTAACGAATACTAATTTGATTTAATTATAATTCAAGCAATTTTGATTTTGAAATAAGGCAATTGAATGGTTGATGTTGGTTGTGACTTAATTATGAATTAATACCTCCTAGGAATTAATACCTGAAGGAATAAACACCACAAATCAATTGCTACTGGGTAATTTAGAAATAGGATATATATATATATATATATATATATATATATATATATATATATATATCATTCAATATAAAAAGTGCAATTTATGAAATGAAGATAACTTTATATTTAATATTTTATTTTAATATCATTTATATATATTAATTTAAACATGGAAGAAATTCATTTGCACATTTTGTGTTTTTTTAGTCTCTTTTATATTCTTTTATTATGTTATTAAAATGACACTAAAGATATTTAAAAATGAAGAAAAACGATTTATATATACATAAGAAATAAAAAAATGTTTTAATTTTTTTAAAAATACTGATATAAAATCAATTCATTAAGTATTAATCGTGTAATAAACAATAAGTTGTTTTATAAAAATAACTTGAACTAATACTTCTAAAGACAGAAACGGTAATAAATATTCAAAAATTAATAATTAGTACACATTTATAATATTTATTTATATACATATTTTTGATTGAGTTTTATTTCTTTAATTATATATTATTGAAGAGATTTATTTCTATTATTACAATCGTATTCAATTATTTTTTTTCTTCAAATTAAGAGAATAATAAATTTTATTAATTCTAAAAAAAAACTGAATATGTAAATTAAATATTTACTGTAACATAGTTACTCTGTAGTTACTTAAATATTTACTCTATACCAAAATACTTCAAAATAATTTGTCTGCTCGATATTTTTCAGAATGAAAACTTTCACATAGTAAACTTTTTCCATAACTGTTTAAAATATATGAGCCATGAGTTCAATATTATGATTACTTAGAATAGCGTAGCTGTTGAACAGCTTGCCATCCACTATATTACATATGAAAGAAATAGCGTAAGTTTAAAAATAGGGTTGATAATGTTTTTTGAGTAAAATATAGTCGTCACATTTCAAAAGAAGATAAATTATCTTAAAGACAAGACAGGAATTGTAATAAAAACTACACACATCTTGTTTGAAATATCTTACAAATAAATGTCGTAACTTATGAATGGAAAAGTTGTTAGAAGATAATAGAATATAACTAGAATGAAATAGATATAATAAAACTATATACTATTTATCATAGATTCTGTTCACGACAGAATCTCTTTGGAAATGTTGCACGTGTACAAATATTCCTAGAAACAACAAACAGACTTGTACAAAAAAGATTCAAACTAAATTTCGTTTCAATATATTGTCTCAATGAAACGTCTTCATTATAATTCAGATATATATTTATATATATATATATATATATATATATATATATATATATATAAATTCAATTCATAAAGGTCACGAAACACGTGAAAATTATGAACGAATATTCCCGTTGGGCAAATTGGAATCTGCTACATGATCGCTTCTCGTTCGCTAAGTAATTATTAATTCAACCATTCGCGAAAGTTTAACGACCGTTAATAATTGAACTGTTTTCTAGAACGTAGTGTAAAAATCAATCAAGTAAACGAACGATATGAGTAGTATAAGTGATGATTAACGGTAAATGTTTCTCGAAGTTGTACATACGAGATTTTTTGTATGTATGTGTATTTACTATTTTTTTTTTAATATATTTGAAAAATTATATGTGGTATTATATTTGAATTCATAAACATTTTGAATGACACGTGTTTGTTTCTTGTCACTTTAAAAAAAAATCATAATAGAATAAAAAGACGAATAAAATTCATAAATTAAAATTTTAATATTAATGTTAATAAACCATTCACTCCATTACCATAATATTTTATAAAATTGTTAATAATCAATTATTTTTTACTTTATTTGTTGACGCATTTTTAAAGATATTCTATATTTATTAGTGTTGGATTAAAATAATACATAGCAGAATTTAAGATAATATATCATTATCATCAGATCCTCCTAATTCACTGTTGGATGAAGATCTCTTCCAAAACCTTTTATCTTGACTAATATTTTAATTTTGGTATCTGAGTTACCACACTGATCCTATCTGAGTATTGGGAACACTCAAGTGGGATTTAGAGAAGGTATATATATATATATATATATATATATATATATATATATTTATATATGTTAGTCCAAAAGAGACTGAAAGTTTTAGAGATACATTTGTTTACTATTATTTACTATCTTTCAGTTTCATTTGGGTCACCTATATACAAGTAATATTTTTAAACTTCATCATTTCTAATTGATTTTTTTAAAGGATTTAAGATTATATGAGGATTTTTGCAATTGAATTTTTTATAAGTGACGAAATGTAAGTTCATAGCATCAACTCTCAGCCGGAAAACCAGACTAGTTTTTGTCCATCTAGGGTATTGTGTGTGTATGTGTATGTGTGTGTACGTGCTTGAGAAAGACGTTCATCCAGAATTGGATTGAGAAAAGCTGATGATATAATTGCATTTTCGCTTGTCATGTGGAAGATTGAGTTCGATTGCCAATTGGAGAATCTTTAAAGTTTCAGATTTACAGGTTGAGTCTGAGGATGACAATCTAATATTGTAAATAAATATTAAAATAACTGATTAGTATGAAAAATCTATTAATTTAAATTTCAAAAATTCAAAATGTTAAAATATTTAAAAACATTTATTAATGTGAAATGAAACTATCTTAAAAAAATCTTTTTCACATATTTTTTTAATAACAATAATAACTTTTATTTAGTTATAATGAATATTTTAAAAAATGATGCATAAAATCTATTTATGAAATAAAAGACTTAATAATGAATTTTACTCATTTAAAAAATCAAAAAAAAGTTCATTCATCTATTAATTAAAGTAATTAATTATCTGTATTCCTCATATATCTCATTAATATTGATATAAAAGAACGTCTTGTTTAAAACGTTTCAATTAAGAAAAAAATTATAACAACGCTAACTTTTATTTCCAGATTGTTCACAAAACATTATTTACAGCATCTTTTTGTTAAAAAAATGTTTCAGAACAATAGCAACGCAGACAATTCGAAAGCGTATGCGACGAATGTGTTAAATATTCCTGTCGTATGACAAAGAGGCGTTGTCAGGACGCCTACGTACGCTAACGCCCACAAACGAGCTATCAGAGTCAATTAATTAGGGATTCTGAACGCGGCATGTGGTACGCAGGGACGCCTTCTTATACGAGGTCGTAGTTTGAAACTATCTTTTTTGTATATGTCTTCTCGGAATGTTTCGAATTTAGGTTTATAATTGTAATTAGTTATTTTTTTATACAAAAAATAACTAGCAAAACTCTTTGTTCAACAGTGTTTATTTATTAACTAAATACAAATCAATTTCAATTGTTAGCATTTATCTTTTATTTTTTGTCTTTTTATCTGTCTACATTTTTTTTAAAGTTTCGTTATTTATTTCGTTAATATGTTCATTGTTTATTCACCGGATGTTCATACATATACATACATACATATATATATATATATATATATATATATATATATACACGAATATAATTTGAAAAGTTCTCGGAATGGAATAAAGATAGCGTTGGTAATTCGCAACTTTGCACTTTTGCAAAATCCGCTTTCTTTCATGCGGTTATTAAATACTTTGTAAAAAATGGTTTGCCAGCGACGAAAATTCATACAGATATAAAAAAATATTTACGGGGTCTTAGTTCTGTTATTTTAAATTGTATCCAAGTGAATTAAAAAATGTAAATATGGTCGTAAAAGTTTGAAAGTCGACCTTTATAGTGGACATACAAAAAGTGCAACATTAGAAATAATTGAAAGCAATATAGGTGTACAATGTTGATTGAAGGTATCTTTATTTTTTATAGCTATGGGTAAATCAGAAAAACTTATGTTTTATATTTTAATTATAGAAAGAAATATCTATAAAACGGTTGTTGTATTTGTTGAAAGTTGATCAAAACTTAGTTAATGTAAATTTATCAGTAATAATTAACTAGTTTTTAGAATATATATATATATATATATATATATATATATATATATATATATATTCAACCTCTTTCCATGCATAGCTGGATAAGACATTCTCCCAAAATTTTCCATTTTCACTGATATATTCTCCTAAATTTATTTCTATATTTCCAAATAATAATTTCTGTTATGCATCGGTATTCTTTTTTTCTTGTTACCTAATTATACCATTTGAATATATATATATATATATATATATATATATATATATATATATATAAATAATAGGTTGTCAAATATCTCCCTTCCGCCTTTTTGTCTTTTGAATTTCGCGGCTATGTACAAAGCGTTACAGAGCTCGTATCGGGCAACACTATACATCATTTGAAAGGTCTTTACATAACCTACAAAACGACGCTATGCATGATTAGTTTGGATACTGCGTTCAAAAGTTATAGACGTGTAAACATGGAGTTCACTAACGCCGAAGTTCGCGCTATTTTGAAGTTTTCCTTCGTTAAAGGCAAATCCGCCAGAGAAACGTTCCGTGAGATTAATAGTGTTTTGGGGGATGGTACTCTATCACTTCGAACCGCGGAGGAATGGTTTCGATGATTCAGAGCCGGTGAAAACGACACCATGGATAAGCCAGCCGGCGGAAGACCTGTGACGACGAATACCGATCAAATCATGGAAATCATCGAGTTAGACCGGCATGTGACATCTCGTGACATCGCCCAGGAGATGGCAGTTAGTCACCAAACCATTTTAAACCATCTGCAGAAGGCTGGATACAAAAAAAAGCTTGATGTTTGGGTGCCGCATGATTTGACGCAAAAAAACCTTCTGGACTGAATCAACGTCTGCGATATGCTGCTGAAACGGAACGAACTCGACCCATTTTTGAAGCGGATGGTGACTGGCGACGAAAAATGGATCACATACGACAATATTAAGCGAAAACGGTCGTGGTCGAAGGCCGGTGAATCGTCCCAAACAGTGGCCAAGCCGGGATTGACGGCCAGGAAGGTTTTGCTGTGCGTTTGGTGGGATTGCAAAGGAATCATCCACTATGAGCTGCTCCCATATGGCCAGACGCTTAATTCTACCATCTACTGCGAACAACTGGACCGCTTTGATCGACCAGAAGCGTCCAGAATTGGCCAAGAGGAAGGGTGTAGTGTTCCACCAGGACAACGCCAGGCCACACACATCTTTGGTGACTCATCAGAAGCTACGGGAGCTCGGATGGGAGGTTTTATCGCATCCACCATATAGCCCGGACATAGCGCCAAGTGATTACCACCTGTTCCTGTCCATGGCGAACGCCCTTGGTGGTGTAAAGTTGGCCTCAAAAGAGGCTTGTGAAAAGTGGCTGTCCGAGTTCTTCGCAAATAAGGAGGGAGGGTTCTACAAGAGGGGTATTATGAAGTTGCCGTCTAGATGGAACCAGATTATCGAACAAAACGGCGCATATTTGAACTAAATCCGATCACTGTAACACTTTTTATAAAGCATTGAATAAAGAGCAAAAAAGCGGAAGGGAGATACTTGACAACATAATATATAACTTGAAATCTTTTTGAAATAATTTATCACATGTTCTAGAAATCATACACTAGCTACATCTGAATTTATTGTTAATTTTTCTTCATAAATTTTAAACAATTTTTTCTATTTCCCCTTATCTCTATCTTTATATATATATATATATATATATATATATATATATATATATATATAATTATATTTATATATGTATAAGTGTTTTTAAGCGTGATAGAAATTAACATTGAAATCAATTTAAATTTTTATCACGCTTAAAAAACATTTTATATAAACAAGAGATGAAGAAAATAATGAAAACACCAGCAAACTGCAAATTTCTTTATTTGTGTCTACTGTATTCGTAAAATTCTTAACGTTGTTTTTTTTTTAGAATTGAAGTCTTTTAGATAGCGGTTGAATTCACATTTTCTCTAGTAGTTTTTTATTTCAAGTTACAATTTGTTTTAATGTTTGTGTAGTTTGTTTTAATGTAGAACAATCTATATTGCTTATTTATAAAGTATATTTTAGTAAGTGTTGTTTTCCACGATTAATACCATTTTAATTTTATACACTATTGCTCTGAAAACATGTAGTTGTGAATTAACTATGGTTATAAATAATATAAATATATTCTAACAACTTATCCATTTTGAAAATTTGTTAAGTCATTGTTATTTTCACAAATATTCGAAGAAACTCTTTTATGTAAAAATAATCGATATTTAATGGCAATTTACAATAGTCAGTATTTTTTAAAAGTGATTATAAAAAATTCTGCTTTATGAAAAAAGTCGTTACATCTCTAGTACATTATATAAATAATTGCCATTTATCTTATATAATACAACACAATGGATGTAATTATGGTATTGTTCTTACACAAGTTGACATATTTCACGGAAATTACGTTTAATAGAAATGTCAAATAGTCAAATGCACATACACAAACAATGATACGTATGCAAACTACAACGTGGTAAAGCAACATTACGGAGTAAACATTTTCTAGGCGAATATTGTACCGATTCGTATTTGAAGTGCACTGCTGTTGAACACTCGAGTCGAATCTACACATTCGCTTGTATACCGTCCCTGTATTACGACCACTTCGGTTTCAGGTTCTATATACGATGCGAATGTGTACATATAAATGCCAGGAAACGTAATTTCAAGATCTTATCCAGACAGATATTACTGTAATGATGTTTTCTATATGTTTTTGAAAATATCCTTGTCATTATATTTCATATCTTTTGAAAATGTTTTCATCGTTATACGCTTATTTAAATAATAAATACAATCGCAACTTCCTCTCGCCTAACATTTTAACAGCTTTCTTATATTTGCAGGAAAAACGTTTGAATTTAGTTATCAAAGAGTGGTTCTTTTTCAAATAAATTTTATCAACAAGAGTGTTTATATGAAAATCATTATAAATGTAAAAATATACATGTTTGAGATATTTATATATCTCAGTTGATAATTCAGTAGACAAATCACTCACTGTAATATCAATTTTTTTTACAACTATTTAATAATCGCTCATTGTTCATTTTATTTTTTGTATATATTTAATAGCTACGCCATTATTATTAGAATGTGGTGCTATAAAATCTGATTTGTAATTCTTTCATACTACTATATTCTGATAGGTATAGATATGCGCGCTAGTAATTAAAATGAACAATTAGTGAGCTAAACATAAAAATCTAATAGTTTAAAATATTAATAATTTATTTTCTTATATTTTAAGTATATGAATTATTTTTTTAATAATTACGAATAGAATTTTATTTAATATTTTCCAAATTTACTTGAATATTTTTTTAATATACAAGTTCTAAGTGTAAACCTTAAATATCTATATAATGAAATAAAAAAATACTATAACGTAAAATTTATATTTTTACTAAAAATGAATCATTGGTCTTAAAATAAGATCTTGTAAAAATGTTTAGTAATTACAAATTATTTTTTTTAAAAATAGTAAATGATAATAAGCAAGTAAATATATATCTAAATCCATCAGTTTCATTTTGGCACTCTATAAAAAATATTTCTATCTTATTATCACATATATTTCATCAAGATAAATTTAATCTATTAAAATTATCTGATAATTACATTAAAATAGCATCCAGTACAACATTTTATATCCAATAAACATTTTTTTATAATTATACAAATTCACATTTCCAAGCTTGAAATATTTCTAGATTTAGCAATATTTAAATAAGAAAGACTGTTCAAAAATATTTTTTTTATATTTCATACAAATAAATCACCTACTCCATTTATAAAATTTTATAAAAAAAATATTTAATTTATTAGAAGCTTTTATATAAAAACAGATAAAGAGAGTTTAGTAGTTATTTTGGATAAAAACGTGTTTGAAGCAGATTAACACTTCTATAAAATATTTTGACGCGTGAATTATTTCCATAACATATATATATATATATATATATATATATATATATATATATATATATATATATATATATATATTATCGTTTTTTCCATAATATATAAATTAATTTTATTAATATATTTTAATAAATCCCAATATTATAGTCCCATTTATTATTTTCCTTACATTTAATAAATTAAATTTATTCTTTTATAAACTTACAATTTTTACGATTTTAAATATTAATTATTTATTTTTGTAGTGATATTTAAAAGAAAGTTATTGTTTAAAAATATTTTTTATATATAAATTGTTTGTCTCAATATGACAATATTTTATAAATATTTTTATTCAATATATTTTAGAATCTTTTATTTTACAGCAGATATAAAAATATAGTAATAATTTTTAATGAAAATTATTGTCGTAATCAGATTATTAATTCATATAAACATTTATTATTCTTAAATAATTGATTCATTTGTGTTATAGAGAATTAACTATATTGTTACACGAATTGGGGCAAATTTTAAGATTAAGATTTATTATTTAGAATACGTTATCAAACCTTGAATTATAGTACATTGAATATTTAATTTACTATATCGATTTACTATTTAACAATTCTCACAAGTAAATGTTATTCATGATTAGTTACGATAATATAATTGCTTATAAAGTTATAATTATTCACTATTCATTTTACACTATGTTAATTCGATTTTGTATAAATAACCATTTAACCTAACTTTATAAAAATTTTTAAAAGAACAAATAACATTCATCGTTCAATTTATTAATTCAAGCCCATTCTATTATTTTATAATACAGATAAAATAAGAACAAATATCAATGAATAAATTAAACAATAATAATTATTCAACAATTTTATAAATTCGTATTTTATAATTTTTAGATAAAATAAAATTATCTTTATTCCATAAATATCTTATTTGTCTAATACAATACTTATTGACCTCTTGCTGTTTCTAAAACTTAGTTTGACAGAAATATTGTGATAAAAGAACGAATATGATTGAAATTCAATAAAACGGATATAAGTATTTTCAAAAGAGAAAAAACATTGGTTATGTCGTATTTTGTTCAAAAAGAGTTTATTTGAAAAAGAACATATTTAATAGCAATATATAATAACAAGGTTGTAGTATGTTTAGTCGATATCTGTCTTAGTTGTTGTCTGGAAATTTTTTAAACAGATTTAATATGTGTATTAATTTTTTTTTCTAGCAACGACATTATTTTTGACAACTTCCATCGTAATTTTATTTTTATTCCAATAATAATTTTTTTCATTCAAATATGTTTTTAAATTCGAATAATTTTGTTTCAATTTTACTAAGTAATTTTTAGAATTATTTATATATTACAGATTGAATTAAATTTTCCTCGTTGGTAATAAAAAAATTAAATAAATATTTCTTTATATGAATGAATTATTAATAGCGTTAATATAAAAAAATTGAATAATACTGTAAATAACGAATTTGACATATTTTAATATTATATAAGTAGAAGTTTGACTTTATTTGGGAAAACTTCTTAAATGACTAGTATTAAACAAAGAATACCACACATATAAAATAACAGTCATTTCGTAGAATCATTTTCGTAGAATATATTATAATATTTTCTTTGTGTGTGTATATATATATATATATATCTGTATGTGTGTATGTACATACAACTAGTTACAAGTTTAAGAAACATGCCAAGCGAAACTATCTTCCAAAGTGGAAGAAGTAATATTGAAAAATATTAAATACTGTTCGCAAGTACTCGTGCTGTGAACGCTTGAATCCTCTCTGTGGGGAGTGTTGTTGACTTTGTGTCTCCTTTTACAAAAATAATCTACATTCTGGTCGTTATTACGTTATATCAAAACTGTTATAAGGAAGTTGGTCGCTATATTTTTTTATCAGCTGTAATAAGTTTAAAAAAAGTTTTTGTCATTTCAACGAAAAAATATTATCATTTTTTTATTTTTATTTTCATTCTTAAAATAATATTAATTTATTTATACACATTATTTTTCTATATTTTTTCGATTTCGTTTTCTGTGTTTCAATATGATTTATAAATCAAATTAATGAAATGTTATAGACTGTATTTGAAAAATAATATTTTTTTAGTTGTAAAATATGAATACATTTTTTTACTGAATAATTTTGAAATTAATGGGATTAAATGTTTTATAGATTTTCTAACGAATTTATTCTGGTAATATTAATAGAAATTTTATTGAATTAATTCTATTGTGAGTACATATTTTAAATATTAATAAAAGCAATTTGGTATTATGATATAATTATATATATATATATATATATATATATATATATATATATATATAATATAATTTATTTTATATGGTGGATCAATGAGATTGAAAGATAATAAAGAGTAGTAAATGATTTTAAAAAAGTAAATGTATGACTAAACCCTTCTTTCTCATTTAGGCCACTATATGTATTTTTTTGTTTTTCTTAATATTTTTCAAAAAAATAAATAGAATAAAATATAAACTAACTTAAGTGTAATTTATTAAGAAATTTTGAAAATTATTTATATATATCTATATATTATAAATATGAAGGTATGTACAATATATATGGTGTGAGTGATTAAAAATGAGATATTGATTACTAAACTTATGAGCAATTTTTACATCCTTTGAACTTCATACCATATTTTATCTTTTTACAATATTAATTATCTTTGAAGTCACCATTGAACTTCAATAATTATAAAAAATTACTATCGTTTAATATGGACTTCAAAGTTATTTAATGTTAAAAAAAAGATAATTGGTTAGCGAACTGATTACTGTAATCAGTCGTGTTAAATGTTAGTTATTAATTTCATTCTATTTTAAGTTCATTATAAATTTAAAAATTTCACGATTGATATAAAATGTCAATTAATTTTTTTTTAGAGTTTATTATAGAACTATTAATAGAATTCAGAAAATTTGTAGTTCTACTTTTGCATGAAGATTAAATATGATTTTTTCTATTACATGCGTTTAATTCATTTATTTTTATTATATATGTAAATATATATATATATATATATATATATATATATATATATATGTTTGGAAAAAATTACTTTATCCATATATATATTTATGGTTGATAAGAAGTAAGAAATATATAAAATAAGATAGAAAATAGGAAAACCATACAAAATTAAAGTCAAATTTTCAACACTACGTTTCTTGTTTATTTTAACTTTGCAATTAACTTTTAACCACGATTTAATTAAGCGTTTGTCGTAAAATGGTTCAGACCTAGGCTCTTTCTCGATCCACATTTCATGATTCATTAATTTGTAGTAAATTGAATTACGTTTAGTAAGAACCAATTTATAAACAGTGTCGAACGAATTGTGATTAACTCTGACTTTAAATTGCTTTATTTTCATACAATTTAATTGTTTTATATATCAATTTATATATGTGAATTTGCACTTAAATTTATATATATATATATATGTATATATATATATATTTGTGTGTGTGTTTGTTGTGTATATGAAGTTTAGAATGAAAGATAAAAGATATAATATAATCCACAATAACAGAAAATACCTTATTTTTTTAATTTTAAATTAGTTGACCTTAAATTTTCTTGAAATTTCCTTGAAATTAAATATAGAGATTTATTTTGTATGTTGAATTATTTGTGAATAGCAAAGAAATTAAAATTTATATATTTCATTAAAAAAAGTAATCAACTAATGGGAGAAAATATTATGAACAAATATATTTAGTAAAATAATAAGAGAGTAAAAGCACCTATAATAGTTTTTAAGAAAATTATACTTTTAAAGTAAAAAATAAAATTAAAAATATTATTTTAGTTAATTATTCTTTCTTTGTATTTAACTGTTACTAAATTAAATATTATAATAGTATGTGTAACTACCTTCTTATTAGAGAGATTGAGTTCGAATATTTGATAAGAGAATTCTCTAAGTACGAGGTTGAGCATGGAATTGATAAGCTCTTTTCGTAAAAAATATAAATATAATTGAACTCTAATAACAAAATTTCTTGTGATAGCATTGTCAGAAAGGCCATTACAATGACTGTAATGTTAAAGAGTAGTAATAATATATTAAATAATTTATTTAGTAACCAGAAAAAATATTATTTTAATAATTAATTGGTTTACTGTATCTATAAGTGTAATTTAATTTTTATTTATATTCAAGTAAAATATTGTATTGATATAATTTTGTGTAATTATCAATTACCATATTAATTATTAAAATCCTCACCACTCAAGTGAGTATCTTCAGTATAACTAATAATTGAAATTTTATATTAATAAAAATAAGATCTGAATTATAATTATTTCAAAACTTAATTTTTGAGTAGAATATATACATTCATATATACATATATATATATACATATATATAAATGTATGTACGAGTATGTATGTAATTCTACTCGTATTTCTGCAGATAAATTTGCAATACAGTTTAAATGAATTTATTTCTAATTAAGATAATTTTATCTATAGAAAATATGTAACTTGTCAAAATATTATTATACGAGTATAGTAAGAAAAATCAGTTAAAAGTTATAATATAGGTGGATGAAATGAAACTTAAGGGGTTATAAATACATTTATTTGCTTACTTTAATTTACTATTCTTCACTATCATTCAGTCTCATATGGACCATCATATATATATATATATATATATATATATATATATAAAGTTGAAAAATATATTCTATGTTTATTTTTATTATTTTTCAATTCAAAGAATAATATCCTGTTTGTTCAGTTCCTACTTTAGTATGAAATCTCAAACATATTTAAATGTTTTCAATATCCGATGAAAATATTTGCTTTCGTGGCTTTGCCATTTTTATATCATCTGTTTTCTTTTAGGTATATATATATATATATATATATATATATATATATATATATATATATATATATATATATATGTGTATGTGTGTGGTAAAATATTTTTGAAGTGAGACTGTTATTTTAATGTGTTTTTCTACTGTCATGAAAATAAATATAATAAAATAGCTGATTTTATTTTGTGGTATGTTGTATTTTTCCTTTAAATTTCAGTTTCATAATTTATTTTTGTATTGGCAGTTTATTTTCAGATAAGATAAATCTTATATATCATATATATATATATATATATATATATATATATATATATATATATATATATATATATATATATATATATATATATATATATATATATATATATATATATATATATATATATATATATATATAAATATATGCCTATATATGAAAAGCTATAATTTTTTTTATATTTAAAAGGATAATAAATACTTAACTACATGATTTATTAATTTTTGTTTTTAATAATTCTTAAAATACATTTATTTGCTCACTATCTTTTTCTATCTTATAGTCTTATTAGGGTTTATCTCTCTCTCTCTCTCTCTCTCTATATATATATATATATATATATATATATATATATATATTCGTGTGTGAGTGTGTACGTTTGAAAAAATAACGATTGTATAAAAACGTTCCAAATATCATGAGAAAAATATTGATTTACTATTAATGTTGATTTTAAAGATGAAATTAGACAGATCAAATAAATTATTAAAATTTTAATCATTTTTAACTAGGTTTTTAAAACAATAATTTTTTAACTTTCAAATCTAATTTCCTATTATAATCAATAATTTGAAAAAACGTAAGTACAAAAAAAGTAATTCACTTGAAACTATAAACATTACAAAAAATCTTTTGGAAATATAAGAGTGTTTTGCTTGCATCTTTGACCTCCTTCTCATTGGCTCTTATATACCTTTTGTCTACTGAAGAACTTCTAAAACATTATCACAGCACTTTGGACGACGATATGCAGACAATAGCTAGAGAATAGTTTCATTCTTAAGTCCAGATGTTCTATACAGATGATATTCATCGTCTAATCATATAGTCATATGCTTGTCTACAGACATATGAAAAGTATATGTAAATTTAAGACAAAGGTCGACATAACTTTATAACTTTTCATTTGAGCATATCTTATAAATTCAATTTATTGATATATAATTTTTATAATATTTCACTCATTGGTATTAATAAAAAATGATTAAATATGGATTAAGTATTGAGTGAAATTTTAAAGTAAATTAATTTGTTAATTTTTGATTAAGTTTTATAATGTTTTACAAACTGATTAAGATATGAAAGATTCTAAATAAACTGAAGTTGCTCACATAAGAACTCATTATAGAAGCTGGCCTAAATGAGTCTGAATAATAGTAAAGAATAGTAAATGGTAGTAAACAAGTAAAAGTAGATTTAAAACCTTCAAGCCATCGTATATATATATATATATATATATATATATATATATATATATATATATGTGTGTGTGTGTGTGTGTGTGTGTGTGTGTGTGTGTGTGTGTGAGTGAGTGTGAGGATGTCTGTATACTAATTGCATGCTTAATATGGTAATATGAGAATATAATTGTATTAGGATATATGTGTTAATTATTAATTTGTGTAATAAAGGAATTAAAGCTTGTAAAAGATACAGCTTTTAACGAAACTAAAACTCTTTATTTTCATACAGTAAACACTTTAGATATTAAACATATTTTGTTTTCAAATAAGAAAATTCTAAATTAATAATTTTATAAAAGCTAAATATTTTATTTTATATTTTATTATATATATATATATATATATATAGAGAGAGAGAGAGAGAGAGAGAGAGAGAGAGAGAGAGAGAGAGAAAGTGAGTGTAGCCAAAATGACTTTATAATAGTGTATGACAATATTCAAATATGTAATTGTAGGAATTTTACTGTTTTTTTATTTATTTAGACGTGAATTATGTATATAAAGTAGTGTTTTAACAAATTTTTAATGTTAATAGAATAAATTTTTTTTGAAAATAAGTAATCCTTGACGTTTAAAAAAAAATATTTTTATCAATATATCTTACATGTTTTCACTAATGATAATAAAATATGGATTTTAAATCTTGGAATAACTTAACAATTTCTGGTAATGCACAAGCATGAAAGATGCATCTTAGGAATAACATATAGAAAAAAGATGAGAAAGAGTGGATTCGATAACGAACAAAATTTATGGACGTTACAAATAGAGTAAAAAGTTTAAAATAGAAGTAGGTCAATCATTTAGAGAGATCACTGATGTCCAATCAAAATTATTGGTAAGGAATCCAGAAATATGAAAGGACTCAAGAAGAGAGTTCTGAATAGATGGTATAGAAATATGATAAAATTTGTCTGTATAAAATGGAAGATAAAAGTATTAGATTGCTGAAAATGGAAAGTTTAAAAAAAAGCATTTACTCAATAGTGGATTGAAATGCTGTAAATTGTGATAATTATGATACACACACATACACATACACACACACACATATATATATATATATATATGTGTGTATATATATATATATATTTATACACAAAGAATAAAATTGAATGTTTTTATTATTTTCATTCGTTTAATATAAATTATATAATAATTAGGTATAATATGTATATGTGTGCCTAAATAAAATTAATTAGAAAAAAATAAGAAAATAATTAACATATAATTAATTTAATCAGCCCTATAGATTGTAAAACCTATTATTAGAAAAGATATTTTTCTTGAAAAAAATTTATATACTATTGTTTTAATATTTATAAAATTTTACTTATTTATTTTACTACAAAAGTTTGACAGTAACATAAAAATTTAATAGTCTGATAATGTCATGTCAAGAGAATATCGAAAATGAGAGAAAAAATATTTTAAAAATTTATCTCTAAAAAAATTCAATACTTTTTAACACTTTAGGTTTTAATGCCAGAAAATAAAATTTTAATTATAGAATATTTTTTTTAAAAAAAAATAACAGTACTTATGGATCATTCAGTGTAATATTTCATGTCAATTTGTCATGATGTGTTTTATGGTATTATAAATGGTTGAGAAGGAAATTGATCTAAACGATTAAAATGAAACATACATTATATATATATATATATATATATATATATATATATATATATATGTTATTTGTAAATATGTGTATGTAAATGTTGTATGTTTACAAGAGGTGTGGTTGAAAAATTATATGTACAATAAGATTCAACCTGACGATATAAATATCATTACACGTAGATAATTTAACTCGACAACTGTATTATCAATTAGTGAATATCCAATTATGTTGAATTTACATAAATGTGTTTTTATTTTCATTCGAACGTAAATGAGACGAAAATTATTTATTTATTAAATTAAAACGTATTTAAACGCTACGTATTAATAACAATACAGAGGTCAAATCTAGGTCATTGTGATATGTTACAGATTAATTTTCTGTTTTAATTGAATTACATAAATATTTTGTATCTAAAATTGAATTATTTGTTTAAATTATTTTCATTTTGAAATATTAACATTATAGGTCAGTAATAAGTTATTATCAAAACAGATTTTTTTTGTAATTGTTCAAAAATCAATTTTAATAATCGTAGTTTAATTTTTATACACAAATGATATATACATATTTACACACATACATACACACACACACACACATATATATATATATATATATATATATATCGAAAGCAACAAAATAAAAAATATTAAAACCGTATTTTCGTTGTTTGTATTATAAAATCAATATTACAAACAAACATTTTCATTTATCTAAAAAGGTAGTATTAATTTTATTATAATATTATATATTTAATCTTTTTTGATAACAGGTCAATCAAACAGAACATTATTTGTTCTGTATTTGCATGTTTGTGATACTAAAGTTATTTTTTAATGACCATAAATTACTACCACATTAAATAAAAGATTTATAAATTTCTACATTTATGCTAGAATTTGTATTTATATACGAGGGTTGTTTGATAAGTATGGTAAAAAGTAAAAAAAAAACTAAATTGAAAAATTTAATTAAATTAAACAATAAATAAATTTACCGTACTTATCAAACGACCCTCGTAATTATATAAAAAAAAACTTAGTCATTTGTACTTATTAAGAAAAATAAATAAAATTTTAAAACCAAATTATTAATTAGAGAATATTGAATTAAAGGTTGATTAAAATAACCCAGATATCTGAAAAAAAATCTTAAAAAATATCATTAACTAAAATTACTGTAGAAAGATTTGTAAATAAATTCGTGTGTTTATATTTTATGATTGCTTATTTTATGCGTATTTAAGTTTGAGAATGTCAGTATTAACATTAACCATTTATTCTCTTGTATAATTAGATAAAACATTCCGTTCTATTTCTGTTAATACGAATTTAATTATATATATATATATATATATATATATATATCCAATATATATATTTTATAAAAAAAATTGTTTGATTTGATTTGAATTAATTTTTTATGGACAATTATTAAAATATTTTTTATAATAAATTTTGAATGTATTAATATATATTATTGTAAAAAGTCTTTTTATTTTCAAAGTTCAGTTATAATTGTTTTAATATTTAAAGATAATAAAATAAAAAAAAATAATCAGGTTGTTATAAACAATAGGAAAAATTATACACTAAAATATTAAAAAGATAAGAATTATCAAATTTTTAATTTTATGATTGATTTAGAGAAGTAAACAACATAAATATATTTTAATTTTTCGTTTTATGTATTTATATTCCATGAAATTTACAGTAATAATTATAATATTCATAATTAAAGTCCGTATAAATAAAGATTATATTTTAATTTTTTTATTAATTTATACAGTAGTACTATGTATTTTTTATGTTAATGTACTTACATTAGTCATATATACATATTATATATATATATATATATATATATATATATATATATATATAAATGTATGTGTGTGTGTATAATAAAATATGAAATAATTATTTTAAGCATTCGCTCTTATAAATTTAGTACTTATTATCGGAAAAAACTCGAACATTCAACTACAATAATTATTTTTAAACATGAGTACCCAATCAAAATCCTTTTATAACATCGATTTCAATCGATAAAAATGAATGTTTGAAACATTACCGGTCAGAAATAATGACTGAATTAAAATTTTAAAAGTAACTGTCGACATGCAAAAGCTATATCTATTGTATATTTTAAGGTACATATATATATATATACATATCGATCACCGGCAGACGTTTGCTCTTTTAGACGGTTCATTCAGTCCAGTTCTCAGCATCGATAAGAATACACCAACCAACCAACCATCCACACACAGAACAGGCTGTGATAGAATAAACACTTATTGTGTGTGCGTAATGTAAGGTTATATCAAATTATGTTCGTACGGAAGATCTTTAATTAAAACACGTTTTCGTCAGAAACTTCGTTAAATACGTTCGTGCGTTTTCACTAATTACAAATCAGTTTTATTTGTTAATTATTATATTTTAATAACAACTGTGAAAAAATATAAAAAATAGTGTATTTTATAATCGAATATCGTTGTGCTAAATAAATAAAAACCAAATTGTTTACAAAAAAAAATTAATTAAAATGGAGAAATGTTATATAGAAGAAAAAATTGTTTATAGGTAATTTATATCTTTTTATACAAATAATATAGTGTGTATTGGTATAAAATATATTTGATATAAGTGAAAACTGAATTTGAATTTAGTTGAAATATGTTATAGTGAAATTTGCTTTTATATTTTAATTAAATAAGAGTGAACTTGGGTTGTACAAAATGGGAACTCGTGTCAGGTTCTCGGATTCTGTGATTGTGGTAAGATAGATACGTGCAAATATTCAAATACATACACACATTTACAAATATATATATATATATATATATATATACACACACACGTGAATAAAAAGTGATAGTAAATATATGTATTTCAAATTTCAAATTTGACCCATTGTGAAACGTGAATTCATTTACTCTCTGCGTTTTATATACATGCATACATATATTGTATTCATTTCATTCAGTCATGCACACACACATACATGTGTATACACACACATATACATATATATATATATATATATATATATATATATAATATGTGTGCATGAATGTATATAAAAGTTCGTATTCAAATTTGAACTGTTTGTGAATTATGGACTCGCTTTTTAAATTATGAAGTTTTAATTCACATTCTATTGAAAACGTATTTGAACAATCGATTGAAATCGTTTTCTTTTTGACATTTAATGACTTTTTTCTTTGTTAATGTATATACAGATTTTATTATTTATTTATTTATTCGTAAATAATTTGAGTTTGATGTTTCAATCGTCCTTTATTAATACAAGTGGTTTTTGTTTGTGGATTGGTTTTCGACATGCGAATGGTTTCATTAAAATATCTTATTTATTTTAATTTTGCATAATATATATATATATATATATATATATATATATATATATATATTCACTTGTGGATTGTTTTTCCTGCATATCATTATTGGTAAAATATATCAAATTTATGTATTGAAAATTAATAATTAAATATAGACAAAAAATAAATAAAGAGGACCACTTAAATAAATTCGTGTTTGAAAAAAAGTTTATGTAGATACGTTTGTTCTTTTTTATGATTTAGTATTTATCATTAGTTTATAAAAATAAAATTGTTGTAACGTATTGAAAAATTAATACAAATAATTATTTATGAACAATAATTATATTAGGAATGAAACAGAATTAAAGAATTGTTATATATATATATATATATATATATATATATATATATATATAATATTAATAACATATTTAGTAAAATTAATTGATAAAGTTATTTTTATGTTTTAGGTAATTTTTATCTTTTTAATATTTTTTGTTAAAACATTGTATAAAAATAATCGTTAAAAATTGTTTTGCTGATAATATTAGAAGAGACAAAAACGAAAGTAGTAATAACAGTTCTTAGAAATATCTGCTATTAAATTTACTCCTCCATGAAGTTAAATTTGGAGTTACATTATTAAGAAAAAGTGTATTTATTTGTAACGACATATATATTTCATATAAAAAAATGTAATGAATGAAATATGAAGGAATAAATATAAAAACACAACTTTATTTTGAATTCTATTACGACAGCAACACTTTTTCAAACATTGATAAATTATTTAATAATATATACATTTATCTATTTACTTTATTTTTTATTCATTTTACTTTCAAGCGGAAAAACATAAAAAATATATGTTTTTCACAGATACATATCTAAAATATTTGATATTAACAATTTTATTAGACAATCATTTTTTGAATTTTAATTTGGGAGCCAATTTTTTTATATACAAAAACATGTTATAAAGCTAAACGAGTTATTAATATATTGTCTAATTTATAAATAAAAATATATTTTTTTAATGTATTATATTGAAGTGTCATTTGATATTTATTCTATAATATATATATATATATATATATATATATATATATATATATATATATATATACTTCATATATATATATAATTATATATTATATATATATATATATATATATATATATATATATATATATTTTATTTGATATGATTGAATATGTTTTTTCTTTGATATGATTATAAAAAAGGAATAAATTTCCAACAATATAAACATTTATAAATTTATTTAATAAAAACTTAGTGTTTAGTTTTTAACAATGCATGTTTCAACAGTTATGCTATTATTTTCGTTATAAGAGATTACAATAAACTTTTTCATACTCTAAATTAAAGTTACTGGAATATTTAAAAATTACATATTAACGAAAAATTAAACAATAAGCAATAATTAAACCTATATTTAAAATACAGTGGAGATATAATTGATTACGTTGACAAAAAATTAATTATTCATAATATCAATTAAATTGATGTAAATGCTTGGTATTTATTGAACGAATACTTAATTTGTACACAAAAGCAAATATTACATTATATATATATATATATATATATATATATATATATATATATATATATATAAAACTCGTGTATATATATGGTCATCCAAATGGGGCCCTAGGTTTGTATTTTATTAAAAAGAAACAAAAGAAACTATACACATGTTTCCTTATACATCACCCTACACACATGTTTCTTTCTAATAAAACACAAATCTAAGCGTCACATTTGGATGACCTTATATATACAACATAACCTTTTATGTCTTCTTTGAAATCTATTTTGTAAAGTGCTATGCTTTTTGATAATCCACTTTAAATCCTCACAAAATGAGTATTCTCTACTTTCAAGTGTCAGTTCCATTTAAATCTGTTTCTTTTTTTGTATTTTAACATTGTTTGTAATTATTAGTTTTTTAGTAGCTGTGTTATTAAGAGTAATTAAATCTATTCAAATTTTAGAAATTAGTACAAATTTAATTTTCTCTATTATTAATTAGTTTGTATATATGGTACACAGTTTTTAATATATAATACAATGTATTTTTTGAAATATTTTACTCTTATATTAGAAAAGTTATTTAAAATTTTTATTCAAAAGATATACAAACTACAAAACTGAACATTTTTTTATGAAAGTAAAATAATATTTTTATTAATTGTTTAACATAATTTATTAATTATACTTTTTTTAAGGAAATATTTTACTTTATCTATCTTATTCATTTATCCATAGGTCTATTTTCAAATCATTTTTTGTGACTCCTAATCAATTATTTTTGATGGCGTTCTTTTCTTGATAGATAGTCAGGTCATTTTCATTTTAATCTTTTCATTTTTGATATAACGTCCTTAACTTTGCTTTTCTTTTAAATCTACACATTCTTCTTATGATCTCTACATGTTATTTCTAATTTATATATTTATATCCTTCTCTGCATTATTATATATGAAATAGTTAACATATTATGGAATTTAAGTTCCAATATTTCACTACTATAAGTGATGAGAGTTACGATGTTTTAATCATAATTTTTTTCTTAAAACATAGAAAAAATGTATAACTTCACAGCATGAGCATTTCTTATAAATTAATATCATCTCATTTTTATTAACCTGTACACTTCATTTTTAAAAATTACTTTTTTTAAATCAGTCTGAAATACACTAATTTTTTATCTCCTTCTATTTATATATTTTTTTACATAATTTGCTTTTCCTTTTATTTTACAAAATTATTATACACTATTTATGTCATGAAAGTAGAAAATTTTGGAAAGAGGATTTCATCTATTAATGTATAGAAATAGGCTGCTGTTGATTATATATATATATATATATATATATATATATATATATGTGTGTGTGTGCGTATAATTTCTTATTTTATTCATCAATTCTACATATTAAATTAAATATTCAAATTTTTCATATTTTAAGTAATACTTTTTTAACAATCTATAAATTGTATTTCTACATTTTTACGAATGAAATTCAAGTTTATGAAATTATTTTCATATCATTTATTATGCAGCCATTGTACTAAAGTACTTCATTAAGTAAAGAAATAAATTACTTCTCGTTTTCCTTAATTCATAAAAAGTACAGCTTGTATAATAATAACTTTTATAATAAAAATTAAAACTTATCTTTTAAAACATTGTAGCTAACTATTTTTATTCAGTGTATATCGAACCTCTTTATTGCTTCATTAAACTTTTATTGCCGCTTTAAAGGATTTTTGTGAAATTGTTTCATTTTATTTTTTACAGATAAACGATATTATAAACGATATTCAATCCTTTTAAAATGAAAATAAATAAAAATGTTAGGTGATAATGATTTTTTTATATAAACTATTTTATTTGTTATTATTTTTAGATTTATTTCGTATATTTTTAAATATGTATATTTATTATTTGTTATTTATAGTTTATAACCAAATTATTTTCATCGAACGATAATAAATTGTTACTAGAAGGAATCTATATATTTCTTGAAAATAAATAATATAATAAATTTAGAGAAAATAATCAAAATTGTTATTTTAAGTTAAAATATTCTCTTGAAAATAATATAATCGACGACAAAACCTCTTTATACAGTCGTATTATATTTCAGAACGATGCGACACTAAAAAAACAAAGTCGTAAGACATTGTATTGTAATCAAGTAATTTCTTACTAGAATTTCTACGAACATATCGAAAACAAACGTAAACAGAGTAACAAAAAAATTAATGAACTTAGTAAGTTAAACAGGGATGGTACAAAAACTATTTGTAATTAATCGACAAAAAGTACAATAAGTATCATCCGCTTTTATATTGATCCATCTTAGAAAGTTAATACATTAAGAATTAATTATTTGAAATTGCAGCTTTGTTACAAACTCATTTGTGAAATGATTTTTATAATAAAAATAAATTACTTGTAATGAGTATATTCACACGTTACGTATAGAGTAATTTATATGAATTTTATAATATTTTTAATTATGTATAACATTAAATATTTTATTTTTTGTTCAGTTAATATAGACTGATCCAAATGAGACTGAAAGAAAGTATAGAATAGCAAATAATAGTAAACAAATAAATTTACGTCTGAACCCTTTAGTTTAATTTGGATCAATCTATATATTGCATAATTAATAAAAAATTATAATTTGGTTTGAGCTTATATACCTTAAATGTGACTCAATTTAAGTATTTTTTTCTGTTACCTATTTATGTATTTTATTTTATATTCTATTCTCTATTATATAAAATATATTTTATTACAATACATAAAAATATTATTTTTTTAAGAATGTTTGTAAAATATTTTACAAATTTTAAATATATCTATATTTTTTTATTTAAAATTAAATATAGTTCTAAGTAACTTAAAGGTCCATAATTAATTATTTCATATTTGTAATTAATAAATATAAAACATAAATGCGATCAAAAATTTATTTTGAATTTTTTTTAACTTATAATTTTTAAAATTCGAAAATGATTGTAAATATTCTTTGTGAAAGTCAACAAAAAAAGTTATCAACTTCTTTCAGTTCATTGCTGGATGAAGGCCTCTTCCAAAATTTTCCACTTTGATTGATCCAATGCCTTTCTCTTCCAGTTTATTTTGACAGATTTTCTTATCTCTATCTCATCTAATTAGAGATCTCTTCCAGGGTCTTTTCATTTATTTAAATTCTTAATCAAAATTTATATATATATATATATATATATATATATATATATTATTGAAAATATAAAATGAAATTAAGAAAAATATTTAATTAAGTAAATTGAAATTCATATTTTCTTCACATCATTTTATATTCCTTATAACAAATCTGTTATATATTGATTAGAACTTTTAATGAAATTAATTTAAAACTTAAAAGTTTTTTCATAAATGAAAGTGATTCGTCATTTAATAAATTTTTATATTTAAGTTTTAAAATATATCTTAAAAATCCATAAATCGATTCGTTCCAAACCAACGTTCCTATATATAAAGTTTGACATCCATTAACTTAAAGAACACAACATGATTATGGATATTTATGTCAGAGTAGTTTTCTTTTAAATCGTGTTTGGGCAAAGCTCGTGTCAGAATTGGGATCTGTCTTGTTTAGTGATTGAACCTGTAGACGTGGGTTTATTTTATTTCTGAAAAAGTTAAGTTAAATTCGTTGTACGTAGTAAATAAGTTTTGAGTAAAGTTATCGAAGATGATTCACTTATGCAGTTTGTAAATTATACACATTTTATTTGTTTATTAACATGAAGCTACTTATTTTTTATATTAAAATAATTATTTTTAAACATTTTATTCGAATATATCAGAAATCCAATATATATATATATATATATATATATATATATATATATATATATATAATTATGTGCTATATATTTTGTAATTTTTATACATATCTGACTAGATAAAATTTTTAAATGATATATTTGTGAAATATAATGCTCTTTTAAACATCCAAATAGCATACAATAATAATCACATAATTTCGACCGTTAAACATATTTAATGTTATTTATCCCCATTTATAATAATAAATAATAAATATTTATTCTGTGATATATTTACTATTATAATAATAATTGGATATGAATATAGTTATTATAATATTGTTATTATTAAATAAACATGAATCACGTAAAATTATCTAAAATTGGTATAAAAATAAAAATCACTGGTAGAAAGATAAAATAACAGATTTATATATGTGTATAAACAAGTTATATAACATTTTATTATTTACTTCATTTTAATATTCCTAATACATTAAAAAGATAATACTATTTTATTTTATTTAGAAACAGGTTTTAATCGAAATTAGTTTTCGATTATATAAACATATTATATAACATCATTTAATGTATACGTTAATAATAACAGATAGAGTTTATCGAATTCGTGTTAGTCGAACATTTTACTTTGATTGAAGTGGTGAACTACTCGTATTAATTTTTAGTATTGGGTTCAGTCATCTGTAAACAAGATAACGTCAACAGTTTTTTCCGGTAATTTTAACAATACAAAAATTGGTATTATTGAAAAAAATATTTTTTTCACGTAACTACAGTTATTGAATTATATTTTGTATCAGATAGAAAAGATATTTGTAAAAATATGTTTACGTATTTTCAACCAATACTTGTATACTTAATTTACATTTATTATAATTATATATATATATATATATATATATATATATATAAAGAGAGAGAGAGAGAGAAACAGATTAGTATTTTGAAAATTTGTCTAATATTTTTTTTTCATTTCTAGTATAGAAAAAATGTCTATATTTAATTAGCACTTCAAAATATAGTTTTAGATAATATTTTTATTTTAATATTCTTATTTTAAATGTAAATTGACCTCTCGGATATAATTTATAACATTTTTCTATTTTTTTTTGTCAAAATTAAAAACTAATTAAATTAAAATATTTACATTATTATAAAAAAGTGAAGTTTAAAAAATGAAAATATAATTATTTAAAATTGATTTTTCAGACAAGTATCCGGGACACATACCACAACGAAGAAGACGAACATGGTGGCCACGGAGGTGACTCGCAGACCGACGACTTGGACGAAGACGAAGATAGTACCGAACGACGTCCACCACGGCAAAGACATCGCCAGAGCTGTGGCGGCGGGAGTACGAGCGAGAGGGAACCAATGATGGGGCAAGTGGATGACCGAGGCGGTGGTGGTGGTGGTGGAGCCGGCGGCGGCGGCGGAACGCACCACCAGCACCGGGTCACCTACGGCGATGGTGTTCAAGCTGGTTCCGGATACCGGAAACAGAGTAATCAGGGTGCTACGGGGAGTGCATCCGTTGGTAGTGGTAATCTACTTACGGTGCAGTCTCCGATGTCACCGCCTTCACTGGGTACGTCGAGAGAGGAAGAGGACGAGGATAGTAGTAATACAGATTGTAGAAGTCCTGGTCAAAGGTGAGTGAGTTTTTTTTTAATTTTTATATGAATTGTTACATCTGTTTAATTCTTTAAAAATAAAAAAATAATATTTTTTAAATATTCAAAACGTTTACAAAAACCACGTTAATTTTATAAAATCGATTTAAAAATAACAAATTCCAAATATTTATATAAAATATACATGAAGTATGTGAAAAAATATTTAATTCATTTAAATTCAAACATAAAACCACTATAGAAATCCATTTTATTGTGTCGTTACAATTTTATTACGTGGTAAAAGTATTGATAGGATTGTGTAGACGTCCAGTCTTCGTGACTTAGATTTTCTAAGCTCATATATTGGTCATGTCTCCGGAGATTCGATCCTAGTACTATAATAAAGAAATGTATACATACAACATGGCATTAGATTTAAGCCCAGTTGCAATTTAATACTAGCAATTTTTCATACTTACAATACTTGTGGGATTACAATGGGAAATAAAATGTTATTTATTTAAGTTTACAATTATGAACAAGATTTTGTCGATTTTCAAACAGAACATGAAATTTAAAATCTGTGAAATTTAAAGTTATTAAAGAGAAATTATTATATCGTATATAAATATATTAATAACAGAAATATAAAATAATTTTCATAAAAAATATTTCTTTAGTTATTGCATGAATTAAAAGAAATCTGATTATAAATATTTTTATAAAAAAATGCTTATATTATAATATTTATGAACTTTTTTAGTTACTGAATGAAGTATTTAAGAATTAATATAACATTTTATATATATATATATATATATATATATATATATATATATATATATATACATATAATATACTTTATATGAATATATAATTCTTTTTAAAAATACATAAACGAGATGGTAAATTGAATTTATCCATTGTGCTAGAACAAAACTAAATTTTATATATCATTTTAAGTGCCAGTACTATTGTCAATTGAAAGTAGTATAGCATATATTTCTGAATCTTTTTATGTAAATATGTTTTTATTATAGTTTATAAACACATATAACTTAATTTAAAAAAAATACTTTTCAAGAATAAGTTAACAGTGAAATTATTATTTTTTTAATAAGAAATTAAAAATAAAATCATCTGGTATGCTACTCCACATTTTTAATATTGTGTTTTCAATACTACATTTTGATTTTTCATATTCTAATAATCGTTTACTTTGTATGAATATAGAGTAGCCCACATCAGACTGAAAAGTTCAGATATACATTTACTTTCTTAGTATCATTTACTATCCTCTGTTGTTATATGAACCATCCTATATATTGGAAAACTCTCTAGTTCTTCAATATATTTTTTAATGTCTATAATTTTTTGAATAAATCGGAATAAATTAAAATAACTGCTTTTTTAAGGTCTATGAATATGATTTTTAGTTTGATTCAGTTTTGTAATTTTTTCTTTTTAAAAAAATAATAAAAATTTATATGATATTGAGGAACAATTAATATGAAACCAATTGTATCAGATTACAATAAGAAAAATCAAAAGTTCATATATAAAAAAATTGAATAATAAAATTTTACTTCTTAATTTTTACTAAAAAAAGTAACCAATTATATTAGACTAAAAGCAATGATATTTTTTTCGAATCAAAAATAACTATATAACATTTAATATGAATGTACTCTTACAGAATTAATTATAAAGAAGTAAGGATAAAATATTATAAATTATGAATCAAATATAAAAATTTACAAAAAAAATACAAACAAGATATAAAATATATAATGTTAAATTTATTTATCAATATATAAAACAATGTTGACATTTACAAAATTTATTAATAACATTAAAGAGCTTTATTGCGGTTTGCTAATTAATAATTACCAATATATACTTTGTAATAATTTTGAAAACCGTAAATAATGTTCAGAGTCTTCGAATAACAAAGATGAAATATTTTACAACTATTTTATCCCATATATGTTTCGTGATATTTTATCCAATAATAATATCAGTTTCATTAAAAAATTGGATGTAAAATGTTTAACACAATTTACACGTGTCAAATTAATTTCAAATCAATAATTTCGTTTATTCAAAAATACAAACTATTGTTTTGGTTATTCATTACATTATAAAAGAGATTATTCGATAGTTAAATGATTTTCTACCTCAAAGGTATTATGAATGGAAAATTTCAAATCAAACGGAATCAGTTATATTTAGAAAGTATATTGTTTTATTGTAGCGTGACTGTATATAAAGTGGCGTATAATTTAATTATGACTGTATAAAAATATGTAAAACATATTTGAAATTCAAAATAATACTTGTAAAAAAAGTAGTAAATATTAATAATGAATGTAAATTGTTTATGATATTATACATTGATTATATTAATTTGATAGTGCGATAATGTATAGTTTAATTTATATTTGCGTGGAAGTTTTATTTATTTGATTCGATTTTTTTTAGCTTTTCTTATTTGTATTTAATATTTATATATAATATTAGTTGCTAATTATCAATGAACAATAACTGTATAAAAATATCTACATAAAAATATATACCAAAAAAAAATCAATATAAATATGAAGTTTATAATAAAAGAATGTAATATTGTAATTAATCATCTTAACAACAGAATATTTATTTTGATAAATATTTAGAAGAAATTGAAAGTTAAATTGACTTTTTTAATTCTTTTAATATATTTTTCAGATATAGTTGAATAATATCATTTTTTTGCAAAATATCATTAATGAAAAAGTTTATATGTTTATATGATTCTTAATGAAAACTTTCTAGTTTTTGAAAAGTTTAAAAATCACAAGTTATATAAAATGTTTTTTTATAAAGGATTTTATTTTTGTTGAAAAAAATTTTTTTTGCAATAACATATATATATATATATATATATATATATATATATATATATATATATACACAATCATACATACATACATGTATAAATGTCCATATTTGTGTGAATATAAATGGTCAATGTACATTTACGTAAATTTTATTTTTCGTTTCTTTTTTAAAAAAATATTATAATTAAAATATCTATAAAATTTCCAACTGTTAAAGTATATTGCGACACAGTATAAAAATTTAATGCTTAACCTTCTTCGAAATAAAGTATTTTAACGAGCTCTTTCTTCATACCGTTTATACAAATAAAAGTCACTTAAATTATAAATATTTTTATTGTACAAACAGTCAGAGTTTTATTTGCATTTTTATATTTTTCCAAAATAAAACAGAACGAAAAAAATAATACGTTGTTATACTCTTGCATATCATTCAGGATATTATAGATAATCAGGGCCGTTTTTATAATATAAAAGCAATTAATTACAATATTTCACATAAATGTGTTCATTGTAAACGGCACTCTTTAATTCAATACCATTTCAGCTCAAATCGATATTTTGATACCAATTATGTAATGAAACAAACAATATAAATAGATTACGCACGTGAATGGCAGGAAGTTTTATTGTGCCAATAAAACCAAATATTTTTCAACCACTGTTGATTAATATGGGGTTATGAAGTACATGACTTTTCAGTTACTAGTAATTGATGTAAACTTAGGATTAAATTTATTACTAGTCGTTTGTAAATAACAGTTGCTCTCAAATATTGAGCATCACGTTATATATATACATATATTGTTTGCTCTTTTTTATCATAAAATTAATTAGAACTTTTAATATAAAAAAAAATATTTTTTATAAATTCATTAATATTTTTCAAGAATTATTATAAAAAAAATACTTAGAAGTTATTTAATTATTTTTAAAGAAATGTGAATGTTAGATTATATTGTAATAACAATATTTTTTTATTTTTTCTCTTTATGTATATATATAATTTATTTAGTATCAAATCTATATACAGTTTTGATTCTAATCTCAACTAAATTCAATTTAATCGCCCGTAACATAAAGAAGTTTGTTACTATTTATGACTATGAAATGTGCCAAATTTACTTTCACATAAATTAATGGTCACCCTCTTCCCATTTAAACACCATAATAAGCTACAAAAATTTTAAGTTATTACTTATTGTTCATTATATTTATTTATAACAATAAGCTTATGCGCGTTTCAATAGCGATGCTGTTATCATCAGAGGATTGTGTTATAACATATAGACTAATTCTTAATCAATACTACTTGTATACTATTTGTGTATTTTATTATCTTTATTCAATGCATCTTTAACTAGTGGTTAACTCTTTTTTATTATATAATAATGTGTATCTACATGTGTTTGACTGTATTTAATAATTTTGTCATTTTGAAAAAATATTAAACACTAATCATGTTATCAAAACAATAAATAACGTTTTTTTGAAAATTATTGAAATTAACAAATAAACTGGCAGAAATCTTTAGCCGAGGTGAAGACAACCTAACTAATGATTAAAATCTGAATAAAAATCTTCACTAACTCGTCTGGTCAGAGTAGTGAGTATGACCAAACACCAGTAATGGGTAACATTCAACGAGACTTTAGCTCAGAAATACACTGATAAAAGATAAGATTATATATATATATATATATATATATATATATATATATATACACACACACTTGTAAGTACAATGTTCCTTAATAAAAAGAAGAAAAATTATCGTTATAATTCAGAACAGTGTCGACTCACTCTCTTTTGCTTTCACTAAATGGTGACGAAAATTTCATTTAATCTAAATTACCACGGCTGCTTTCATAAATAGTATGTCCCGGTTAAAATTAACAAATTTCACCTGTGGAACATCTATTACTTTCTTACTCTAATATTCCAAGCTTTTCGAGTGAATTTGCGCACAATTCGTACGTTTCGTTCTTCGAGGAAAATAAATATTTAAGTCGAGAGACAATAGTAGACAGACTGAACTGTCCAAATTCAGTCTCGTGAGATATATACAATGTTTGCTGTCAGCGAGAAAAAATATTTTACCTAGTTTACATTGTTTACGTAAGGGACTTGTGTCAATTGTTTTTTTTTTGTTTCCTTTCACTAAACAAATTACCAATCCGCTCTCAAAAGATATCCAAAGGAGGAAAAATTGTCTTTGTTGCTTTTGTGGTTTATTGAACATTTTTATAGCTGCAGTAAAGTCGATTGAAATGTTACGAAAATAGATTTAGAACATCTATATTTTTAAACAGTATTCCTTTAAATCAATATTGTATACCAACAATATTATTCATTTATTGTGTACTTTCCAGAAGTAATATATGTTAACTTATTTTTTTAGAAATTAAAATGTTACTTGTAATAAAATTCCTATTTAAAACAAGTTATTTATCATCTCAACATCACAAAATATTATAAAAGTAGTCAATAATGTTTTAATGTATATTTTTTTGTTCATAAGTTAATGCGCATTTCTATAGCCATGACTTCATCGCCAGAGTGATGGATTATAAAATCTGGATTTTATAATACAGAATTATGAAAATGACTGCATCGCTATCGAAATGCTTATCAGCTTATAAACTAATAAATTTAACAGTAAGATTTTATTGAACACTTTGATAATACTTTGTTTGTTTAGGTGATAACTCATTTATATTCAAATGAATTTTCTGCAATATGAAAACTTATAATAATAAATTCGTAATTAAGAAATAATTAGAGTAAAAATATGGGTTTTATTTTTTGCCACGACGAAAAAGTCTTTATAATTAAAAGAAAATATTTAATATATATTTTTAAAGTAAAACTGAAGTTTAATTGTGGATTACAATTAACTTATTCTAAACTTTATTTGCATGAACAATGAATAGTGCAGTTTATTCTCTTGTATATGCATTTATGTGGATAATATGTACGTACTCGTTTTTCTGTAATGGTTAAAGCTAATACTCATGTATGCATCATTGCATAAACGCATTACACAGGTCAGTGCAACG
>CP092092.1:24198255-24205755 GCA_029203775.1 Neoneuromus ignobilis | reverse complement strand
ATGTTGTGGATTTACTACAAGTAAATGTTTTTTCAAAATGTTTTAATTTTATTAATCAAATAAATATTTTACATATTTTTAATATATGTCACAAATGTGTCATTTTCTTATCTGAAGATTTATTTTTATACATTAATATATTGTCTGAAAATCATATAATATTTTATTTTATATCTCTTTTAAATATTCATTTTAACAGTTTTTACATAATTTTCCAATTTTTATTTTCGATTAAATGAATATGAAAATGAAGTATATACTTTATCTGATTTAATAAGTATTTAAAAAAAAATATTTAATTTTTAATCGATACGAGTTCCAATTACGAACTAATGGAATAAGCTCGTATCTATTATGAATGTACTATAAAAGCCAGTAGAGTATACTATAAAAGATATATGTTTTAATCTGTTTATTACTAATCAATAAATCTACTTTTTACACAACCTATCTTTGATGATAGTCATGAATAGTCCAAATTAATTAATAAAATTAACAATCAGTAATTATTGAATAATTTATAAAATCTTGTAGTATTAATTTAAGTGATTTAAAAAAATCTAATTTAATTTATTTTTTATTTGATTGTAACTCAATATATTTTATTTAACTAAAATTAATTGTAACTTCAATGTGTGAGTTTTTATAATAAAATTTGTTATTTCTATTTGTGTGCATATAAATACGACGAAACTCTTTAAATTCTCATCTCTTAAAGTAACATTTTATTGTTTATACAATATAACTGTATTTTGATTTTAATACTATGATTTCTCACAATGTTATCTAGGATTTTGCTTATTTTTAATATTTATATTATCTTTCACTAGTTTCACACACATACACATATGTATATATATATATATATATATATATATATATATATACACACGTACAATGTTTGAGTGTTGAAAACATTGGAATGTTTATCTTTTCTTTTGTGATTCAAGAAACGTTCGACTGGTAAAAATATAGCGGCCATTTGTTTATCTGATTGCAAATAAAATCACGCGTCGTTCAACTTACTAAGATTGACTATACAGTGAATAATGACATCCTTATCGATTCTGACATCTGATAAATTTTCATCCATGTTCGACTCGTGTTTGTGTCGAAAACGCACTGATCAGGTCCTTGACTGTCTGCCAACTGACCTTTCACCTCGGTACATGGGGATGAAACACACCGTGCCGGTGCAAATCTACTGTGTAATTCAGTGTGGAGTATCGATGTATACTTAAACTTGTATTAACCTCATTTCATCTAGATGAAACATTAAGTGAGAGTTTTATTAGAAAACGTTGCAATGCATATGTTTAATCTTGCTTGAGGATCAATTAAATTTTCATACTGTTAAGAAATAAATCAACAATGTTTAATATATAAATTTCATTTAATTTAGACAATTACGTTGATTGTATTTCAAATATTGAATCAATTTATAGAAATTTTATTTAAAAATTTAAAAACACAAACACTTATGAATTACACAACTTATTTTTTTTTCTTTTTTATAAAAATATTATTATACTACTTTTACATGACCCGTCATTTATATTTTAATAATATTATGAATATTTGTTTTATAATTATTTATATTCATAAATATAGATTAATAATTTTATAGTTTTTGATTTTTACTCTCTGAAATTAAAAAGGATCAAAATAATAATAAAACAATAAAAATTTCAAGTAAAATTATAAATATTTAATAATTTTTATATTCTTCATTTGAAATGACTTTGAACACATACACACACACATATGTATATATATATATATATATATATATATATATATATTATATAATAAAAAATAAATCGTAAGTTATTTTTATTTTATAAAAAAATATTCGTATATCTTCTAAATCAAATAGAAATAAAGAGTTCTTTTATTCTATCAACATTTCCTTAAAATTCCACTGATATCACAAAATCCTGGACGTTTGTGAAATGTATTTCTAGATTTCGGTAAATTTATAGCCAAGTACGGATATTTGAATTCATTTTCAACATCTTCTTTCACCGTCGTATAAAATGTAATAAATTTTATTTGTCTGTTTTATTAGAGTAAAATTTTATTACTTTCCGAATATTAGATTATGAATATAATATAAAAAGATGAAAATAGGTAAATTGTCTGGTATTTGATTGATAAAAAATTATATTACTTTATATATCTAGAAAACAGTTTTTATTCGAATATAGTTAAATATAAAATAATATAAATTTTTATTTTTTTTAAAGAAGGTATTTTTAGCTGGTTTTAAAATATATTTTATTTAATCTTGACAATATTTTCCTACCTATTTGGTGTTTTAATTCTTTTTTTTTAAATAAATATGCTTTGAGAGAAAAATTTATTAAGAAGATATTTACTTTTATTATAAATAAATGATGATTCATAGCAATTTTATAAGATCATATTCAACATATTCAACATACATACATACATACATACATACATACATACATACATGAAATACGAAGTAGCAAATCAAGTAAACAATTAATTATTATTAAACTATTAATGTTTGGTAAAATATTTTGACACAAATAAATTATCACCCTCAACACTATAAGATAGCAGAAAAAGTTGTTTATAATAACAGTAAGCTAATAGGCATTTCGATGGCGATACTATTATCGTCAGAGTATTATATTATAAAATCTAAAATAAGCAAATAGTAAAATATTTTAAGTTAACGAAATAAGTAGTACTTACATGTGTAAATTTTGATTATAGAAATATTTTTTTTCGTTTATATAAATATATATATATATATATATATATATATATATATATATGTCAAAAAATTATGATTGTTTGTTTTTATTCTTTTAAACAACAGTATTTTGAATTTTAATAATTCTATATAATGCTAAATTTTACAAAATGTAGTTCTTATAGCTTCTTCTCTTTTAAATAAACATGTATTTTAATATATATATATATATATATATATATATAATTAATTAATATTCTTAAATTAAAAAAATACGCATACAAATATATTTATAAATAACTTTTTTTAAAAATGTGTTATTAAATTTAACTGGTGACATTTACTTTTAAATCCAATAATGTTTCTCAACCTTAAAATTTTATTCCGATTACGTTCAAAAAGTAAACTCGATTGAATTGTAAATATAACATTGAATTTTGTGGGATGATATCAAATGTTAAATGTGGGTAGATATAAATATAAGAGAAATAAAATTTAGTAAGTATTTTACTATACGATATTCAATCGATATTAGGAAAAACACTTGTAAATTAATGACTATATGATTCAATTTCATTCACTTTGTTTGCAATGTAATTGAAAATTGACAGCGAAATGATGAATAGACTAGAGTGATTTATCTTCTTACTATTCATTCTTAATGTTTAAATGAAAATAAACTTATATATACTCGCTGTGTATTGAAAAGAAGGAAGGGAATGTCATTTTAATTAATTATAGTAACGTATATTTAGTCACACATAAATGTTTATGTAACAAATGTATATTCCCTCTCTCTCTCTCTCTCTCTCTCTATCTATATATATATATATATATATATATATATATATATATATATATATATTACTTATGAAGTTTTTGGAAACATAATTAAAATTGACTACAACATGAAATTTAACAAAAAAATCAATGTTATGGAAAATTCTAGAAATGAAAATAATAAATGTAAAAAACAATGCAAAATCAAGTAATAAATTTAACTGAAAAATATCAATATCTGTGATGGATACTAATAAAATATGAAACAAGTATAAGAGAAATAAGAAACAGAATATCAATGGCAAATAGAACTTTCAATATAAAAAAATGCTGTTTGCGTCTAAAAATATCAATTTTCAATGGGTTTTTTTTAAAAAAAGAAAAGATACGTTTGAAAGTTATTGAAATTTTGTTTAATATAATAGAATATTATGCTGTATTAAATGGAAAGACAGAATAGGAAGTGTTTAAAATAGCGACTGAAAAGAAATGTGCGAATGGGAAAATTGAAGAAATAAAAATAAAACTGATAAGACATATACTGAAGTAAGAGACTTTTACTTAAAATGTGTTGCAAGAAATGACAGAAGGAAAAATACAAAGGAAGATATAGAAATAATTATATAAAATAAATAACGGAAGACAGAGGGTTTAGTAATTAAAGAAGCATTAAAATAAAGATAAATAATAATAAATTATCGAAAGTTGAGAAAAAGCAATCTGAAAATTGTTGACTGTGTATATATATATATATATATATATATATATATATATATATATATATATATATATTATTCTTGAATAGGAATACATTAAAATTAAACAAATTAAATTAATATGTCATTTTGGAATTAGTAGAATTTTAATATTAATATAAATGGTGCCATAAGTAACTTTTAAATATATTTAAAATAAAAAAATAATTAAACAATAACTCATTTTTGAATTCTTAGTAGAATATTTAATAGTTATATTTTTAAATAAAAAATACAGTGTTTACATATTTTTTAATATGTTATAAATATAAATTATTCCATGGTATATAATAATAAAAAAAAACTAACTGTGTAATTATTTTTATTCAGATGCTCATTTAATGTTCATTTTAATTTCTTAGTTTATATTAGAATATTAGTGAATATTAATAATTCTTACGAACATTTATATACATATATACGAATAAATATATATACGTATGTGTGTGTATGTTTTAATGCTTCATAAAACATGGTTTTGAAGAGTAAGAAAATTCATCTGGTGTCTTGTTAAACGAATACAATCAATTTAAAATTAACATTGTTCATAACTTGTACTCAGTGTAATTAAATATATCCCGTGTGATGAAATCCTATACATGTTTTATAATCCAATTAGGAATGATATAATTTATATCTTCGGTCATTTATCGTATCACAAATTTATTTCCTACCGTATCGTCATCGATAGTCGCAATTTCGTATTTCGCACAAGGAATAGTAGTATTGTATACTGTAGTATCAGTGTAATTAATTCGGCTTATAATTTTGAAATCAGATACATTAGGTAATAAATTATCGGTGTTATTTGTTGTAATATGTTTTAGATTTATTATAATATTTTAATAAATGACAGTTTCTTTTACGTTAATTAATTTCACATAATTTTTTTATGTACACACACACACACACACACATATATATATATATATATATATATATAATGTTCTTAAAATATAACTTATATAAGTGGCCCAAATGAGACTGCAGAATAGTAAATAATAGTTAATTTTGGTAAGGATATAAATGTATGTTTAAACTTTTAAGTCGCATTGAGGCCATTCTGTATTTTAATATAACTTATAAAGTAGTTTTTCTTAGTTTCTAATATTTATTTTCATAATATACTAATTTTTTTAAAAGTATGATTTTCTTTATTAAATATGTATCCTAGATAACAAAATATCTACAATTTGAACAAAAGTTCAAATATTTCTCATCTCTATATACAAATGCAACAAAAATATATTCATATTAATCTTATTTCTTTGAGATTATATAGTTTATACCCTTTGTTAATTTCTATTTGTTTTAAATCAACCAATTTCACTGTAAACTAATCTAAATAAATAGTCTTGATAAATTGTAAGTAATAATCAATTGTTAATATTATTTTTACAATCATTAAGTGAAATAGAATTATAATATTTATTTTCATTTCAGTTGTACCCGTATTCAGTTATTTTAAATATATATTTTGACAATAACATAATGATATTTGTACTAAAAAAAGGGGAATTATTTTTACTAATCTTCTAAAAACCTTGGTTTATAATATTAACTACAAATTATGAAATTAAAGTATTATTTTTTATCGGATTTAAAATTTCCAAAAACTGTACCTTCTTTATTTTTCAAATTATTATATAGTGCCATCCAAATGTGACGACTAGATTCGTGTTTTATTAAAAAAAAAACTACACGTTTCTCTATATACAACCCTATATACGAGTATATGTTTATTTTTAATAGAACACAAATCTAAGAATCACATTTGGATGGCCTTATATCTCATAAATAATTTACAATTTATTTTAATCAAAACATACATTAAAAACATAACTAGAATTAATTAAAAAAAAATCAAATAATATTTTCTAACGATTATAAACATTAGAATCTAAAAAATAGTCTTACAAATAAAATTATATAAAATTAATTATATTGGAATAAAATCAACAAGCAATTTATTATTCCAATATTTTAGATTATCAACTTTTTTAATAAATGATTTAAAAAATCAGATAATATTGAAAAACCTGTAATTAATAAAAAAATATTCCAAATTTGGAACTCTTACCACTTGAATTACAATCCTGCGAAGGTACTGTTAGGTACTGTTTACTATTATTGTTATTATTATTGAAATATTACTCTTGCAATCTAATAATAAGAATTAATAAATTTAACTCGAAATGTTTCGGATATATCTACTAAACTGTAATAGTACATTTATTAGAGCGTAATAGTACTGTTTGTATTTCCCAAACCCAACAACATTAAATGGAAACAGGAAACTGAAATTCTGTACCAACAAGACAGAGTCACATCTTACATCAATCTTCAGGTATGACACGTTCTAAATACTTGTTTTGCAAATCGATCGATTTGTATAACTAAACCAACTTGAATTTCAATAAGCTTATATATATATATATATATATATATATATATATATATATATATATATATGGTCATCTAAATATGTCTCCTTGATTTGTGTTTCATTGAAAAGAAATAAAAGAAACTATACACACTTTTCTCTATACACATGTTTCTTTTTAATAAAACACACATCTAGGCGTTACATTTAGATGATTATATATATATATATATATATATATATATATATATATATATATATATATATATATATTTGTAGGTTTATATGCTTGATATAAAAGACATATCAAAAATTAATCACAACAATACATAAAGAAAGGAAAGAAGAAAGACTAGAAATAAGTATATATATATATATATATATATATATATATATATATATATATATATATATACACACGAATGAAACTAAAAAAATAAGACCAATATAAAATGTATCGTACAACGAAATTGTAAAAAAATATTATTTTTTATATTCTAAAATATTATTATAAATTAATATAGTCATAGGAAATAATTCATCGATGCTTCTTTAAAAGTAGAAATATATTTTTTTATTAAAGACTTAGAAGTAAAATATCTTTAAAATTAAAAATTAAGTTGTTAAATATAACACTTTAGTCCCGTGTGCCACATGGAAAAATTTTTAATTATAAATTTATAATTATTAAATAAACCTTATATTAGTACGATCAGTTGCAATATGGATGAATTTATATGAGTAAAAATAAAAAAAAATATCTTCCATATGAGGATGAGATTTTAAACATTTTTATCGTTACATTTGATAAATGGAACAATGGTACTAAGACACAAGAAATCTGTCAGAATTGACTT